>JASKUP010000099.1:1200000-1655783 GCA_030448955.1 Trichopoda pennipes
AGTGTTGATAATTAACGGTATAACAAAAATATTTTTTTTTTGAAAGTGGCGTTGGTCGCTCTACTCAGGAAATTAATTACGGCGCTTAGTGTGAAAGAAATGGAAACATGTAATAAGTGTGTGTGGGGTATTGTTGAGATTATTGGACTTATTTTTATTAATACGAAAGAGTTTACTAAACTGTTTTATAGTGATATCTAACATACTACACATAATTACCATTATTTTGTCATTTTTTTATTCTCAGGAGGTTGCTTCGTGTTGTATAAAATATCTAAGAATGTAATAACTCAAAAGCATATTATTTCACATAGTGACTTATGTAAAGGACAAAATAGAAATAGTAGTAATAGCCCCCTGTCGAAAAAATCCTTCACTGTACACAACATGGAGAAAAAGGATTTTATTGCAACACAATCATTAGCAAAATCCGTTTCAGAGAGAAAACTAAATAGTTGAAATGGCTAAAAAATCAATGGATTTAATTTAACCATGATATTCTCTATAAAATGTTTTATAAAGTAATTTAAAATAAATAAGATGACAAAAACAAAGTGACTTATGCCACTTTTAAAATAAACGGCTCAGTTTATTGTAAACACAATTTGTTGTGTTTTTAAATTTTCAATAATAAAATTGAACTGTCAATTTATTGTAGGTTTAACGTAGGTTTTTCCTTCTTTAAAGTTAACAAAGGTATTAAAATAAAAGCGTTTTTTGAATACAACTTTAGGAAATTGTGCTTAACAACGGCAGTTAAACCTGCTTTAAGTTTTTATGCATACGGCTGAAAGATTTAAAATAAGAGATTCGAATAAAAAAAATGGAAATTCTGGCAAGGTAGTTACAAGACGAGTTAATAGCACGTGACTGCATTAGTTTCAATAGCAATCCGCCTTTGCACAATTTTGTTTAATTGTCGAATCTGTTATGGAGTTGCCTTGGCCACCTAAAAAATGTTAACGTAGAAAATCAAGAGGGAGTAAACACAATAGAACACTGTTGTATCAATAAGGGAGCAATAGCCGGTTTATTTTTATTTGTTTTTCAAATTTTTAATTTAAGACTTTTTGCATCTCCAAAAACCTGCAAAAAGGGGAACGGGGCAAATGACCACGATCACCGCTTACAAAATAAATTATAAATATATTTTACACTACAGCCATTTGATTTTTATTATGGCTATTTAGTTTCTATTAGTTTTTGGTCCATAAAGGCCAAAAAATTGTTGTCAAGCAAATAAATTATTTAAAAAAATTCGAATGCAATTTATTAATATAAATATTACACTTATAATCAAATTATTGTAAGTATAATACAATATAATATATATACAGTATAATATAATAATATAAGAAAGGAAAGTAAAATTATGGCAAAAGAGGCCTTAAGCGATATTAAATGCAAATTATATTTTTTTCAAAATGTTCATTACCTGTTGTACAGCGTTGTATTTTTATAGTATTAATTAGTTATAAGATGTCTTTATTAGTTAAAAGTATATTATTAATATTATTTTCTTATTTCATGATTTTATTATTATTTAAACAACTCAAAAAGAAACGACTGATAAAAATCGTCAAGGTTTTTAGAAAAATTGAAATTTTTTTCTCTACAACTCTAGTATTTTTTATCCAATTACAATGAGTTTTACACCATTCGACGTGTAAACTTTAAAACAACATTTTACAAAATTGTACTCGGACTGTAACCATAAAAGAAGCATGCATCGAAACCCATACAGATAAATCGTTATCTGCTTCAGTACAAACTTTAATCTTTCTTTAAGTAAAAGTACAGAATGCAGTGTTATTTGTTTCAAAAATGCTTTCAAGTATTTTGTAAGTAATAAAACGACAAGTTATTTAATCTTGTCCAGATTCTTTAAAAATTACAAAATTAATTGCTAAATTTGCATGCACGAGTTTTTTAAAGTGGTTTAGATATTTTGGAAAATTGTTTTCAATTATTGCATGAACATAAAAAAGTTTATTGTTTTGTACGAACAATGTCGCCATTTAATTACGAAATAAATTGTAAACTTACATACACGAATATTAAAAAAATTTAAATTTATTTGGAAATATGCCACTATAGAAGCAGCTTACACTTAACATTTTATTTTCTTTTTTTTCGCTATAACTTTTATAGGTTTCGTTTATATTCAACGTATCCAAAAAAGGTTAGGCCATTTCGGAAATCAGGTTGAAATAATGTAACTGATCAGCGAGTTTTTTTTATCAATAATGAACTGTGTGACATTAACTAAAAGTATTATGAAAGATCCTGTTAAATTAATTAAGCAGGCCTGAAAATATCCTTAAGTAGTTAATTATTTTCGGTGGCTGCATATCAACAATTCGACTAGCTTTAGTCGAACCTAAAATTTAATTCCAAATTTACATCAACGTTTCCAGATTGTTTCCTAGTTTAATCCCTCAATTAAAATAGTTTATCTCTAAAATCCCCCAAAAATTTACCTAAATTCATTAAAGCAACTTTATTTGTAAAAATATTCCATATTTGTTTATAACAATTATATATATTATTTCTTCTTGTTATCTAAATTAAGTTTATGGTTGACATATCACAGTTAAATAGTATAACTATCCCTAAAGTTGCATCTATAGAATCAGTTTTTCCCTTATTTAGTTCTTAACAGAGAAATGCTCTTCCTATACAGGCATAGCTCGTTTTTTTTATGGCAAACTTATAATCAGATTAATTTATGGGTAGGTACTATTTAATAATAGTAATATTTAATAAGTAATAGTACAAGTAACAAGTGTTGTTTTCTAATATTATTTATTTTTTCTCATGATAATTTTAATAATAAATTCTTCTTATAAGATTATTTATACCATATTATAGAACAAATAACAGTTTCTACCTGTAAGCAGTACATATGACCGTATTGTTTTAGAATTATTGCATAAAATATTATTTTGTTATAAACTTAGAGACTTCCACACTAACGTTTTGTAAGTACTTTTCTGTATCCATCTCTCGAAAAATCACCCAACCTATTGTTGATTTCCGTATTTTAGGGATAAATCCTCATATCTGATAATACTGATTTAAACCAATATGAATATTCTAAAAGTCGACTATGAAGAGATATTTTTTCAACTCATTTTAATTAAAATGAGTACAAACACTAGTTTATCAGAAAATGTGTCTTTAACATAAGTGTAATAAAAAAGCTATAAAAGAAATAAATCGAAAGTCATTTTTAGAATACAATGGAAATAATTTTTAGAATATAATAAAAACTTCGGACAGTGCGGCAACAGCAAGAGAAATACTACAAGAACTAAATTTCAAAAATCTTGCAAAAGTTGAGAAACAACATTGACAATCTGAACACAATATTTTTGTTTTTTTTTTTTTATTAGAGAATGTTGTTACAAATTTTCACTTACACAAATTTTACGCAATTAGTGAATATCTTTACTACCAGGATCACGACATATAGGCGCTCAATTGCGTCACTAATTATACACAGAAAAAAATTGAATAAATTTCCATTATTAAAAGATTTTACTTTATGAAGCATTTTTCCTTTTTTTTTAGCTCGTTTTAATGTTCTACTTAAGGCCATCGATAGATACCATCAAATAATTTTTTATGGTTCATCATTTTCGCACCCTCCATTTCAATTAAAAATAACAAATTTAACATTTACTAACAATATCTGATGAATGGATATATGCCGACTAGTCTTGATGTCATTGTTTCAGATGTTTGTGTGCGATAATGCGTGCCAAGATAGGAAAAATGAATTGCAGCATATTCAAATGTCTACAAGAGTGTTTTGTTATGAATATATAAACATGTGTATTTTTTGTATTGTTGTAATAAATTCCACTACAAACGAAAAACATACATAAACATAATCCTTATCTATATGCAACACCAAATGATGACTGCATGTATGTTTGTATGTATAAATATATTTACATACACATTTATATAACTTCTAAGTGCCTGTATATTGAGTTTCATTTGAATTTAAGAAAATAAAAAAAATGAACGAATATGCAAACGACCATACGATCGATTAAGAAAAGTATCTGTGTGCATTTGTAACTTTTGTTTTAGTCTTAATTTATTTATTTCTTTTCTTTTTTTTTTAATAAATTTCAATATTTTCTTAAGTATAGCTGTCACTTCTTCGGAATATTATGCGTTATTTGGAGTCCAGCAGTTGTCGCGATCGGAAGCTACTGAAATCGCTAGTATTTCCTGCGTTGAAAAGTAATAGTGAATTTTTTAGTATTTTATTGAAATACTAATAAAAATTAATAGAAAACTATTACAAATTAAATGAAACGATAAAAAGCATAACTAAAAAGGATTATTCTGTTATCAATCATTAACTTAATTAATTGGAGAACACAATTCTCGTTAGTCAAAGTTCAATAAAATTTAATTTAGCAAATTAAAAGTCAAAGTTTTAGCTCATATTAATACATATAGCAAAAAAGTATAATATTTTTATTTTTTAGTTATCGACACTACTTTATTTGTCTGTCTAGAGATTAGAGAATGATTAAATAAAAAATAAATGGCTATTTTTTTAATAATTGTGCAAAATGGTGATAATCTTTTTCGATCTCATTTTAGTTTGCTGGTATTAAGTGACGAATTAAAACGTGTCTTGTCAACAAAAATAATCAAAAACCTAATCAAATTATAAGTGATTTCACAGTTAATTCAAATCAAATTATTAATTAATTTCCTATAAAAAAATGCTGCCCTTTCGCTGGGGCCTGCTGGGTGTTGCGCTTTTAATTGCATTTACACATGGAGCATCAATTGTAAGTGAAATTTATTGCAAACAATCAATTGATAAACATTGAAATAAGTAATAACTTTTAATTTGTTTAAGATTAAATTTTGTGTTTAGAACGAAAGTTATTCTACCATAAAGAGTCTTAGTGAGTACTTATCACACACTATTTTTATACAGTGAAATATGTTAAAAGTCGTTTTGTAAAAAAAAAATAAATAAATAAATGTTTGACTTATGAAAAGTGAAATACGATCAGCTGGGAATGCTTCAGTTGCTGTATTTTAAAACCACTTTGTAGTCTTTGGGAAAGACTAAAAGTAGTATGTGTCACGTATTTAAAAAGACAATTACGCTTTACAAGAAAAATAGCAAAGGAACATAGACTACCAATGGACAGTACTTTGAATAACCTATCAATTTTAATACAAAAGACCAATTTTTTCAGTTAGGCGTAAGGTTCTTAGTATTGGAATGCAGAATTACATTCTAGAGATTTCAGACTTCATATTCAATTTTATTATTTGAATTGATTCTCGCAAGGATGTTCTGATGTTTGCTTGTTATCTGGGAGTAATTTATGTCTTCTTGTCAGTACGTTATAAACTACCCCGACCTAGTGTCGTATCAGGCAGTAACTTACTTTTTTAGAGACGCCTTTACTAGAAATCAAGTCTTATGGAGATAATATGCCTTAGAAAAATCAACAGGTAGAAATTTATACGTTTCTACTTAGAGTTAAAATGAACTGCATAACTCATACTTAAATTGATGCGGATCATAACACTTTTTAATTCAAGAATGGCCTCACCAATCCTTAAATTCTCAATACAAGATTTAATTAAATTTAACCATTTGATTCTATTAACTGGTTGCTTGTGTTCAAGTTACCACAGCAACAAATCAAATATATTTCATTCAATTTTATTTTAAAGTTGTTTTGAAAAAGAAAGAACGCATGATTTACTGGTCGCATGACATTTTGTTTCTTTCTTATGTAAAATTAATATTTTCTGGCACTAGAATTTAATTTTTAAGACCAGTAATTTTTGTTAGTAATCAATACATTTAAAAGCTTTCCATGTGTTAATGTAAAAAACATGTGTAAAACAAAAGATTTTCGGGTTAAACACATCAGAGCAAATCAAGAAATTTTTTGCATGCGATCAACTTTGCAAGTGAACTTTTTGTTACATTAATAAAGTTGTAAAAATATATATTTTTCAAAAAATAATTTTCAGTGGTTTCTGAAAAATTTGTTATGGAAAATGCTAAATGATTGGAGTGGTCAATAAAATTTAATTAAATATTACATTTTGAAAACAGTTTAAATTTAAAGCAAAAGTAGTTGAAAACTATTTTTCTTTGTTGCCATTCTGCTTAAATTTAAATTGCCTTAGCAAGTTAGCGACAATAAATTTAAAAAAATAACAGAAAAATGTAAACGTTGTTATGTCAAATGATAATCAAGAAGAAAATGTTAAAAAACTTGCTCGGCAACGAATCAAACGAACTTCAAATATCTATAGAGCAGGCTGGGAACTTTAAAAGTATTTATTAATCAACCTGCCAGTTTTTTAACACAATATTTTACTGGCTGCTTTAGCGATTATTCTTTTGTATAACAAATATAATATTTTTGCAATAAATACACGTAGGATCTAGTAGGAACTACCATGCGGAAGTAGCTAAGAAATACTAAGAAGAACTAATAGAACTAATAATATTCTCTCTCGCTAGGACAATTTAAGAAAGAAATGTGATATGAAGATACTTATGAAAAAAAAAGATGTTTGGTAAACGTTTATATTTAATACAAAAACCCATCTTAGAGGAGCTAAACACTTCAATTGAATGCCAAAAAAATACATTGTTGTATGTAAATTTAAACGATAATATATAATAACCAAATGATTATAAAAATAGATCTGAAAAAAGAGAAACACGACTTATTCGACACCTAGTTTTAATATATCATCTTATTGTGCCTAAGAATAAATTAAAATTATAAAATAGTTTATCCTGTAAAATTAGTCAAAATAAAAATAAACAATCAGTGACACAATTTTAGATCCATTACAGGGAAACGCTGATTTTAAACAATTATAAGGCTTTACATGGATTAAAAAATGCAATGCCATTTGTGACTTAAAGGTGCAATTTTATAAAGAAAACCACGATATTTAAAGAGGACTAGATTTTTTTTTTAATTAAATAAAACATGATTTCAAAATGTTTTGCAGTTTATAGCAACCAAAACATCGCTAATAGAGGCTGTTAAATATAAAAAAAAACATGATAACGGACGTGCGTGTAACTTTGGTTTATTATTTCAATAAACAAATTTAACTTAATGTGGAAAAGACTATGAGGCCACATCAAGTTTTCATTGAGCGTATCTCTAAAATTTAAAATACTTTTGATTATATCTCAAAATAAATAACAAGTGCAGTAATGTGTGATACAAAAACTATAATTAAGTTACTTCGTCAATATAATAACAAATACTTTACAACCACAAAATTTTGAAACTTATACAAATCTATTACATCTTTCAGAAACATAATAGTGTTGAAAATTAACAGGTGTCTCATATAAGAAACCTTATAAACTGATAATATTAAAATTATTGTCATTATATGTATAGGCAGTTCAACAACAAGTACTAAGAACAGAATTAAATTAAGAACTAAATGATATCCATACAAAAAACGAAAAATTGATTCCATATACATACATACTCCTCCATAAGCATTTCTTTAAAATCTTCAATTATTTTCTTTGCATGTTTTTGCTAACTCAATTGTGAACGTGCTTTTGTTTCTGATTATCCTTTACGTTACATATATATTTGAAAATGTTAGAATATCATCTACGTTGCCATCGATATGGAAACATACGAAAATTTTGGCGAAAATATGCCAATTGCCTGTCTTTGTTTTCTATCAAAAGCTTTTGAAAAGAAATTGTGTCAGCAAATGTTGTCATACATTAACGGCAAAATTACTTTCTAGTATATAATCTGGCTTTTGTCAGAACCATAGCTGTATTACTGCTCTTGCCGAAGTAATTCAGAATATACGACAGGAATTGGAAAGTGGGAACATATGTTTTTTTAGTGCTTCTATACCACTCTGAAGCATTTGACACAATGGTTTACGATATATTACTTGGAAAATTAAAATGCTTTTTCAGAATTTCAAACACATCGGTCAAGCTTATTAACTTGTAATTATAGAATCGGGCACAGTCGCTTATTGTGAATAAAGTATGGTCGGACAAACTGTCACTTATCAGAGTCATGCCACAGGGATCTATTTCAGCACCACTATTATTTTGAATATATATCCACCTATACACAGACGATGTGCAATTTACACTAGGTACCCCAACTGAAAAATGCTGCCACTGGTCTATCACATTAAAGTAATGATTTAAGAAAAGTATATCACTGGGCTTGTGCAAACGGACTTTGCTTATAAATTTAAGTGTATTGTAAAATCTCGGCATAATTTTTAACAACTGGTTGACATAGTCGGATCACGTAAACGCTTAAGTTGGTCAGGTGTATGCCAAGTTACGGACGCCCTGGGCCACGCAATATCTCACTCCATTACGGATAAGAACTTTGCTCACCTGAGTATACGTGATGCCAACTTTAATATATGGATGTCAATTATTTGGTAACTGTGACGCCGTTAGTAAAAGAAAATTGAATGTTCTATATAATAATATTATTAGATATGTCTATGGTTTGCGTAGATTTCACCACGTTTCACCTATTTCAAACAATGTTTACGAGCTTCGAAAGTCTTCTAAAGGTCCGTACTCTGGTTTTATAACACAAAATAATATATACACAAATCCCAAATATTTGTTCGAACAAATACGTTTTTCCCAATCACCTAGAAACGGAAACATTATTATAGCTCGACATCAACATCTAGTGTCTGAATGGCAATTTTATTTGTATGCTGCTTGCATTTGGTATAGTCTTCCAACATATCAACAACTTAATAACAATGCTAATAGTTTCAATAAATTTTTATTTATTTTTTTAAAATATTTTTTTTTATTTATTTATTTATTTAACTTATTTTAAAGTATTTTATTTTATTTATAATTTGTTTAAATTTTTCAAAAACAATTATATTAATTTTTATCGTAACGCAATGCGTTCCTATACCTGTACTATACCTGTATTTGGAAAAGGATATGCACACACCTAAACTGAATCAGCCTTCTACAATAAAACGACTTGAATAAAATGCACTTTGGACGATATTTAAAAATTTGATCGGAATAAGAGATTTTAAAACTCTAATTTATTTAACATCTCTTATTGTATTGACATCACTTAACTGTTTATTACCGGCAGCAAAATTAGAAACTATATAGTTTAATTGAACTAAAATGAACAGTAGGTAGCCTGCAGTTACAAAAGTCAATGCTATACTTTTTCTATTTCATAAAATGTTCAAAACAACACGCAAGCTTCCAAAATGAATTCTCAAGACGATTCAAACACCATGTGTTGTAGCTACTACCTTTGCACAACTGGTAATTTTTACAAAAATTTCATAATAACAGCAATGTCAAGTATTCACATACCGTACAGTCTTTATTCTTAAAATATATACTTAATTATTTTAAGCAAACTCTTTAATATCAAATATGTGACAGAAAAGAATATCACAAAAATTTGTTGATTCGCATTCAGAGTGCCGAGTGAACTTAGATGATTTTAAAATATCAACATATAGAAATTGATTATTGTTTCGTTTTTAAGATATTTTGCATGTTTAGTGTAGGATTATAAAATTCTATCATTGAAAGGGGCTTTTTCAGAAATATATTTGAAATATTTTTAACACTTAACTACTTGTGTTATCAGAAATTTACTTCCGAGCAAAGTAAGTTCATATCTATTGTTTGTATTTGTAAACGCAACTTTAACCAAGTTTGTATTACTAATAAAAAAGGGATAAACAAATATTGTTTGAATATTAAAGGGTATTCCCATAGATGACGAAGTTTGACCTTTGTGGCTGTATCTATTAAATCAATATAGTCACACGCAAATTACATTATGGCTATGACCACAAGTATAAGTATTTAAAATTACGAACTTAAGGGTGTAACTATAAGTGTTGAAATTCGATTTTTATAGTATCAATTAACCGTTATAGACAGACAAATAAAATTGGAAATAAAAGTGTGTATCTATAGAGCATGTAAAAACACACATAATTTTAATTTTATTGATATTAATATCAATAAAGCAGAAATATAGAAATTAATAATAGAATATGATCTCAGGCAAATGTCTACCTCTAGCACGTCGGGATAAGTCTGCTCCTTTCACAAAATTTTGGGGTACATTTTGTAACAAAGCCTCGCTTATCTCATCAAAGCTGGATCGAATATCATCTTTCAGAGCATTGTTCTTGTAAATCCGGTATTTCAAAAGACCTCTGTGAAAATAATCCAGCGGTATTAAATCACAAGAACGAGAACCAAGTGGGTGGTCACTGATGTCAACTTTAGCTAATTTGTAATTTGCCGATGATGCCACCTGACCGCAAAGCGCTCGATACGGTCACTTTCTTTGAGTGTAATGGATTTTCGAGACCTGTTTGTGGATTTTTTAAGTCCTATATGCGACAACTTTCTTTGTTTACATAAACGCCCAAATGAAAATTACCCTCATCAATAAAAATGCTTGTCTTGAAAATGCGTTGTTTTCGTTCAGCCTTTCAAACAGTCAATTCATAAAATAATGGTCGGTCAGATTAAATTTTTCTTGTCGCAGAAAATACCTCTAGGGATTCCCAATTATTATGAACATCGACAAGCTGATATTTCAGGCTCATTCTCAATACTTTTATAATGACCACTACGAGCGGTGGTGCTATATTAAAATCTTTACCATTTTGATAGTAAATTTTCACAGCTGCATTTCTCTACTCAAGAGTGTAAACCGCCATGCTCAAAAATGTCTCTACTTTACTAAATAAATATCAAAGGATGACAATCAATCATTTGACAGACAATTTACTTCCTAACCTCAAATTTGCCCACCCGATATATGACGTTATCGTTTGAAACATTAATTATGCAGCATTATCATTATATTAGTATGTTTGCTGCAGTAAGCATAAATTTTTAAATTGGAAGTTAAAGGATAAACTCATAGTTAATGTTATTAGTACGAGTATATTTTTTTAACCGTTATAGACAAACACTTGAAACTCACAAAATGTGTAAGTCTTCATAGGTGATGTCAGTTGTTGTTTATGGAACGGTTGGAAATAGGCAATTGAAATTCCAACGACGTATATATTAGAATTCTTTCATCTCCCATGCCCTTTTTTTTATTGTCTCAATTGAAGACGATTTTTTAGCATGAAATATTTAAAGCGAAGCAACATTCAGACAATAATATCACCTAATTAATTGTGTTGCCAGCTGTGTACAGGTGAAGATGGTAAAGTATAATTACAGATTGAACAATTTACTTTACATAATTCTTCAGTTGTATATTATAGTTGTTTGTTACTATAGTTTTTCAGCGTCTCCTTAGTTTACTTCGTCATTCGTCTATACCGGCGAATTAAGCCTCTCTACAATACACCAGCATAAAGAGCATTGGCACATATTATAAGTTATAAAAATTGACAGCGGCGAATAAGTAGCCAACGTGGCAGCCATCAAAGCTAGTTTTTACTTTTACTTCCCATCTCCAGATGCTAAAGTTATGAGACTTTCCAGTCTAAATCGAATATTATTTTACAGGGTAACTTGTATCAATTCCTTTTTTACTTTAACATAAATAAAACCCCCTTTAATTTTTTTTAAACTCTAATATTCAAATTATCTCACTTATCTCACAGATAAAAATATTTTTTTTAGTTTTATGAAATTTCATTTTAAAAGTTGTATTATCTATATTGAATTCATTCATTTATTATTAAATTAAACAGGAAATTACAAAGATTTATGATAAGAATTTAATAATTTGATGCGTCGACAGAAATGAAAAACAAGGTCATAAAAACTTTAATAAAATTATTGAGAACAGAAAAAACTATTATAAGAATTAAACTAAAATTATGTGGTAGAATACAATAAGTATAAATAAATAAGTGATGTGTGAAATTAATCGGTGAAAAATGTTAAAACTAGGTCTTCATGTTGATAAAGTTGACATCTAAGATGAACTTACTACAAATTTTTAGAAACTTAATCACACATTTCAAGTTTCATTTAAAACTAATAATACCCTACATCATTATTAAGGCAAAAGATGTAATTTGTTTCTTCTTATAGCTTGTAACAAGAAAATTCTATTGGGATGATGGCTAAGTTAACTTTTTGAAATAAATAAAATTGATTCATAATTGTTATTTGCAAATAATTTTGTTATAAAAATTAAGCTTTTTCGACCTAAATTAAGATAAAAATCAATGATTCACTTTCACGCTTATATATGTATGATAGTTCAAGTATGATAGTGTAATTTCAGAGTGCCTTATATGTATGACAGATTAGTTACTAGTCTGTTTGATTTGGTAAAATAATATTTGTGTGATCAGAGTTGCATTTGCATTGGATAGAATTCCATCCGATTTTTATGAATCATACAATTGTGTGGCATAAAAAAACAAGGCCTTAAATGAAATTTCGTTAGTTTTACTGTCTATCATCAGCTATGTTATTATAAATTAGTAAATAGAGTTACTTATTTACCGTTCTTAAAAGTGTTAAGTGACTTTAGAATAATTATAAAATTGATAAATATGTGGAAAAATATAAAATAAAAAATATTAAAGTTTGCTTATGGAAAATGTAAAAAACTGGTTCTCTTTACTTTACTTTTTCTCGAAAGATAGAACTTTAAAAATCAAACATAAGTCGTAATATATTTTGCTGCATCTGCGTTTAATAAATATTGCTAGGACGGTAAATGATATTACCTATTGTGTCTGTTTATAAATTAAGAAGTTTTTAAAAAATACAGAAAACAACAACCAAATGGTAAAGAAAAATTCGATGAACATAGAACAAGAAGACATACAGTCAATCAAACACCTACAGTGAATAATGGTAACAAAAACAATATGTGATATTATTGAAGTAGAGTTTTCGATTGAATACTACAACTTCTTCAAACAGAATACATGAGTTATTTCTTTTGTCAATAACGCAGTTTAAGTGTGAACGTTGTCGAGTAAAGACATGAAGATAATACAGCAAGTTTTATGTGGTTCAGTTGCCGTCATATATATTTCTATGTATAAAAGTAAATAGCTGGTTTAACTCTAAACTGTTGTGTACCATATTTTTTTAGTTTAGTTTTTTTAATGATTGTTTTAGTTTTTAAGTTTTATCTTATGCAAACAATTGCAAACTCAATCACAATTAAAAACTAATACTTTATATGAATTTATTTATTTTTATTTTAAAATTTTTTTTAAACTTAATACTAAAAAGCCTGTTATTGTATTATTCTCAACGTATTTTTCAGAGTTCAGCAGCTCACGAACATAACACTAATAAACTGCGAAGATCCAAGAGAAGCTAGTAAGTAGAAATAGTAAAGTTAAAATCATTAAAAAATTTGATTCAATTGAAATTACTTAGATGTCAAAAATGTTTTGATCTCGCTCGCGAACAACTTTCTTGTATTCCTAGTGAAATTAAAAATTTAGTTTTGAAATGGCGATGAAGAGATCATTTCTAAAATTTACGCACGCAGTACTTTTTTGCCATATCCAGTGTTCTTTCTTCAAAAATCTTGCAAAAAAACAATTCCTCTGCCGAATAATGATGTAGGGAATGACAGAAATTTTATATTTCCACGATTTCAATTGTTACTGTGATACTTGATTTAGGGAGCTTTAGCTGTCGTAGTAATTTAATGTATTACTTGAATACAACTTTACTTTAGCTTCGATAATATCATCAACTGCCCTACTTCAGCTCCCGATAGTGTTTTAAACAGCCTGTCTGCTGTTTATCGAAATTTCCTTAGACAAATATAGTGGCTTTTCGTACAGTTACTACTGCTTGTTTTACCTCGTTCTTATTTACTATCAGACAATTTTGAATTTTTTATTTTCTCACATATTTGGCAGCTACATCTCTAAACTTCCTTATATAAAATAAATATTTTTTACGTACTCCTATGTAAAAGACTGGCATAGACAATTTTTCTTTTTCGTAAAGCCTTTGATAAGATTGCATGAGTTTTATTTCACGCACCTTGTTGCTTATGTGCTTCAAAACGTAGTAGAGTAGAATCTTTGTAACTTTTCGGTATGGATTAGAGACAATTTGTGTAGCTCGAGTGATATATTTAATAGATTGTTTTCCGATGTAACTGTTATTAGCCCTGGAAGGGAAGATTTTGTTTCTGGTGTATATAGCGGCACTAGTAGCCTGCGCGTTTAGAGTCTTGAAACTGGAAGATAAACTTTTTGAACTCTGATCAGTTCACTGACTGTTACGAAAAATATATTCCGTAAAATTCTTAGTAACACGGTAGTTGTTGTTTAAACCTAAACTAAGGAAAGGGTTCTAGAATCGTTACAATGGGGGACGCTTTACTTTACTTTAATTTCACCCATGGTGTAACTAATAGTTACCCCATTGAGTTGTACAAGTTAATTTTGAACACAGCTGATAGTCAGCGTAATGGTATTGACGCCATTTCTAGAAAATATGTATTTTCCCACTTAGTTATTCGTATAATAATAATAACTTGATTTATTTATAGCAAACGTGGTCAAACTCAATCGCAGTACTTAAATTTCGGACAACCGGAATTGGATGGCAAGGCAGATGCCGAGGCTACAGAGAATGGTTCTAGATCTTCAGTTTGTATGTGAAGTTGTTACAAAATAAAATTTAAAAATTTAATAAAATGTCATACTTATAGCTGGAACTCATGGTATGGGACAAGCCCAGAGTCAATTTTCAAGTGGCGACTGCAGTGGTTGTGGTGTTGGAGGCCCCGTTTATGGTAAAGTTTTTACCATTCTATTTTTCTTTCACATTTGCTTGCTTAATTGTTGTGTCATTTTTAAGAATATCCTACTGGGTCTCCGGATCCTCTTACATTGGGCAGGAATGTCGTTTCCTATTCAGATGGTAGACCTTCTTCGATAATTGGAATACCCAAGACCACTTCGGACAAAACTTTTAGTCCTAGTTCTGGAACAGGCAGTTCCTTTTCCCCAGAAACAGGAAGACAAGCGGGAAGGCCTGGAGTAAGTGGAGACTTCGGTGCAGATTTAGATGGTTCTTTTAGCCCAGGTACCGGTGGTACTGTAACGCCAGGCGTCAGTGGTGTTTTTGCTCCAAGCACTGGTGGTCATGGTGGAAGACCAGGCGAAGATATTGCTCCAAGTGGAGGTGGTATATATGGTCGAGGTACTGGTAGTAATCTTAGTCCAGGCATAGGAACTAATTTCATACCAGGAGGTGGTGTTGGTAGACAAATAGGAGCACCAGGTATCAAGCATATAATATATTGCCTCATTAAAAGAAGAAAAATATCTGCAATATGTACTTTGCTTAGGAACGTCATTTTCACCTAGTTACGGTCCATCACCTAGTAAAAGTGGTACAATTGGACAACAGGGAATTCCGGGGACAGGCCTTGCGCCGGGACAGTCAGGTGTTAGAAATGGTTATGCTCCAGTTAGCAGCGGTCCAGGAATACCTGGCGGTAACTTTCCTCCTGGTATCTCTGGTACGGGAAAAATGGGAATGCCAGGTATCAAGCAAAAATGTGTGGTTTTCTTAGAAGAAGAAAATCTACAATATTTATTTTGTTTAGGAACAGCATTTGGCCCAGCAAGCAGGAGCGGTGGAGGACAGCCCGCTCTAAGAAATGACTTCGCCCCAAGCAGCGGTGTAGTAGGTGGTCCCAGAACAGATGGTACATTTGCTCCCGGAACTGGAGGAGCCGGACAAACAGCAACACCAGGTATCAATTATATAAAATATTGGTTTCCGAAAACAGGACAAAAACACTCGCATGTATTATTTGCTTAGGAATATCATACGCTCCTTCCTATGGCCCAGAGGCCGGTAGGGTTGGTACTGGAACACAAGGGGGTTCAAGAATGGGCGTTACACCAGGGCAGTTTGAACATCCAGGTATTAGAAGTGACTTTGCCCCAGGCGGCGTTGCTGGCGCTCAAGAAGTTGGCAGTAGATTTGTTCCTGGCATGCCTGATGGGCAAATAGGAATATCAGGTATCAAAAAATTTTGCATTGTTGTTGCAAAAAAGTGCAAATTAAAACAATACACTTTGCACCTCGCTATATATTATTTAGAACGTTTTATATTTGTATATATTTCATTGCATTTTTAAAATTCTGCATTAATTTATTTTTTAGGAATAGGCAAGCCCGGCGTTAGTGGAATTGGACAACAAGGGCAAATACGACCTCAGCAATCCCACTTTATTGCGCCTCCTGCACCACAGCCCGGACAAGATCAAGGTATTCCATTACAATTAGTAAAGGCACATTGTTTAAAAAGATTCCACGAAACAAGTAAGATCAGAATTTTAGTACAATCCACACTGTCACATTGTAGCAAAATGCGAAATGACGAAATAAATCACAAATAAATTAAGAGTCAAATAAGAAAACTTGACGTAAGCGTAAATGATCAGGTTCAAGTCCATTACTAAAACCGTGCATAGTAAAATTTTATTAATAAAAATCCGAAACGCAATTGAAGAAGAAAATAAATAACAAATCCGCGATCGGATAGTCGCAAGAGCCATATTTTAGATTATCTAATTGTGATTCCAACAAGATATTTTTTCCAGAAATATGTGCAGAAAAGGCTTATAAATTTCACACGTTTTACACGGTAAATTAGGCACTTTTTGTGCATCAACATTTATTTCTCAAATTTTACATTTGAACGCGATATCTAATGAATATTCAAAATTATTTTCCAATTATTATCGTTTTAAAAAAACATAATTCATGTTTTTTCTTATATGTTGTAGGGCAACTACCTATTACTGGTTTTGGTAGTCAAATTCCTTCATTTAGCCATGGTGCCGGACAACAAATTCCTTCTTACAGACCAGGTGACACTTATACTCAACAAGAGGCAGGTAAACCGCAATACGGAATTGGTGGTCAGCAAGTTCCAACATATGGAGCAGATGGTAATAAACCTACTGGGATAACTAGTCAACTTGGTCCACAAACACCATCATACGGATCTACCGGACAACAGGGTATAACTGGAACCGGACAACATATTTCTGGTCAACCAACTATACCAGGTGGTTTGATCCATAGACCAAGTAAATACTTTCATAAATTTAACCAAATGTTTTTATTACTTAAACACTTATTCCTGATTACTGATTAGGTTCTCCCCCTGGCCAGCAACAAACTCCTCAATATGGTACTAATCAACAGGTTATTCGATATCCACAGCATCCAGTATATCCACCTGGCTACGGAGGAACAACGAGTAGAGGAGATGGACATCCAACAGCTGTGGCAGTCAAGCCAGAAACACAATATCCAGGTTCAAGTCCGCAAGAAATTTTGCAAGGCCCTGGCGCAAGAACGGTTACCAGGCCAGGCGGTTTCCAACAAGGTGTAAGTGGTAGTACTGGACAAACAGCTGTTGGAGTACCTGGTGTAGGTCTTGGCCAACAGCCGGGAAGTTTTCAACCTGACTATCAAGGTTATGGACTCCCAAGGACAGGTATTCAATATACTCCTGGAACTAATTATCAACCCGATGCAATGGTTTTTCCTCCACCAGGGGCAGGTATTCAACCTAGCAGGGGATATAATCAACCAAGTTTAAGTATTCAGCCAGGAGTATCATACAGTCAACCAGGTTCAGAAATTCAACCTGGAGTAACATATCCACAACCACCTACTCCCATAGGTGTTGCAAGCGGAGTAGGAGCTGGACAACAAGGACAACCAAGTGGACTCCAACCAGGCGCTGGTTATGAACCAGGTTCATGGTTATTTGCTCCACAAGGTGGAAAACCTGGAACTGTAACACAACCAACATATTCTGGCGCTCAACAGGGATCTGGTTATTATCCTGGATACGGACCTCAAGGTGCCACAGTTCAACCTGAATCACCCACCGTTTTTGATCAACAACCACAAATCGGCCACCAAGATGGTGGAGGGGTTCCACAAGGAGCAATGTATGGCCAACCTGGCTCTGATACTCAGCGTGGCGTTCGCCCAACCATAGGATTTGTTCAGCCGGAAACTCGCATACAAGGAGGACTTCAGCAACCTGACCAACAAGGCGTTCGTCCCATTTCAGGATTTGTTCAGCCTGGAGCTGGCATACAAGCAGGACTGCAGCAACCTGACCAACAAGGCGTTCGCCCCATTTCAGGCTTTGTTCAGCCTGGAGTTGGCATACAAGCAGGACTCCAGCAACCAGGTTACCCAGGTGTGATAGTTCAACCAGGCGGTCAATTCGGTCATAGTCAACAAACAACTTCTTATCCTGGACCTGGAATGGGACGACAACCTGGAGCAGATTTGCCTCAATCTGGGGTTGCTTTTCCGTCTATGCCTGCTGCTGGTGTTCAACAAGGTATTGGCGTTCATCAAGGTGCTGGTACGCAACAAGGCTCTTATGAGCAAAGAGGCTCTGGCATTGGAACTGGCTACGATACCACTTATGGGCAGCAAGGCAATGGCAACAGGCAGCCAAGTGGAGCGACTCAATATAATCAACGTGGCTATGGAGCACAAGGCATAGAACCTGGAACACGGCTACCTAGTGGAACCGGTGCTCAGTTTCCAGGAACAGGTATTACACAATACGGACAACGACCGCAGCAAATTGTTCAACCAGGTTCAACATATATTCCCGGCGCTATTCAACCCTCTGCAGTTCAACAAGGTATTGCAGGATCCGGTTCAGGTAAAATTTTGTTATCATAGCAGAGTATGGATTTACCTATTTAATTTAATTTAGCTGGCGCTGCTGGTGGAGTTGAAGACGCATTCTCTCAAGCTGAATCATCAATTGGTAATGGACAAGCAGCTGCAAGTGCTCAAGGTAAAAAGAATGGCGGCACCGCTAAGACTCAAGTTCAGGGTACTTATACCTCAAGTGGATCTTTTAGCGCTAGCGCTATGACCTCTGATAATGACCGTTCAGCGAGTTCGCAGGTAACTGGTGGAGTTGAGGGAGCTATGAGTCAGTCACAAGGACAAGGCGGAGCGGCTCAATCTCAGGCACAAGTTCAATTAAACGAAAAAACTGGAGGAACCAAAGCTTCATCACAGAGTGGCGGAGTTATACATCAAAGTCAAAGTGAAGTAAGGTGTTCTATTTTATGAAGAAATTATATATTTTATTCGCATATATCGTTTAGGTGCAAGCCAACGACAAAGGTGGATTGGCAGATGCTCAATCAAGTGGGCCTGGTCAAACATCATCTCAAGCCCAAATTGGTTTTAGACCCGGCCAAGATGGTGAAATAGTACACTCAGCAGGCGGTGGCCAAGCCTCTGCACAGTCTGGTGTACACTTCGGAAACAGTCAATCTCAAATTCAAGGAACATCTAAGTCAGAAATTTTCACCGACTGATGAAGTTAAGATTTTAATTAAGACATATTGTTATTTTTTAGATTTGGCGTTTCTTATCATGGAGCCGCTCAATCGGCTTCTGGTACTAAGGAACAAGTTGCAACTTATCGTGAACAAAACCGAGATCTCTTTAATACAATTAGCCAATTTGGAAGCACTGATGCGTAATATTGTTAATTTTGTTAATTTTGCGTAATATAGCCTATGGTGGAAAAACTAATTTAATATTTCAATTACAGGGTAACTGATCGTGTTGATACTGTCTACAATCCATCTCTAACATCTGAATCTGACATCCCCGATTTACAATTAAAGGCTTCCAGCACAAATAAAGACGGTAACATAATTTTGAGTGCCTCAATTTTATAAAGTTAATAAGCGTTTTTCGTTTTAGTGACAAAATCAAATAAACTAGATGATGATTCGGGCTTACTGAACGAAGACGAAGAAGAAGAACCTTACGATGAATACGAGGATGAGGAAGATTATTATAATGAAAATTTAATTAAAATGGAATCAAAGACCGACCATGACAAGAAATTAGAATTATCGTCTGGGCAACGCACTCACACCCAAAAATCCCCCACACAAACTCAGCAAATAGCTGTTGCCGATTCTACCAAAAAATATAATGTGATACAAAATCAAAATGGGCGTATCCAGACATACTCAGGTCGCACTACCACCGAAATTGTGCCCAGTGGTTTTCGTGGCACTGTTAATGTTGAGAAAAAATTCCATACGAAATCCTTAGAGCCTCACAAATCGGAAAATAAATTAAACACCACTGCAGAAGAAAAACCAGAATATAAGCCACGCACTCCCGACAGTTTTGTTACAGTAACCAAGTCGATTACCGGCAGTATGGATAACTCCAAGAATCCTCCCCAAGACAACAAAAACTTCCAGTCCACTTTTTATACTAAATCATCCACCTGTGGTTACTTTACCTTCTCCTGCAATATAGTCTACGGGGCAAATGGCCGCAGTAAGATCTGTCGTCCCAAGCCACCGGCCAACGGAAAATGTTAGAACTTATAAAGTCCCCTTTTTGAAACGTAGTTTTATAAAACACAAGCAAATGATTTACGTATTTTATATTATCATTTGTCATTTGTAACTTTCCATTTTTATACTTTTATCTTTAACTTTATTTTTATAATTCACTTAATTGATAATTGTATATTTTTTAAGGTTTTCTAACTTATTTCCAATTAACGTTATTATCAATATCTGTTTTACGTTTTAACCAAACCCAACCAACTGCCGTTTGTTAATTTAAAACTTATAAAAATAAAAATAAAAAACTTAGTATAAATGAATTCTGCAATTTCGTTTTTTTTTTGCACACACAACACTTTAGGGTCACTTTATTCAGACGAGCTATTTACTTTTATACACACAAAATACACGATAGTAACTTTACCAAATTGAACACATAAAAACTGCTTAATTATCTTTATGGCTTTACTTGACGACGTTTATTTTTAAACTTCCCTATTGCTTAGATGGAGCCTATAATTTCCTAGTTTTTGCGCATTGCATGTGTAGGGGTCATCCTCTGAGTGCTGGACCGAAAAGGAAAAATATATATACATTCTTTTTCTTCGCATATATTTACAAGAAAATTCTAAACATCATCATACATCTTTGTTGTTATCATTATTCAGTGAAGGCGCTTGTTTGGCTGTGTGCCTTTGTATTAGTTGGTTTTATTTTCAGTTTGTTTATTTTATTTCCTGGAATTTTGATCAAGTATGTTGTGATTGTCTTGTATTTACAAGATATCGTTGAAACTTCTTAATTTGTGCGCAACGGCAACAGGTCATTTTACTTACTTTTTTAAATTATAATTATTTTATGTAATTAAACAAAGCATCTTCTTAACAATATATTTTTAGTTATATTTTCTTTTAGTAAAATGAAGCAAATTGAAAATAATTTGCGCCATACATCGTGAAAACACCCAAGAATTTTTTAAATAACGCTTCTTTATTTTCAGTAGTGCTTACGTTAAATATTATGAACTAAACATTTTATAATGTGGAAGGAATCGGGTATTATAAATATAGACAACCATTCCAAATTATTTTTGCATTGAATTAGTAACACAGCGACATATAATAAACATCTCTGTAGGGTGCAGCGAAAACTATGGCTAAGGTTTTTAGCTCGGTTTTATTTTTTTAATTATTATTTTTTGTAGTTGGTTATTCGATTATTTTGTCCTGAATTTCAAAAATAACAATTATTTTTTAAATTATAAATCTTCATAAACTTAAATTCAAAATGTTCAAGGATATTTTAGCTTTTTTATTAATAAATAAAAAGGGTGTTTATGTTTTTTTAATTTGTTTTTTTTTCTTCAGGTAAATTTTAGTGTTAGTTAAAAATCTTGCCCAGTGTAGAATATTAAAACATTATACCCAAAATAAATTTATGTATGCATAGATAAACTTGCTAATAAACTCTTATTTTTTTGATTTAGTATCCAAAAATAAAAGTAGAATTAGATATTTAAATGTAACACCGATAGGAGTAATTTACTGACTTGCGCTTACTGGAAAATATAAGTTTACAATAGTTAAAAGAGTTCATCAGCATAACCAAAAGCTATTACAGATTTCGGGCAGCAAAAATTGTGTTTCCCTGTGTA
Organism: Trichopoda pennipes; assembly: GCA_030448955.1. NCBI lineage: Eukaryota > Metazoa > Arthropoda > Insecta > Diptera > Tachinidae > Trichopoda > Trichopoda pennipes. The sequence continues at coordinate 1,222,076 of JASKUP010000099.1, forward strand.
ATTTGTGTCACATATTTCTTTCATTCTAAAAAGTTTAAGTAAAAAAATTTACAGTACCGAACTAACTTGTAGATAAATATGAAGAGCGCTGAAGTAAAATAAAGTGATACGGAATTACCACTTATGCCGCCAATATCGAACTTTTACTATTTATTCTCTTGTTTAAAATATTTTTTTTAAGAAAGCACTTCAGGCAACAATGTCTATATTTTGTCAAGTACCGTGATACATTCTTAAGGAAAGGGATATGGACAGAGATGAAACAGGTGGTGAAAGTAGAAAGAGAGTCGAAAATTAACTGTCGTATAAGCCAGCACAGCGACCAGTGACTATGCCTTCATCGCTGAGCAGCCCCACCGACAGTCAATTTTTATTTTTGTAATAAAAAAAAACCAAGGCCTTCGTTGGGAATCGAACCCATAACCTTCATAGTGACAAGCTAGTACACTACCTACTAGCCAACAGGGGCACCTTTATTAAAACTAAAATTTGAAAGAAAGTAAAGGATGTTTCTATAGGGGTATAGAGTTTTGAAATGAAGTAAAACAAAGATAAATTTTTTAGAATGGCATAGAAAATACTTTATTCAAAAGGTAGTCTTCTGGCATTATAATTTATGCTTAAATATAATTCCTGGCATATGAGCGCCACGACAGGCTCGGAAGTGGTCTATTTACAGGTCTAATTTTCGCAATAACGCAGCAAATTATGTCCTCCAAGCGCTTAATCGTTTCGGACTTACCGGCATAGACTAACAACTTCCCATATTCCCACAGAAAGCAGTCTAGCGGCATTAAATCACACGATCTTGGAGGCCAATGTACGGGTCCGAAACGTAAAACTGTATGCATACCAAATGTTTCTTTTAAAAAATCAGTTGTGGCACGAGCTGTTGCACCGTCTTGTTTGAAACCACAGCTCCTGCACATAATGGTTGTTCAATTTCAATTCAAAAAAGCGAAAGTTATTACATTGGTTGCAGTAAAACAAAATAGATGGTCGGATTTGAATTTCTCTTATATTTCAAAATTGACTTCTGCAATATACGTGGGTTAAGGGCGAATTTTTCTCTGTATATGATAGTTTAGCATTATGTGAGACTCAGGGGTCTGAAAATGCTAATCCACAGGATTTTTACTTACCTGGGTATCACCTACTGTCGCTTTTTAATTTCCATAGGGGCCTTACATTGTACATATGCAATGAAGTTGTGTACTAGTGCCAGCAACCTTTGGCGCATATGACCCGGAATTTTGCTGCCTCTGCGCTAAATTCAGGATCAGAACACATCTCTTACATTTCGGTTTTCTCTACAGAAGTTCAAACGCGGGAAGGGTTAAAACCTTAGCTGGCTTCGATTGGTGAACATTTAAGCAGCAAATGGGATGGTAAAGGTGTCTCTAATTAGAAGATATGAAAAAATTGTGGCCCGAGCTCCTGAATGGAGTATTAATTAGAATGTAGTGGTATGAGTTTGTTCAGCACATGCTAATCATTGGAAATAATCTAGCCGGAACCAAAGAAGTCGAAAAATGAATGAAGTGCTTCAGAAATGGTATAATAAAAATGTATGGGCTGGTATTTGCAATGAAAGACGTCCGTATTTTAGAGATGTATAGGGTGTCCGCCGGGAAGGTATACTACTTTAATTTGCCGTCATTTTAGTAAGCATTAGTCGTGACAGTTCATATTTGGAAGTCGTGAAGTAGACACGTGGCAAATTTATTATGGAAAAATATTCGATAAACCAACGTGTTTTAATCGTTAAAACATTAAAACATCTAAATCAATCATCTATGAATCTCATTATGGGTAATTTACGTGAAAATTTTGGGAGAAATAGCGTGCTAACAAAACGCACTATTTATCATTTAATAAATGACTTCGAAAAAAATAGGGTCTCTAGGTAACAGGCCCAAGCAAGAACCAAAACGTACTGCAAGATCAGTTGAAAACATTACTGCTGCGCAAGCAAGTGTTCAAAACAATCCATCAACAGCAATTCGACGCCGTGCTCAGGAGATGGTCTTCAAAGAACAACTTTGATTACAATTTTGCACCAGTATTAGCATTTATTTCCATGTAAGATTCAGTTGGCACCATTTACGCCACCGTACATATGTCAATTGGATGTTACAGCTCGCCCATGACAACCCCGATTTTCATGAAAAAATCATAATGAGTGACGAGGCACATTTTCATTTGAATGGATATGTGAATAAATAGAAATAGTCGCTTCTGGGAAATGGGAAGCCCTCAAATTATTCAACTCTCACTATTGCATCCATTAAAAGTGACTGTCTGGTGTGCAATTTGGTCAGTAGGACCTTACTTGTTTGGAAATGAAAACGACGTAACGGTAACTGTGAATGGGGAGCGATATCGTGATATGATTGAAAACTTTTTAACGTTACAACTGCATACTTTAGGCTTGATTAACATGTGGTATCAACAAGACGATGCCTTTTCCCACAACAAGTTATGTTGATTGGCCTCAACGGTCGCCTTATTTGACTGATCCGGACTTCTTTTTGTGGGAATATCTAAAAAGCAACGTTTATTCAAACAAGCCAGAAACGCTTGACCAACTCAAACAAAATATTCGCGATGAAATTGATGAAATACTACGCGAAATGAGTGAGAACGTAATGAAAAGAGTTCTTAAAAGGACTCGGCTTTTTGAGGCCAACAGAGGCGGACATTTATCTGATATTGTATTCCTTACATAAATACCGACATTAAAACATTTATCAATATAAAATCCATTCTTTTAATCTTTAATTTAATAAAAAATTATAAACAAACAAAGTATAGTATACCTTCCCTGTAGAAAACCGTTACATATATTCAAAATTATCCTTTTGTAAAATAAAAGACCGTTTTACATATTTAATTCTTTTTCATAATTTATTTTGTTTTTTTATTTTTGCGTTTGCCTTTGATTTTTATTGTATTGTATTGTTTTTTATTTCTTTTTTTTTTGTTTATATAATTTTTTCTTCTTTTGTAATTTTTATTACATACATATATATGTATATATTTTTGTTTTTGTATTTTTTATATCATTTATACAATATTTGTATTCGGTTTTTGTTTGCATAATTAATTGCAAATTTAATTGTCACAAACAAACTGTTTTTTAACGCCATACATAATAGTCAATATTGTTATTGTTTAAATTAAATAATGTACATACACACATACACAAGAATAATTAAATATTGATTTGTTGTAATTTATTTGCACATAGAGAATGTAATAGCTGTTGTTTACATATGTGTAAATGTATGCTGGGTGTATGAATGCATTAGGTTGTTTGCGCGTGAGTGTGTTTAAGTTTTGGCAAAATAAAGAAAGCATAGACACTCACATACAATACTTTATGGTGTTCTATATTTGTTTGGCTTCCGTTAGAGGATATGTGTACACAAACAAAGTTAAATTGAAAAACTTTATTTTCATAAATACCAACAATGAAATGTGTAGTATAAATACGCACAGTTGTAGTGTGTAGTAGTAGATTTAATCTGTAATAATGTAACTAAGATTAAACAAATGGATGTTTGTGTAAATGACCAATTATTATTGTTGCATATTTATTAAAATATCCTGTTTGTTGGTATCAATTATAATTTGATTTATTTATTTAATAATAATATTGTACATAATTTGTTTGTTATTGTATTTGTTGTTGTAATAAATATTATTAATTCTACATATACATACATTTACATACAGAGCAATAATTATTAATAACTGTATATATCATATGTATATACATATACATGAGTACATAAAAATGTAATTTTTACTTTCGTTATTTTAGATACACATACAAATAAAGTTATCTAATGCACATTGTTTGTTTTTTTGTTTTACTTTTGCTTGTTTTAATATATTGTTATTTTTGTTTTTGTAGTTGGTTTTTTTTATTTGTTTTTAAATATTATTTATTTTTTAATTTTGTTTTTTTTTATTAATGCATGTATGTGTTTAAAAAGACACTGAATTTCACAAAAAGTTTTTATTTTTATGTTAAAGATTAATCTATATCTAATGTTTTAATAATTTAATTTTATTTAATTTTTTTAAGTACTAATTTTGTATTAGTTGTTTGTTATAATTATATTTGTAATAAAAACGTTTAGTTGCCTTAAAATGTAAATACAGATGCGGCCATAAAAACAAACTATATTGGCGATTTATTGATTTGGTATTGAAACGTGACACTGTGTTTATTTTAGTAGAATTAAATAAAAGCAAAGACTAGATCTAAATTTGTAAATTAACAAATTCTTAGCCAACTCTTACTGCTTGAAGAATCTGTTTATATATTACCAATTTAGATGAGAGTTGTCAACATAAATCCTTTGATTAATCTTTAATTTTTTGTTAGTAATAAAGGAATGGAAACGGCCCTTCTGAACTTTTCAGTCAGATATACATCTTCCTAATGTAGAAATTATAAATATTTAAAACAATATCTATAGTAAAAATTATCTGACAGTTTTACCTAAATTTGCATTAAAAAACGATGAACGCTGCGACTTACTTTACTAATTCATTTACATAAGGAGAACAATGGGCCGCGCAGCTCTTATTAAACAATTTTACTAAATATAAAAGATTTGTTCTCGTGGTTAAGCTACTAATATTTAAACTTTTGGTTAGGTTTTGAACTGAAATATATTAATAAAGGCCGAGTGATACATTTTATAACTTGTCGGGGAATTTTTTTTTTGAGCGCACACATTTGTTCCACAAAATTCTTACTTTAACTTTGTTTGATACACCCTTTTTGCAAGATTTTCATTTTCAAATATAAGTTGTTCATATTTCAGCATTAGAAAAGCCTCAGCGTCTAAAACAATTTTTTGGGACCAATGTAAATTAATTTCAAACATTTTTGGGTACATCGTTCCGTTACTAATTAAAAATATCATAGAAAGATGAAGGAAATGTTCGCTGCTCAGAGCCAAAAACAATCTACTACATTAATTTGTTGTAAACGACCCAGAAAAATTACATATTGTAGAGAATTCTGTGGGAAACAACAAAATATTGATTTATGAAATGGTTATTTCCATAATTTGTACAAAATAATTAACATTAATTTTAACTTTTGATTTATGACTGAAACTCGATGTGTTAGTTTGTGTGCGAATGTATAAAATTTGTTATTTTTGCTAGTTTTTCCTTTGTATTTTTTTAATTAAAATACAGAATTTCTAGGTTATGTTATGTTAAAATGTTAAGACTAACTGACCTGTTAATCAATATCAAACTGAAATGTTTTTATTTTTATTATCCTTTTCGTGTAGATGTTAATAAGGTATTTAGCGCAAATACTGGAAACGAATTAAAAAAAACTAATAACTGCTTACAAAGACAAATCAGACACCATTCCGAATTACACATTCTAGCTTCTTTGTAAAACTTTTTATTTTCAAAGTAACTTCAAGAGCAATTATTGGCTTCAATAACAGCGTTGAATGATTATCACTGACTTTGTGCGTGAATTCTTAGGCTGGTACTGGATGAAACTGTTTAATAATTATTGTAGATATTTTTAGAAACAAGACATTTTTTCTGGCATCTGCCAATGGTGTGCTATTTTTATGACCACCTCTGTATGCATGCATTTAATAAATTTAAATTCCTTTCTACTAATATAGTAAAACTGTTACTGGATTGCATGAGAAGTTAAATGAAATGGTTGGTTTCCTATTTCGTGATAATTATTGTGTGTGTGTGTGTGTGTGTGTGCTAATTCTTTTAGCATGTAATAATGAATTAATGCAAATATATTTCTCAATACATATATGTATTTCTCTTTAACTACGACGGCTTTTATATTAAATTTTTGTTGGTTTCTTTAGAATTTTGTTAAATAGTTATTTTATTACTTTTAATATTTAAATATTTGTGTAGAGTATATTTGTTTTTTTTTTAAGTTTGAGTTTATATAAATAGTTTTTGTTGTTATTTGTTAATTTAAATATTTATATTTTACAAACTGGAAATGTAAAAAATCAAAGATATTTCACTGTGTTTATTATATTTGTTTGATTTAAATTTTTGTTAATTTAATTTATTTTAATTAAAAAATTTCGTTTTTCTTTCAATTGTGTTTTATTTTTATTATTGGTATTTTGTTTTTCTTTTTGTTTTTAATTTCTAAAGTGTTTAAACAGCCATAAATTCAAATGTTCTCGTGTGTTGTTTTGTTTAAATATTTCTAATTTGTATTGTTTATTTTTCAATATTTAAATATTATTTTCTTTTTTAATTTAACTTTTGTTATTTGTTATACTCTTTAAAAAATTTTAAGTATGTTATATTAATTATAAAGGTACGTGAATAAATATATGTATTTATTTATATTAGTTTTATAATTTGCTTGTTTCATTTATTTATAATTATCGGTGTGCTTCGTTTTAATTTCTAAATTTATGTTTTCACAGTTATAAAAGTAAAAAGCAAATTTATATAATTCGACAAAATGACATTTAAAATATTTAATCTTTATTAAAACACACATACAGAAACCAATAATAATTAACATTTTATGGACATAAAAAACGGGACAACAAGGAAAATATATTTTCAATCACTAAAGAACTAAAAGTGCATTATAGGGAGAGAGAAAGAGTGTGGAGAAAGATAGCTTATTAGAAGAAAGGAAGGGACATTTATAAATTTACATCGGTATCAATAATGTGCTCCTTCAAATTGTGATTTTATTTCGTTGTGTTACCTAAGGATGTTTCTATTAGATTTATTTTTTTTTTTTTTCATTATACTCAGTACTTTGTCCTAAAATGAAGATTTTGTTGAAAAGTAAATAAAAGTACTTGAGGTTTTTCTTGTTTGGTTTAAAATAGGAACAAAAAAATTTAACAGCTTTATAGAAATTGTAATAAAATTTCTAACAAATTCTAATATAACCGTCATGGATCATTTCTTACCATATCATTAATTGTTTTCTTTTGGGTTTTGTTTGAAACGATAGTAACAATTCTGCAACAACTCATAATACGCAAGCACTAGTTTTTCTTCTAATAAAATTGAGTGTGTTTTGTGATTGCTGCAGAATTGTGTAATAATTTTGCCAAGACCCTTTGACTCATGACTGAAACTAAAATTAATTAAAAATTTGATACCATGAACAAAATAATTAATTATACAATTTATAAGTTGTGAACCAGTTTTATTTTTCAATGGCATACAGTGGGCGACATTGCAATTTAAAATCGCAATTTTAAATTATTATTGTTTTTGTGCTTGATAGCAGTGCTTTCAAATAAAAGGAATTCTCTGCCAGTTTAAACATTGGTTATAATTCTAATGTTTTAATAAGAGTTTCAATTATGGTACTTGCCTTCAGATTCCGTGAGTAAGTAACTAATCTGTAGTTTCGGCTTTGGCATTGAAAGGAAAGAAGATATTTTTTGAAGGCTTTCTCATCAAAATTTATTTTTTCTAAAGCAATAAACAGCCTGCTCTAAAAAGTAAGTTGATCCAAACAATAAACATTTTGAGCCAATTAGTGAACGACTGTCGCTGTATTAAAACTATTTCAAGACGAGGTAGGATTGGTGTTAACTCTACTTTATCTCTATATACGAGACATACATATTCGACAAAGAATGCAATTGTTGCCGGCATTCCAAAAACAATATTAATTTTTTGTTGAGATATTTGGCGATAGACATTTTCAATTAGGGAGTTACGATTTAAAATGACATTTTACACTCTTTCATTTAAGACTACAAGATTTTCTAATGGAAATGTTTTTTTTTTTATAAAAAATAGATTAGATAAACCCTTTTACGCAATAATTAAAATAAATTAATGATGAGTTTGATGCATTCGCATCGAAAGCGCTCGCCTTCGGAAAATAGCAATATTATATTAAAATAAATTAGTTTATTTTTAAACTAAACCTTTCTTGAATTGGCAAAAAAATAAATACAGCAACACAGTAATGTAGCGTTCACTATAAATGCTTGTTAAAAAGTATACGTATACTTCTTAATCTTTTAAGGATTATTTTATATAAAATTGTGAAAAAAATTATTTTAACTTTTGCAAAGTAAAACAACGGGTTTTTGGAATGTATAATATTTGGCCATCTAAGTAAAACATTTTAATGTGAAAAGAATATAAAAATAAATTATTTTGTTAATAATCAATTTGATAGGTTTTAGTTAGTTAATAATTTGTGAGGTTTTTTGTCATTTATCATCCCGCATGACAAGCCGCTCTAAAACCATCTTGTAGATTGTCAATGTCTTTAAGGGTTGTCATTTACCAAAAATTAGTAAAATAAATTGTTGCTCCTACCTATCACAAATTTTTTTGGAATAATTGAATAAAAAAACTTCTGCTTTTCCACAGCAAGATCAGTTACAGTTTGCAAATTAAAACATTTTTAAAAAGTCCAAAATTAGTGCTTGGGGTGAATTCCATTAGATGAAAAGTTATTTGATATTATGGTTTCTATACAATTCAAGGCTTAAATAAATTTTAAATAAACCCTCGACAAAGACGGAAAAGCTAAGCTTTGAGATAACTTCAAGGGAAACAGAGACGTGAAAGAATTTGTTATTGCAACTAAAAATAGAGAGAAAGAGATAAAGCATAGTCAAACGGTAGTTTCCTATAGCTTTCTGCTTGCACCAGAGTTGTAGAACAAAAGTTTTGCTATGACTGATTATAACAATACCAAATGGCAATTAGTATCTACTTTAACTAAGTTTAACTAGTACACAAGAAACCTTGAAGGATTTAAACATAAGATAATTCAAACAATCATGACTTGGAACATCAAACTGGCAGCAGCAGATGGACAATTAATCTATTATCTGAACAGATTAAAATCGGTAGCTAAAACCAGCCTTTAAATATTAAACTGTAATATACATTTAGCATAACGACTGTAAAAAATTTTTATTCACTTAAAGCGGTAGAGTAATAAATCTAACCGCTGAATAAAATTTAGTGATTAGGGCATGCGAAAGAAGATTCACATAAAAGCCAATAGTCTAGTAAAAATCATTCATTCAGCAGCAGCTACGACAAAAAGTTGTAAATGTAAACTTTTAAATTAAAATCAAATTCGCTCTGTAGCAAATTAAAATTTGTGTTTCTTACTTTTAGACTATTATTGTGGTATGAAGTATAATCAAAGTAGAAAGAAATTCAAATGTCATTTTCAGCGTTGGCCATATATAAAAATATTTCTAAATTAAAAAATTGAATTTATTTCTGTTTTACGAAACATATTCTGAAATAAAGAAACTTATTTCAGTATATTGAATAAAAGTACCATATATCTTTAAGAAGGATTTTTGGGAATAATCATTTTACATTAATTAACTTTTTAGCGTGTAAATAAAAAAATGTCATCTTTAAATAAGAAAATGGAAAAATTTGTGACCCGAGCCCCTCAATGGAGCATTAATTACAATTTAGTGCTGTGAATGGCTGCATGAGTTTGTTACAGTTCATGCTAATGATTGGAACTAATCTATCCTGAATCAAAAAAGTAGAAAAATTAATGAAAAGGTAAAATAGAATACAATTTATCTTGTTTGCATTGAAAATCTTGTTTGTTTGAAAAGCCATATAACTCTAAACATTTTGATAACGCTATTTATACTAAAATGCAATAGAACTATTCTAATGACACAAAACCTTTGATTTTTTCAAACGGTTTAGGAAGTAAAATTTTTGTCCGTTTTTAAAAATATTCTCTGTCTCATTCCAATCTGGTTTTACACTATTCTATTTTCCTTATTTTATTCACCAAATGACATGTGGAATAGTGTAAAGCAACCTTAAATGACAACCCCAAAAACAATCTATACGCCTTAATCTTTATTTAAAATCACGATTGACTAATCTACATGATCGTATGATTCATTCACAAGAAAATTTTACTGATTCTTGTCCTACAAAGAAGAGTCGCAAGAATAAATGGTTTCACAACGCGACACAAAAAAGATGCAACTATAAAATGCAACGTTGATGGTATTTCTATAGTTATTACTTGATGGAATTTTAAAAACGATTAGCCAACCGAACAAACCTACCACAGATTTTATTTTAATACACTCTCGCTTACTTTTTTACTTTGTGATCTAAATCTGTTAGGACATCATGGCCTTTATATAACAATAGCAAAAAAAAAATGTTTAATCATGAAATTTAATTGCTGTTTTTATTTAAAATTTATTTGTGTGTTTTGTTGTTGTTTTTTATTTTTAACTTAATATTGACTAGTTAGATGTAATATACACCAAGATATTGAAATACAAAACTTTAAGAAAAATGCAATTCAAACAAATGTATTAAATTTGATTATTATTATTATTTTATGTATACTATTTGAATTTGTTCTTTTGTTTTTAATAATTATTAATTTTAATGACATATAAAAATAATTTTATTTATAAATTCTTTTGAATTGTTGATTAATTTTATTTTCTATATTTTTTTTTTTTTTTTGTTTTCTTGTTTTAGTTTTATTAAAAATGTTTTATATTGTTGTTGTAATCCCTTTATTTAGTTTATACTAATTTCCATATTTTTGCATCACTACATTGTTATTTCTAATTTATTGTGTTATTTTTTATCATTTTCCACAAAAAAGGTACACTCTATATTTATTTAGGTATGTATATATATATATCAGCTTTTATTATTATTATTATTATTTTTATATTAATTTATAAATTTATAATTTATTTGTTGTTGCTTGTTTTTTTTTTGTGTTTCAGTTAAACATTAGGTAGGAAAAAATGTACTAGTCTTATAAATTTCACACATCAACATTTCAATTAATTTTTTATTACTAAATTTTAGTTTTTTTTTTAGATTTAAAAACAACCTAAGCAAAATTTTATAAAAAAAAATTTATTCAAATTATTTTATTTCAATACAGTATTTTTGGTTATTTAAATTGTTGTTGTCTTTGTATTATTATGTAATTAAATACTACAACGCTTAATTTTGTATTAATATGAAGGATATTTTCATTTTCTTTCATTTTGTTTTATTCGAATATTTACAACTAAAACACTTAAAATTTATTAATATGAAAATATTTAAATTTGATATACATATTGTATAAACGCACACACATAGTTTTACTCCATTAAATGTTTTATTTAATTTTTTGTTTTTGTTTATGTTTTTCCTAATTTGAAGAATAAATATTTTTACTGATTACAATCAACAGCTTTTAGGCAAGCAAAAGTTTCTTAAAATTCTATTAAAAAAGCAGAAAATATAAAAGTAAATCTAAATTTTTAATTATGTTTTTAGGATTATTAAAATCTTTTTTAAATTTGTACAAAATAATAATGCTAAATAAATATTTCTGTGGTATCAATTGCCAAGCCTCGAGTAACTCTTTTCCATCATTAAAAAGAGCTTAAATGAACTTTGCAGCCCTCTGTAACGGACTTGGAAAATTGTTTGAATAAAAAATGAATTATCGTTGAGCTTTAATTTGCATATGCAAAGATTTTATACTCTTCCACATTAATGGACAAACCGAGCTAAAAGAAGGTGACCGTAAATGGGCCTTAAGTTATTTGGCATCATTGTTTTACACTCTCTTTCTAATCGTACTTTTCAGAAACAGCTATAAAACGTTTAAAATTGAAAATAAACGATTTTTGTGATGTTTTAAAGATGCACTCATTTCGCTGATAAAGCTTAACTTGTGGATAAGTCCAGTGAAGCTAACTCTTATTTATTCTAGTAGTTATGCAACGTTAACTCTCGTGCGGTCCTAAGGATTTAAGCAGATCTTGTCGTTAATAAGTCTTCAAGGTCAAGCCGCAAAACTAATGATGGTCTGGAGTTAACATTTTTTAGGCTGGTGAATCTCTATATTAAACTTTTCAATGCATTGCAACAAGTAGGTGAATTTCTAATATGCGAAAAGTTGTCTCATATAATATACAGAAATAGCTAAACTTTACATGGACTATAACTCACTATAACTTTGAAAAAGGAGTGCAAAGATTTACATTGCGGATCAAATTTTGAAAAACCGTTTTTGTGTTACATTCTATTATTTGTATTTTTTCTACTGTTAATAGAAACTTAGTGTATCGCTTAATTAAAGCATCGATAGCAATCAAACTTTAAAATAAACTTCGTAAGGCGTTCAAAAAAAAATGATGATAGGGTTCAAGTCACTGAAAAGAACTGCGAACTTAAGTAGCTGTCGTTCATCATCATCAGTTTTTCTTACCGTCCGGAAGCTGGCTTTTTATAAATGGAAATATTTTGAAATAACTCGACTGTTTGGGGATCTGCCTCGATGTTTAAATCTTAAAGTAATATAAGTCGTATGTGTTCGACAATCTTTTACAGTCACAACCTGTATACGCTACGCACTACAATGAGGGCGCCTTTGGCTGCTGGAAACAGCTACTTGTGGAACCACGCGATTTCCCTTTGTATACTTCGACCGAATACTTAGGTATTAGGAAATATATACAACAGTTTCTGCCGCAAATGTCAGGATGCGGATAAGATGGAGTATGTAGAAAAGCTTGCCTTCTTATCAATATGAAAATAATTGTTTTCAATAATTTTTAATTTAGTCTACATGAACTTTGCTTATTTTGTTGATATTCTCATGGCGAAATTTTTACTTAAATATGAAATGAATTACTGCGGGGAAATCTAATCCCTATGAATATTTTGCTACTGCCTATATAGCTCATCAAAGGATTATATGCAAATTCAGAGAATTGTATTCAGCCAACAGAAGCGAAGTTCGTAATTCTACTAGTTTGGGGATTCGCTACAACATGACTTTAGAAATGCGGATAGATTCTATTGATTTGAGCTGTAGCAAAATGCTTCCCCTGTAATAACACATTTCATATATTAGTTTTCAAATAATAAATTTTATATTTAACGCAAATGGGCGCAATTAAATTAGACTTATTTCGCTTGTTAATGTTAGTGCAAGATTTTGCGCTGGGGAAACCCTATGAACCTATTTAATTACGGTGCCTGTTTTACTTTCTTTACTAACTGATTTCGTGACTATGAGGAGGTATGCAAAATAATTAACATATCTTAATAAGCAGTGCTAAGCAAACTTTATAAAAGAAGTATCCACTCAAACATGGTGCGACATTATTTTAGGAAATGAAAATGATTATACATTTTTTTAGTCTTTTAATATGGGATTTCTAAACAAATAACAAATAACGGAAAAAATTATTAAAAACAGCTTTAATCAAATGGAAAAACTAATATTTGCTACTTGCAAAATAACTTATTTCAAATGATAAATCTTGTAATCAGGTTTCAACAATCGAAAGAAATGCCTGAGTAAGTTGTATTATTAATCAAACCATTACAGCAAATTAATTATATTTTATAAACTAAAAATTTTAATTTCCATTACATATTTTTATTTCAATTTAATTCATTTGTTTATTCATTTAAGCAATTTTAAGATAATTTCTATGATTTAAGATAGTTTTTTGTTTTCATTATTTTGTTTGGTTCAATAAAATCAAATTTTATTTGGACGGGTTTTTATCAATCTTGTATTTATGTGCATTTTCTTTCTAATAAGATTCCATAATTATCGTTACACTTTGTGTGTTTTTGTATTTAATTTTGTTTAAATATTTTTAAACATTTCTAAGACGAAAAGGTTTTTTTTATATTTTCGCATGCGTTTTTATTTATGTAGTTTAACTATAGAATAATTAAAAACTTGTATTTTTTTATTATTATTGGTAAATTAGCAAAAATGGGGTGGGAATATCTATTGTATAAAAGAAAAACAAATTATTAAGTGTTGTTTGTCATTTCATCCTTAAAGTATGCTAACTATTTTGAAAGTATTTGCAAACAAACCCAAAAATGTCAAGTTTATTTTTCTTTCTTTTTTTTGGGGGGGCTTTTAAACACATTTGTTATTTATTAACGGTGTTTTATTATTTCTTTAGTTGCCTTGATAACATTCTAAACTATTGCTATTTATTTTGCTAATTTTTGATTTGTTATAATTGGTGTTATAATTTTTGTTTTAAGGAATATTTAGTAAAGTGAATTACACACGTATTCAACTATTTGTTTGCATTTTGTTGTTTTATTAAATTAATTTGTTAGATTGTAGGTTCTTAAGATTTGTAGCATAAAGTTATTTAACATAATATGTATGTATGTATTTGTTTTTAAATTTGTTTATATAATAAATGCAGAATACTTGCCCTTGAAACACATATAATGAAGCGTTAAATTATTTGTATTTTTTACATTTATAAATTAAAAGCTCGTTAATTTTGTTTTGTAACTTAAATTGTAGTTTAGTTGATAATTTATTTATTGGTCATTATTTGGTATTTTTATTTTTAAAAATCTTCTAAAGATTTTTATGGTGCATTTCTTTGCAATCGTTTTATTTTTCTTCATCAAAATTTCTTCTTTAGTTTTCTGGTTTTCTTCATTTGGTGGGATAAATATGTGTGAATATTAATATCTTTTTATGTAAGTTATTTATGCTATTATAATAAATATAAATGTTTTTAGTTTAATTGTAAATAATATTTATGTACATACATAATATGTTTAAGTTTAAAGTTCGATTGGTGTAATTTGAATTTAGAAATTTTCAAGCTGATGGATGCCAAATTATTATATTTAATTAAAAACTTATATGAAATAATTTGTTAATAGGGAAAATAGAAAACAGTGATATCATATCATTTTCAAGATTTCAAATATACTTATATTTATACGAGTATAACTGAAAATTCAAAATTATCTTATATATCTAATCGATGTTTTAAGAAATTTTATGAAACCACAATAACAAACATACACATGTAATAAATATTTAGACTTAATAGAAAATTTAAACTAGAGAAATTTACATATGTATTTGTTTTTTTTTTATTATTATCTTGTATTCTTACACGTATTTTTTAATTTTCAAAACATTTAAGTCTATTTGATGTTGCATGTTGTACTGTAATAAAATTATTAAGCACATTAACGGAAAACCGTTCATTTTAAGTAAGTCCCAGCATATATGTACATTGTTCGATTGTCGCTGTAATTCTCAGTTTGTCGGTAAAGAAGGGGTGTAGAAATAATAGAGGAAGAAAGGAACTCTTGCAATTCGTATTTTCCACAAATCGTAATTTTAATTTGTTTTTGTTTGTATACCGTACGAATATTCTTAAAAAAGAAAATATTATACATATGTGTTAGTGTACACTAAAGCTGTATAATGTAAACGTAAATGCAATTTTAAAGAAGAAAGCCAAAAATCTCAGCGACAAAAATTGCACAATGTTAACTAGGACTAAGCAATTCATTCTGTACTTCCCGTCAACGAATTAAACCTGAACTCTCAAAAATAAAAATAATTAGATAATAGCCACCATTTTTTTAATTATTTTTCAGTTCACTCTATTGCAAGAGCAAAGTTATAATTTTTATAGTGTTGCCACTTTTCCTGAAAACTGCGCTTTAAATAAGATTTCTTACCTTCTTATGGTTTTTAAATAATATTGGCAAACAATAATAAAGGCCGTTTAAATAGACCTTTTAGAACCATTTTGAATCTTAATCGCAATCTTGGAACCTCACTATACCAACTTAATTTTTAAAAACATTTTTTAAGGTAGGCGTTTCCAACTAGAGGAAATTCTTTATATAAGAGTGTAATGCAATTACTTTTGTAACTTACGTTTGTCTATTTTTAATTATTTGGTTACATCAACAAAGCAAAAAGAAAGCAAGTGAAAATTTCTTATTTTCCTAAACAACAACAACTATTTATATGTTTCATAACCCGTTAGAGTAACACCCAACACCTATCAATGATACCCAATTTCAATAATGAATGAGTTACTTAAATCTTAGTTTCGTTAAGCTAACTTGTGTTTTTATATTTATTCATTTGCGCCATGAAATATGCTTTATGATTTAACGGTTGATTTATAATATCTGAAAGCGGCTTTAAAATAAATATGTAAACAAAATAAATATATTTAACGTGCAAAGTAAAAACGTATCAATTTCAATGAATAGAAATGGTTACTTTTGTTGAATAAAAACAGAAAGAAAATGGTGATATGTAAAAGATTAACCGATTTATCTACAATAAGCAAATTTATTATGATCAGAGAAGTAATGGAATTATTAAGACAAACAATTTAAAATGAAGTTAAAGCAATATTTCTTATTTAATTACAAAGAGTAAGAATGGCAAAAACATAATATCATTACTAAACGGTGCTTTAAATCTTTGGAAACGCCATTAAACAAAATTCTGTTTCGAAGATTAGTTACGCTTAGAAGAAGGAATTGGTCATTTGCAGCAAGCAAAATTTAAAAATGTCGTAAATTTTAAAAAACTTGCGTTATCGTTGTCATCCATTTAACAACTTCAAATAAACTTTTCAAGAAAGCAAAGTTAGTCAATGCACTACATTAAAAATGTAATTTTTAAAAATTTGTGTTATTAATATTCCATTAGTTTGATTTAAATAAATTGTAATGAGAATAGATGGCACAATACTGCAATGACTGCCTTCTAAAAAACTTTTATAAATATCTCCTGTTATAATATACTTTTCTATACAAATGTCGCATACACCTTTAGGATAAACTTCCTACTAATGAATAAATCAGATGATAGAAATTTTAAAACAAAATGAAAAGTTTTTTATTGACTTTCACTGACGTATTGCGAGTCTGGTAGTATTTTATTTACCACCAAAAACTAAGCAAATTAATTAATTAGGGCAATCATTTTGCACTTTTACCAAGCACTGTGAAAACTGCAAAATTAGTAGTAGATTATCGCCATTTATGGCAATAAGAAGAGTATTTAATGCATAAATAAAATAAATTTTATTTAAACAAATCATTGAAACAAATTATTGAATGAATGTAAGTGGGATTAAAAAGTTTGCAAAACAACTCGTATCAAATCCTATATCTGGGTTATTTAAATTTTTGTTTACCTTACATTGTTCAATACTAAACTGATTTGATTTCTTTTAAAAATCTGAAAAATTAACAAATTCAAATTTAGATTCTGTGTACAATTAAATAAATAATATAGATTAGCGAACCTACTACAACAAATAACAGTAAATATTTAATTCGATTATTGACCGAATGCTTTACGAATTTTTTCTAAGATCCAAGAAAATGTTTTAATAAAATATGTTTATCTTATTAAGGTAAGTGATAAGAAATATTTTAATAAAATTACTTTCTGGATATGTTGAGAGATCTAACTTGCGAATTATTGCACGAATTTGAGGTTGTTACAGCAATTTCTGTAAAATATCTCAGTAAAGGAACAGTTTGTTTTTAATAAGCTTACATTTATTTCATATAACGATGAAATAATTTAATTCTGTTCTTGAGAGCAGATATTCTTAGGCTACAAAATGTTGAGATATCATTTTCAAATCAAAAGACGTTGCAACCTTTATGGCGCAGCTCTTGAGTTTGTTGGTGATAAACAGAAGATGTAAAAAGGTGTAAATAGTTTATGTTCTTGCAATAGTTTCACACTAAAAAACTGGGCAATGTTAAAAACTAAAGAAATAAAAATTTAATAAGTGAACACGAAAGCAATTTTAAGAGAGTTTAAGAATATTACAGATACAGTCTTTGCATGTATGGACAGTCACTAAGGATACGTTTTCCCCTTTTGATTAACACGCCTTACATTGTTCTCAAGCATTCAATGTTCCTATGATTGGAGCAGCCACAAAGTTTAATATTTTCAGAATTGCATTGATTTGAAACCGACAAAAAAATTTGTTAGTTATTGGTAATAAACTTATTAGCTAATAGCCAGCTGTCAGTTTTTATTTTTCTAAGACGGTTGTTCCGCAAAAATGTAACAAATTTATATATTTTTATTTTAAATTTTTATTAATACAAGGGTTACAAATTAGGGGGAAAGCCTAAAAACATGAAGTTTATTGATAAAATAATCCAGTTACAGTCAGAGATTTTACAAAGCGGGATGTGTATCTCGTTGGCAACAATTGGTTAGATCATTAAAATTGGTGGAAAAGGCAAGCGATTCTAATAAATATTGATTCAAAACTTAACGGTATGGGAACTAAAACACCAAAAGAAATAAAAACAAAGTGGACGAAATTAAAATAAAACATGATAAAGATAAAAACTAAAAGTTATAATAGTTTGAAATAAAACAATAAAATTTTAAGCAATTTTTTCAATCATATTGAGTAATATAATATATTTTGTTGTTGTAGTATGTAATATTAACAGTATGTAGTAAAATTGATTAAAATTAAAAAATAATTAAGAATTTGTATTCAAACGCTTAGCAAGAAAATTTAAAACATTTCTAAAACTAAATCAGTTAATAATCATTTAATATGATGTAACATAAATTTTTGATTCATATTGTTTTTTGCTTTTTTTTGTTTTAATTAACGTTTTTGTTTTTTAATTAATTTATAATTTAATGTGTATTTTGTAAGAAGTTATTATAAAGGCCAACCGACAAATAAAATTATTAAAACTATAAGAAAGATTATTAGGAGTGTTTAAGACTCAAATGTAGTTTAAACATTTATTTTAAAGTTACTCGTATATTCATATTCAATTGGTTAAAAATTACATTGCATTTGTTACTCTAGGTCAATTTAAACAAATGAAGCATAATTTTTGCAGGCATATTAAATTGATTTAATTTTAACTATTAATTGCGGTCTTGACAATCATCAGCTTATTATTTATTTATTTATTTAATTTTTGTTTATTATTTACATATATTTTCTAATTATGGTCCATAAATTTCTATTAAACACTTTAAATATCTTAATTTAATTTATTTTATTTAAATCGTATTTAATTTAAAAGTAATTAAAATTTTGCAATAATTAGAGACAAAATGACGCTGCACAAGGAAAGCAGTCTTTTTCCGTTTACAAATAATAAATTTAAGTTGGCATTGTTTTAATATTTTTTTATACTCTATTTGCTAAAGTTTAAAAATGAAATTAGTTTAGTTATTAAAAGTGTTGTCTCATTTAAGGAAGCAGACAGTTGAATACTTAATTCCGCCCTGTGTTCGGCAAGCTGAGTTGGTTCGAAAACGTGTGATATTTTTAAAAACATATAGTTAAGCATTTGGTGTTCCATGAATAGTACGATTTGTATTATTCAGAGTTATTGTCGAACAACGGGATTTAAACGTGAAACTAAAAAAATGATCAATTGTTTATGGGTGTTAGTAAAATTATTGTATAAACAAATTTTCTTGCACCAAATATTTTTCTAAATGGAAAACCTATGATTCGAACTTTTCAATAAAATAGCATATTTACTTCATTGCTGTAAGTTTTATTAAAAAAAGGAAACAGCCTTCGATTTGTTTTCGACCAGGTTTGCTCACTGGAGCTAAAATGTGCGAAATTGGATTTAAGAATACTAAAATATTCGGACTAATTTTAAAACCGAAAAATTTACTCAGTTTACAGAACAGGGGCATAAGTGTTAGTTAGTAAAATATTTGGTTAAACTGCTTGATTACAAAACAAATTTCTTAAGAACTGATAATTTTACTGGCATTGGATGTTGCCTTGTTATATGAGTGTTTTCGAATATTTTCATCAAAATGTGTGCGACCATTACATTCAAAGGAACAGAAAAAAATATATACATATTTATATCTATGTATATGTATATAAAAAACTATCAGGAACAAAAAACGTTTGTAACTGGGTAGAACTGAACAAAGTCATGTTGCAAGTATCCATATTTCAAGACAATGTGAAACATCACGTAGTTTGATAAGCACAGCTTACTAAGCAAAAATAATTTTTTGCTTCACTTTTTAATTTCAATTTGGTAATTTTTTCTTGTTGTTTACATGACGTTTGTTATAAGTATATCATAACTCGTTATTGGCTATAATAATTGGTCGTTTTTGTTTTTATATGCTTAATGTTAAACAAGTCTTGGGCATAAGCTAATTATAAGTTCAGCGGCATAAGAACGAACCAGGTGAAACTCTCAGAAATTAAGAAATTAAATTTTTCTACGACCGATTTTTTTAAATAACATGTATTCACACAAGAATTATCATTCCTCATTTTTTTGGACAACACTTTTTTATTTCTATTCAGCTGATATTTGACCTTATTATTATTAGCATCGTTTTTATTTCCTTAAAATTTAAATTTAAAATTTTGAAAACCATCAAAAACGATCAAAATACTACAATGTTATCATTTGATAAAACATTGCCATTATCGTTCAAACTCAACAACGGCAATCACATATGTAATAGGTCAAATTGATTAAATGTCTTTCTAGAACATTCCAAAGCAAAAACATTGGAACGAAATTTTTAATAACAAAAACAATATATGTTTTCGTATAATTCATATTAAATATCTATTGTTGTATGTTTCTAATGAAATGTGTTTGCAAAACACTAGTTGTGCTTTATTGAAAAATAAAAACATTTAATTTAACAATTAAGAAAAAGACGACTAATTGAAACTGAATTATAGTTCACAACACTTTTTGTTTGTTTTTTTTTAATAATAATTATTAGTTTTTCTATAACACCCATCTGCTAGAGAATTGTCATAACTAAAAAAAACGCAAGATTTAATATTTTAAGCTTTGTGTAAAATTTTTGTGTCCGTTCTGATCTCGCAAAAAGAAGAATATTATAACTTGTCTTCTTCAAGGTGGGGAAAAATTTTAAAACATTAAATGGATTTTGATTATATTGTTTTTTGTTTTGCTTTTTATTTCTTTGTTTTAAGTGTTCATTAGGTTATGACAACAGTCTAGAAGATTAATGTAAAAAATTATATTTTTTTTTGTTTGCTATATAGTTATAGCTTAATAAGTATTTTTTTTTGTATTTTACCCATTAAAACTTTTGTTTTTTATTTATTTATTTTTTTTTACTCAAAGAAATAATTATTTTTTGTTAATATTTTTTATATAATTTAAAATTGTTTTTTCCCACTTGTATTTCTAATTAATAGATTTTTAATTACGAGCATAATTATATTTGTTAGCTAGTTATATAATTAAAAATATACACTTTTATGCTTTAATTTCGTTTTTATACAAAATTTTGTTCTTAAACATCTTTATTTTTCAAAACTTACTTAGGTGATTTAATATTTTTATTTATTAGTTAACTGTAATAAAATTTGTATTTTGTTTTATTTATTATATTTATTATTTTTATAATTTGCTTTATTTTTTTTCTTTTATATGTTTTAGGCTTATTCTCAATTAGTTAATTATAATTTGCTGATTTTCTTTGAAAATTCATGTAAGTATTTAAGTATTAATAGTAGTTTACGTTTTAATATGAATATTACTAATAATAATTGTTATGGGTTAAAAAGTTTCTTTGATATTTGTTTTTGTATTTTGTAGTTAATATTTATGTATATAAAAAAAAATATATAAATGATATAATTAAAAAAATTTATTACATACATATAATTTGTATTTCTTTTTAATAGTGTTTAAAATCATTAACGTCATTTTTATTTAGTTTTAATGATATATAAATATTTTGTAAATTCATTATTAATATTATTGTTAAATTGTTTTTAATTATAAACTACATCACAATAATTACAAGCTAAGTTTATTAAGATATAAAATTTTTTTTTTTGCTTCTTTTCTATTTTTGCAATATTATTGTTAGTGATTTAATTAAACAAAACAAAAAACTGTTCACATAAAATAATATATATATATATTTTTTCTTGCATAGTTAATTAAATGTGTTTGCAATAAAATACTTTAGTTGAAAACTATAAAAACCACTTAATTTTAATATATATGTATGTATACAATGCAAAGCTACTAAAAATTAATGTTTATATTCGGTTAGGTGATAAATTTCGTTTTAGATACAAAAGCGTAATGAGATACATTTCGTCAGCATTGGTTTTTATTCCTTGCTAAATCACTCAATGATTTCCTAACAAATTTAATTTAGTCGCAGAAGCCAACGACACTTGTTATGTGGATACTTATTAGACCACAACTTTCGAGATAAAGTTCTTTAAAATTTAGCCATGTTTTTTAGCCAACGTTTCCGAATTTGAATTTTTATAAAATTCAGTGAAATTTCAAAATGTCGTTTCCTAATGTAAGTGGAATGGAAATAAGATTGAAACAAGTTTTGCATATACTCAATGAATATATTGTAATGTAACAGTAGCATCCTAAAAAGCAACTGCTTCCCCTTTTATAATTCCCGAATACATAGATTTATGATTTGTTTTTCTTTAAGGGGTTATTTTGAAAATAATGTATTTCTAATACAAAGCAAATAGAAAAATATTCTGAAAATGATATAAAATATATGTTTGAAAAATTAATGGTTATTAAAAGGTAGTTGACAGACAACCCAAACTCGATTACACTGCCTGGGAGAGTTCGAAATTTATAGTATAAACTAGCAAAATTCTTTTAAATTCGAATTTTTCTCCATTCTCCGACATTCACAAAACGAAATTTAATGAATAAATTTAAAACATCAAATACTGTTTCCGATATCCAAATTAATTACACAATTTTACATTTAAAGATAAATTAAATAAATTATCTTGCGTCTCGCTCATAAAATCGGCATTCAGTTATCATCAAATTATTTTTATAAAACAAAATTTTATTAAGACTTTCTTTCTTAATAAGATGTTTCGTTTTGGACAAGAATTTCAGAATTTCGTAAATAATTTCAGGCCGTTAACTTGTGCGTTCCCAAGAACAGAATTAATTTTGAGGTTTTTACATTTTAGTTAACTTATAAATGAGAAGAGTTTTTTCGAGTTCTAAGTCAAAATAATTCAAAAAAATTATTTCTATATATGTTTTACCTAACTATAATATTATCTGATTACAGTTGGAAATGGGAAACGCCATCGTTTATCTTGTTCTGTGGAATGAAAAAATTATTTGGAATTTAGTTAGTGTATGTAGTGCGATTTTATTTTTAATATGGCTGTAGCTCGTTGGATTTTTAATTAATTTGCTAATCATTTTAAGAGTTAACATGTGGCTTATTTTAAGCGAGAGAAAATGTAAGCATCACTACATTTTAGTAGAAATTTAATATGACACTTAGCTGGCTATATCTCAAAATATTCAAATAAAAAGACTGTCAAGTGCCACAATTAAAGCAAAATTAAAGTAGATGAATTAATTTTTTTTTTGTTTACTACAAAAAATTTGTTTTCTTAACCTGGTTTCAACGTTAGTCACATGAGAACACGGGCTATACAAACACAAAAAAAAACAAAATATACCCATTCGGTTTGTTAATACAATACAATTTATAATTATTAAAAAACATAATATAGAAAAAAAAACGAATATTAATTTACATTTTAAAGGTATTTTTTAATTGTTTATGACATCCTAAAAAATGAATAAATCCCATTGTTTTAGCAATTCAGAACACTAAAAGTATAAATATTAATATTATTTAATATGTGAAAAGCTCTTAGTATTTTAAAGTTTATAAAAAGACGCAAACGTAATATGATTAAAATTAAAATAATAAAAAAACTATAATTAATAATATTTCAGTTTTGTATTCATGAGGTTAGTTTTTGTTTTAAGCTTAAATATGTAAAATAATTTGTTAATTAAGATACAAATAGAGATAATTAATTAGAAAAATACAATATTGTCTTTCATAAGAAATGAAATGTATTTCTTTACAAGTTTTTACGTTTAACTACTAAAAAAAGCATTTTCCAAAAATTTAATTATTTTTTTAATAGGAAAAAACAAATTAATGTTTTAAAACTATAAGTGTCATTAAAATTCAAAATTAATTGTAATAGTTCATGTTATTCTTTGCTTATTTTGTATTAATTTATTTACTCTTTCGTTTTGTTTAATAAATTTTGTTATGAAAAAATAGGATTTGTTACAACTACTTCATTAATAGTTTTTAATATTAATTAATTTTTGTTTTATTTAATGTACAAACTACGTTTAGGTTATGCTTGTGTATATGTTAACTCATATATTTACAGTTGTAAAAAAGGAATATTTATTTTATTATTTTCTTTACATAAGCTTTATAAAATGTTTTAAAATTTAATTTCTGTTTGTAGGTTTTTAAATGTTAGAAAGTGGGCAGAAAAAAAAATTATATATTTGTGTATATAAACTTTTGTTATACATATATAAAAGTTTTCTGTTATTTTATGTTTGTTTGTTTTTGTTTTTTAGTAATAAATGTATTAAACTTCATGTGCTATATTTAAACTTGTTAAAACACTTAGTTTAATTTTTGCTTAATTGTATTTTCTGCATAAACACTAACTTCTAAATTTAATTTACTTTTTGCACAATTTTTTCTCTTAATAAAAGAAAAAAGCATTTATAGTTCTTTGTTAAAAATCAAGTAATTTTTGAATTATTTTTTTGTATATATATGCTTTCCTCTTCATTGAGATGAAACTATTTTTGTGTGGTTTCATTTGAATTTGCCCCTTAAATTGTTGTTACATTTTGTGAAACTCTTAGGTTTTCTTGTACTTTTTATAAAAAAAAGTAATATTTTTTTCAAATAAAACAAGTATACTATACAACTGCAATAAAATGTTAATTTAAATAATGAATCTTAAAAACGAAAGGTATTAATAAGTTCTAAATAAAATGAATATTAAATTATTAACTGTTGAATATTTTATTACATAAAAGCTTTTAATTTTTATAATAATCATTGCATATATTTTTTTATTTTACTTCCTAATTTTTCATTTCTCTTTTGTCTTCTATGTTAAAGCGCACGTCACAAGTTGAGAGAGTGTAGAAATATTTTAAAGACTGTTTGTCCCCAAAAAAAAAAAAATGTTAAAAAAGTGCTGCAATAGCAAATTATATAGTGTAGAAGTACTAATATTTTTTCAATTGATCTTTAAGCATTTAATATCATTCAATCTTTTAGAAATTATATAAAGTTAAAAGCCTTCAAATTTAAGCATAAGGAATTGTTGGAAAAAGTGAACGTAATATCTACTCAAATTATGATATGCTAGGCTATCTCTTATGACATGTTAGCCTATCGCTTTCGAGTTGTCAAATTCAATTGAAAGAAAAAATAAGCATTTGCGCTGTTAGCTGCCAAACAAGTCGACATTGTAAATAGTTGGTTAAGCGGAGTGTATCAACTTTGATTAACTTCAAAAAGCTCAAATAAAAAGCTAAAGAAATTAATAAATTTATCTAAAGAAAACGTATGGATGGCATTTCATTGCAAATAAAATTCGAATTTAATAATAATTTCCATTAATGCATAACGCTACTGGTTTCACTATGTTTTTGCTTTCATTCTTAACAACGGCTAAAATAATCAATCATACGTTCTTGTTAAATTATTAAAGATTTTAGGGACGATGTTGAATTTATTATGAATGCCTTTACTATCAATCAAATTTTTGGATGGCTTATGTTCTTGATCGAAAGAACAGCCAGCTTATGTTTATTTGGAATTATTTAATTAATTTGTATGTATTTTAAAAGACGTATAAAATTTATAATTTTTGACATTATTTAAAAAAGAAAGTTTTATACTTAAATTGTAAATCTTTTTATTTAAAACGTTAATGTTTCAATTTCTTATACAAATTTCTTCATTACTATTCACTTTTATTTAGAAATTATCAAACTTTTCAATACCTTTGGCATACCTAAAGGTTGTTGTTAATAATAAAAGTAAACAAAACTCTTTTATTAATTTTCATACATTAAAATAAAATCGATTTTTACCGAAAAACTATGTATATTTTTGTTTTGTTTCTTTATTCTTAAACTAGTTTATACAT
This sequence comes from Trichopoda pennipes, assembly GCA_030448955.1. Taxonomy (NCBI): domain Eukaryota; kingdom Metazoa; phylum Arthropoda; class Insecta; order Diptera; family Tachinidae; genus Trichopoda; species Trichopoda pennipes. The sequence goes on from JASKUP010000099.1 coordinate 1,247,965, forward strand.
TTAAAGCGTAAAAAAATCTATTTTTTATTTGGAATAACAAAAGAAAAAAAATATTTAAAACAGGCAGAGAAAGATAGAGAGAAAAAACACAAAGAGTGAGTATCTATACAAATAATTTGAAGCTTTTACTCTTAGTTTTCTATTAAAAAATGTAATTATTAGAATATTTACCGGGTCCGCCGGTAAAATATATATGTATAATTTTTATTAATAATAAATATTTACAAAAAAATTAATAGTAAAATAATGTTAAAAACTCTACATTTTTGCAAACTTAAAATATACAAAAGGAAAGAACAAAAATGTCTTGCTTATTAATATTTGTATTGACATATTATTTGTATACTATATAGTAATATGTGTAGGGTTAATGTTTTTTTGTTTTTTTTTTTTATATTTAGATTAAAATTAAATATGATAAACAATTAAATCACTTCTTCGATATTTATTAAAAAGATTATAAAAAACGACAAACGAAAAAACTTAATTTTGATATTAAAATAAATCAGAAAAAAATTGCGAGTTAATTTAACTCTAGTTTAACTGGTTGTAGTTGCTGTTGTCGATCTTGTTATTCTTGACATTTATTTACAATTATTAAATAATTATTTTGCATTATAATTAATTACTTTTGTCATCGTTGTTGTGCTTAGCTTTAATTAATTACGAACGAAGAAGACGCATTATGGTCATTATTTAATTCAAAATTCAAAAAAACTTGCAACAAATTTTCATATAGTTTTTGATAATTTTACTGCTGTTGTTATTTTAATGCCTGATTTGTTGATTTTGTTGAAATGTGGCTTTAAAATTAATTATTGTTTGTTGCATCATTAAGAACCACCATTGTGTCAAATGTAGATTCTGTATTTCTTCTTTTGTTGCAGATGAAGAAGCAGCAGTTGTAGTTTCAACACCATGCACTTCCTGCGTTTCACTACTAACAATATTAGTCTTACCAGTGTTATCTAATTGCAGCAACTGTTGCAAGTTGAAAGGTTTAATATTAATATTATCATTGTTATAATGATTTTGATCAATCTGTTGATTGTTACGTTTAGGATTTATTGATTTTACTTCTTGTTTCTGAAATTTTAGCTTTCTGCTGCAATCATGCTTAAACGATCTGGAATAAAATTGAATATTTTAATATTCATACAGTAGTCACTTGAGAAACCAAAAATTATAAATTTTGAAAGAAAAATATTTTAATTATTTATTTGCTTTTATCGCTTTGACTCACTCGTTGTGTTTAAATCAGTGTTTATTCGCCCCCATACCATATATTTGTCGGTGCGTAATGTGCATGTTTGCTGGCGGCTACCTGCGCTGGACTTAGGGGACCAAATTGGCTGTACTGCGTTGGAAATTGTATATGAGCGGGCAATGGATGGGATGGTATAACCTAGGAGTTGGTTTTATAGATTTGTTTACTAATAATTTAATTTAGTTTTTCTTTGGGAAGATCCCAAACAAATTAATAGTTTCTAAAATAAAAATAACTTTGATAATAACCTTGGCATGCTGAAAAGTGAACTAATATTAATAATTATAATCAAATAACTTTTAAAAATGATTAATAACTTTGAAATTGATAAAACTGTTTGTTGGAAAGACCACATCTTAGTGACTCCACGCAAGAAAACGTCTTTTTTTTGGCCAGGAAAACTGAATTTCAGTTCGTTTTCCAGTCTTTTTATAAATATGTATATGAAGTCCTGTTCTAGACCTAACTACGATCTGTCTCTAATGCAAAAAGTCTCTTTAAGAACCTTCGCGAAGCTTCCTTTCAAGCAAAAGAATCTTTCTGGCTTCAATGTGCGAGAAATTCAGTATATAAATAAAATCAAGATTTCAGTTTGATGAAAGTATACTATATTAATTTAGATGACATACATACTTTATGCATGGCATCTTTTTTCTTACTTCACCCAAAAGTAGCAGACTTTTTCAAACATTTCGATGTTGTCTTGTCGAATATAGGCCAATGCATATGGTCGAGCTGATGTAAAATTATATTTCTTCAGTGCTTGCGTGTCTATTTTTTTGCTAAAGGTCTGCAGCCCGCCATTTTCAATCAAACTTTTAGACATGAGATTAATTTATTCAGTGATGGCGGTTGTAGCAAACGAAACTGCCGCTTACAACGCAAAAAAATATTTGATATTCATTGAGATACGCTACAGCTTTACGATTTTTCTTCGCATTATTGCATTTTATTAAAAATAATTACTGCCATAACTTGACAATTTTCGTTTTTTTTTTATTAAATGAATATTTTTAAACAGTTTTTCCTAGAAAAGTTAATAACAGCAATATCGGCTAAAGCCTGATACTCTGTTCATAATTTCGTGCGAAATGCTGTCAAAGCCCATATAAAAATAATTCATACGAAATAAATAAGAAATAATGTTGCTGAACTAGTACTCTGTTTATTTTTGAAAAAGTCAGGAAATGTTTCTGGCCGCATGTTTTTCTATATGAAAAACGTTTCAGGCAACATTTTTTTTCAACTACGAAACAATATGAGCAGCACTTTTTTCGCACGGAATTGTGAGCAACAGCTGATCAGTTAAGTATTTGAATTTTGAAAAGCGTAAAGCGCAAATTTATTAAAAAGTGAAAAAGAAAAAATAAAATTGAGTGACATAGAATAGTGTTTCATTTTTTCTGCAGTAAAAAAAAGAAAACTTATTTGGGATAAGTCCCAAATGATATATTCGAACCGCAGTGCCGCGAAATCCTCGTGAATAGATATTGCTAAAGAGATTGGAAAACCTGGTAAGGATTGAAATATATGTGCATATGTATGTAAATACATATGTATGATCTTTTGTAATTATTATTAGATGAAGCATGTAAGCAAAACTGGAGGAGTATTTTGAGTAGCAAACGGTATTACAACCAAAAACGAAAAGCATAAACAAAATCTGGCAGTGGATGCGACTTGCAGTTCTCTTCAGACGAATCTCAGGATCCGTAGGAGTTTTTGAGGACATCACTGAGACGTCGAAATTGAGAACGTAAGTGTTATTATTGTAACTTATTGTTGCTTATTGTAACTTTCGTAAGTGATGAAAATTATGATTGTAGAACCAGTTGCTCACAGCTTTTAAGCACGCCAGATCGGCAGACCACTCAAGATATTTTATCTGATTCTGTGATGCTGTCTATTATGCCACCGGAGAAAAAAACAACTTACTTATATGTAAGTAGACACCAAGTCTTTAATATTCTAATTTAAAACGTAACTTTAATTAGAGTTTTACAGATTTTTATTTTGTTTTAGAAAAACACAGCAGTTTCATCGAAAAACGTATATCGAAATGAAATGTGAGCAGGTGTCTCAAAGGTGGTAGATGTGATGAGAACGTTGGTGGATATGGCAAAACAACAAAACCAAAATAATGTCAACGATCCTTTCCTCAATTATATTAATTCCTTGTAGTTAAAATTGCCTAAGGAGATTGGCGAAAATGTACGATGAAAAATTATTGTTATGCTTTACGATGAGATCTCTGCTCAAAGACTAATTAGCAACTAAGCAACTTATTTTTAATATTAATGCGTATCCACCTTATTAAAAGTTATTTAATAGAAAAAGATTTTTTTTTGTTTAAAAACAGATCTTTTTACTAAAGCATTTTGATAATTTTAATTATTTTTAAAGCCTCTTTAGTGAAATTATAAATTTTTTATTTCGTAAAATTAAAAATAGTTAATTAGGAATCTCCTCCAAAAAAGCGAATTTTTGCTGCCAAGTAACAGATGTCAGAATTAAAATAAGTCATAATTTTATTGGGAACAACACGGTCTGATTCATCTTGCTTGCCGTAATGCGCAACATTATCAGCTGGGAACATATTGTCAAAATTTTCAAGCGAAATATCAAATGTTGCTCAACACTTTTCGCAAATTAGAACAGAGTACTAAGCTTAACAGTGGCAATAGACTTAAAAAATACTATAGAGTCAACGCCAAATACCATACATTTACATATAAATATTTAAAAACAAGTAGATTGGATTCATAAAACTTTCTCGTCGTAGAAATGAATTTCTAATATTTTAAAATATTTTATAAAAAGCTGATTAAAACGCTTTTGTTAGAAAACGAAAGTTCGTGTGAGAACGTTCCAGGTTTAGAAGAACAACAAGCTGTTAGCGCATTAAAAAAAAAACGAAAACTTACCTGACGACTTGAACTATTATGAGCCGGTGGAGGGGCAACTACAGCACGATTGTATGTGTAAGTTGGAGCAGCTTGCGAAACAAAGACAGTTGGACGACGATACATGTCATTTTGTACGGCAGCAGCGTAAATATCCTGTTGAAGTATGGCTGCAGCAGCAACAGCTGATGATGGTGAATTGCCCATGGGTGTGGTTGTATTAGTCTGGAGTTGGGGTTGTGAAGAGTGTGACCCGGAGGCTTGTTGCTGTTGCAGCTGAGAGGTGTGCGAAGGCTGCCTATATATTTGAGGCGGACCCCAAGATGGCGGTCCCACAGAGGCAGCAGCTGAAGAGGAAGATGATGATGAGCTCTTTGAGTGAGCCAAGGGTGGATTTACGTTGCCTGAAGTACCAGATGATACTGGTTGCTGGACATAACCACCTGATGCTGTAGGAGCCACTGATGGTGCCTCACGCTTGTGTAGGGCTAATGGAGGAGCCTGTTGTTGTTGTTGAGAGCCACTAGACGACGCAGCCCATGATGAACGTTTATTGTCAACATGTGTGTGTTGTTGCTGCTGTTGCTGTTGCGAGGGATAATCGTAGAATTCGCTCGGCTCCTGTTTGGTGGGTAAATGCGGTAAACTCGATGAAGTTTGGGAGCTGCTGTTGGTACTAGAATGAGAGGAAGGCATATAGCATTCATTTTGGGCCATAGCTAAAATACGTTTCTTTTGCGATTGTCCAGGCTCATATTTAACATTTGCTTGAGGATATGCCTGAGCCTGTTGCTGTTGTTGCTGTGATTGTTGATGATGCTGTTTTGGACTATTGCTGGCAACATGAGCAACGTTGCGTCGTCGCATTTCATCATGGTCATTATCACCTACGGTAACGCATGGTATTACTAGTTGTACATGTTTTGAACGATGATGGGTAATAGAATTGGATGAATTATTGGATGAAGATGATGATGTTGTAGCGTTCGTATTATGAGTTGAGGAAGAGTTTGTGTTGTTTTGGTTATGTGAGGATGTGGAAAATAGATTAGAGGATATAGAAAAATTTGTATTGGAGGAAGTGTGGGAAGCAGATGGAATAATAGATGATGAAGAAGAGGAGGAGGAGGAAGCAACAATGTTCTGATTGCTACTACTACCACCACCGTACAATAAACTTGAAGTTGAATGCTTGTGATGATGATGGTGTTGTTGTTGTTGTTGCTGTTGTTGTTGTTGTGCTTGTGAATTTTGACTATTATTGTGTGCTTGGTGGTGTTGGATGGAAGAAGTGGAAACAGATTTGGTATTGGAAGAGTGTAAAAGGCCACCACAATTTAAATGTTGTTGATGTTTTTCATTATTTGAATGTAAGTGCTGTTGCTGTGATTGATTTGCGTGATGTTGTTGTAGTTGCTGTTGTTGTTGTTGTTGCTGCTGCGACTGATGTTGCTGTTGTTGATTGTTGTGACAAATTGGGTTTGTTATATCAATAAAATTGCCAAAAGCACTTCCATTTCCGGTTCCACTTCCGCCAATAATAAATTCATTATTACTGCTACTGTTATTAGGATTATTTGCGGATGACATTGTTGAAGATGACGATTTTAGGGACGCTATGGAGGCAGAAGAAAAATGATTTGTATTGTTGGTATTGATATTTGTATTATTGATATTGGTGGTGGTGGTAGTTGTGGTAATATTCATTGCTTTATTATTACTACTAGTACTATTATTATTTTTACTTAAATGCTGATCAAAGCCTGTCGTGCTAGCTGTATTAATATGATGGCTATTGCTATGGTTATTACTTAAATTCATACGAATAATACTATTGCTATTAATATTATTGTGATTATTGCTATGGTTATGGCTAGTGACATTGCTATTGCTATTTATATTAGAGAATGATGATGAAGAATAGGAAGAGGAAGTGTTATTACTTGAGTTATTACTTGAGTTATTTTTTATAGCAGCGACACTATTTTGTACTTGATGTTGTTGCTGCTGCGCGTGCTGCGGCTGTGGTTGTTGCTGATGCTGTTGAGGTTGGGCCTGCTGTTGCTGTGTATTGTTCTGATTTTGATGCTGTGATGATGTGTGATTAACATTCATCGATTGCAGCTGATGTTGTTGTTGCTGCTGCTGTTGCTGATATTGTTGGTATTTATTTGAATTGCAATTGGTTGCTGCTGTTGTTGCTATTGATAATTTTTAAGAGTTAAAATAATTAAGAACATTTCATGCTTAAAAATTTCTTTCAATATGAAAACTCGAATTTATTGTATATGTGCGATAAATATGTGAAAATGTTTAAAAATGTATCACTAAAACTTTTGAGACATTTTAAAAAATGTTGGTCATAAAAAAGCTTCTTTATTGTTTTACTGCAAATCTAACACGGTAGCACAGTTATAGCGTCGAACAATATCTTTCCTAAAGTTTATGACTAATTAGAAAATTTTTAGTATTGATCAAAGAATTTGGAAATAATTAGTTATTAAGCTCTTTTAGACTATTGAGGCGAAACCGGAAACGCCTGTTTACTTTCTTTGCTTTTTTCTTTCATTGGAAAAAGTGGGCTCAACAAACCGAATTAATATTTGTTTTATATAATAGCATTATCATTCTTGAACCTTATTTTTGTACTTCACCCCAATAAAGTATTCTACTATATCTTACTTAACCCCTCTTGCAACGCAAAAAAATCGAATTCATCGGACAGGAACAGATTAGTTTTCCTTAGTCAATAAAAGTTGCAAAATGCTAATTTGGAATAAAATCTTTCATTATGAAAAACAGTAAAATCAATCATAGCTGACTATATTAAATAGGCCAAAAAAGGTGTTCGAGAAGTAAAAATCATTGACAGATTACCAGCTACTAGTACTAACTACCGTTTATTCTCAAAACTAAATACATTAAAAAAATTAATATTAAATAGGAAAGTTTAAGCAAATTCTCTTAATAATTAATAACTGTTTATCGAAATTTGTGTTAAAAATGAGCACAAATTAAATTTTTCGATCAGATTTCGATCTAATTGAATATATCTAAATGTAAATTATAGTCCTCACTTAGGAGTATAGACTTAACTTTAAGCCTTTACAGAACATTGAAACAAGTTTGTAAACGTGTTTGAATCGTGTGACTTTAACTCAGACTTGACGAATTGATTTCGATTTCTCTTATATTCAAATTGAACGCGTTTTGACATATACGACAGTTATTGTGAAATTATGTTCTTTTCCTGGACAAAATAGCAGCCGTGTTTTATCAGCAACAGCAATTGATTCATACATTTTTCTTAAAAGACTTTTTAATTCATTTAATTGTAAGTAATTTTGCCATAAATATGAATATAAGTTATAAACCAGTTCCTAAAGTTTAAGTTTTAAAGAACTACTAGCTACTAGTTAAATATTTTCAAATCCACTATTCACAACTTTTGTTCGTTAGGAGTCATGTACAAAATGATTTTATTAATTTACCGTATGGTTGTTGCTGCTGATGATGCATTTGCTGAGGTTGTTGTTGCTGTGGCGGTTGCTGTTGTTGTTGCTGTTGAGTTTGACTTTGTTGGTGCGTATGGCCATGCTGATGGACATTGTTACGACCATTCAGCGATGATGATGAAGTCGAATGTTGCAACATTGTTGAGGTTGTCTGTGACTGAGCATGAGCTCTTTGCTTAATCGGACCCACACTGTTAACGATAGTTGGTCCATCATTTCCCTCATCTTCACTGTCGGATATTGTTATAACAGCTGACGGTGATGGTGTATCGTGAATTGTAATGGTTTGTTGTTTGACAAGGGCACCATGATGCTGTTGCGGTGCTTGATGGCCATGTTGGGAATGAGAGTGATGCGATGAAATATGATGCTGTCCCCCCGAAGAGGTCGAAGAAGAGTGATGGTGATAGCCACCGCTAGCTCCCGTTGACCCACTTACAGCTCCGCAATTGTTTACAATATGATGGGCTCCACCATTGTTGCCATATACAGCATTACTGCTTATAACATGTTGTTGATTTGATGAAGAACTGGCACCTCCACTGTGATGATGGTGATGACTTCCACTTGCATTGATGATGTCTAATGAAAAAAAAAAGGAAATAGTGTTCGAAAGTTATGTTGCGTTTCAGTACAAAGTTTATTATAGAGCGCGTGTATAAAGCAGAGAGGCAAATACTTACTACTTGATGAAGCTGAAGTAACGATAGCACCACCACTGGCACTACTTTGCCCATTATAACTACTACCACCACCGCTGCTACCATAATTACAATTGTGATGGTTATTGTGATATTGTGGTGAAACGTGCGATGTGCGATTATAACGTTGTTGATGAGGTGGTGAACTTTCTTTGACACGTTTTTTAACGGGCGACAACTGTTGATTTTCTTTTTTGTCATGTCGTGGCACACGATATGAGTTGCCTTTGTTTCTGTAAAGTAAGAAAGAAAACAATGTCACAAGTAATTTACTAAATGAGTTTAAAAATGATATTTTTCCTTTATGTTGAAAGACAATAAATTAATTATGACCAACATGTTTAATAATTAAATAAAATTAAATATATACAATTGAAAAAGTTATTTTATACTTTGGTGAAAAATATATCACATACTTATATTTGATTAATTTAGTTACTTACACCAGATGATGGACAGGCGACTCCTTTTTCAGATCATTACGTGGTATATTTAAATGTTTTGGATAAATTTCTTCTACATTTAAAAATGGTGCCGGATCGACTATTAGAGAATGAGCTGGTGCCTGTTGTGGCCACGAAGGTACCAAAGCCATTTGACGTCCAGTTTGCGGCCAAGCCACACCGCTCGCTTGAACACGATTTGTTAAAAGCATACGCTGGCCGGAAGTTGGTTCAACCATTGAAACTGGAACCGGGACATTAACATATTGCTGTGGAGGTACCTGTGCAAGGTAATAATTTATAGTTTTTTGTCAATTACAATTTTGTTTATTTACATATTTTAATTTAATAAATAAATTTATAAGATATAAGAAAAATTTATAAAATATAACCAAATTGAACGCGAGTTACAAGACCATATGCTATCGCATTATATTAAAGTATATACATAACATAAATACTTAAATGTGATTCGAAAACAAATGCATTAATTGTAATGAATATAATTAAAACGCGAATAACTTCAATAATTAATAAAGAATAACTTATTTAAAATTTAATCAAAAAATTTTTATAATATTTTGTTAAAAATATTTTAAATGTTGTGTTATTGAAGATTTCTTTAGATCTTCCTGGTAAATCGAGCGGTTGTTTTATTCTCTGGGTTGTAAACAAACATTGAGTTAAGTACACATTTTTCTACTCTTAGAAGGACAAACATAAAACATTCAACCGAATTCTATAACTTTTAAGAAACAGGGCAATTCGGTCATTTCGGTAAGCTCACAGCCCTTTTAGCACTATTCTAATGTGCAAGGGAATCCACGATATTAAAAGCTTAGTTGGGTATTCCAACTGTAGTATATCATCATAGATACCCTGACCAATATACTATGGCAATCGAGGCTATTTAATCATTTATAATTTTTTGCTTGATAATTATTCAACCAAGCCATAAGATATTATACTATTGTGATAGGATCCATTTATATATTTAAACTCACATTAAGAAAAATAGAGGGCAATTTCTGAGCACTGCATCAGCATTGTTTTTTTATGATTTTAAATATCATACTTCGAAATTAGCCTCAATTCTAAATTTGATGCGCGATTTTGTACAAAGCTGCTCTAATGCAGCTGCTTATGATGGTTTTAATTTTATCCAAATTTGTTTAAGTCCAAAATTTTTAAAGTTCGACGAATGTAAGGACTGCTTCTGCATGTGAACAAAGGAGTTTCACCAGATTTTTCACAGTTTATAACTAAACTGCTTCAAATGACTGTTCAAGAAACTTGTGGTAAAAATTAAACCCAAAATTCGTATTTGGTTTGAGGTTTGAAACTTAAAGTTTCAAAGTTGCTCTTTCTACAAATGTGTAGAATTTTAGATTTATGAACCGGTATAATCACATCTCTTTTCCTAGCCCTTTGATGTATTTTCAGATCATTATCATGTTTGTTTTAAAACAACGATTTCAGCAGCGATTTTCAGTTTTCTTAGTCTTTTCGGACAAACAAGAAACAAACAAGAAAGAAAAAGTGTTTTGCCTTTTTTATATTACTTATATTTTGTATTATTTCATTTAGAACATTTGTTTCGAAAAATTTTGCCACTTCTATTTGGAAATAAAACGTATTTAGAAAAACAAAAAAACGCCAAAAAACAAGTTTCAACACTCTATTGGTAGCGTTGAAGTTTTTTTTTTTAATAAAACAATATATTATCTCTTACTCTTTACAACAGGTTTTAATACATATTTTAGCATTTAGATATAACTTAAATGTATACCATCAGTCAGTTTTGTACAATTAAAATCAAAATTCTTTTAATTAATATTATTTTCAATTAACCTATATGTTATTAATTATGAATAAAAATTTATTTTACGAGGCATTTTACAAAGACAAATACTTACTTGCAATGGTGGTTGCATTGTACTGCCAACAACGACGTGCTTGGTTGGACTGGGCATTGCTTGATACGATGGTGGACATAAAATATTTGAAACCAATTGATGTTGGAAAGTATCAGTACGACCCTGGGCGTACTGACGACCTACATTGCGGCCTCCATAAATTTGATAAAGATTCTCATAGGCTAAGGGCCTTTCCCGTACAAGACGTTGTACCTGACTTGTCAATTGATTATTAATCGTAAATGTCATATTTTCTGTTGTACTAGGCACGAAATTCGTAACCAAAGTTGATGCAGTTTGTACTCTGAATAAAAAAAAAATACAAGAAAAATCTAAATCAAAATAATTTATAACAATAAAAATTTCTTTAAGCAACTGCAAAAAAAAATAGAATTTTTGAGGTATTTATTTGCTCTGAAAACATTGGAAACGAAAAGCAGAAAATATAAAAATTAAAATAATGCGAGTAACTTACGGATGGTAATCCCCACGTCGACACACTTCCATCATTTGCACAGAGGCCTTAACATTATTACAATACACATAGTCCACCAGGTGTGTAAGGCGTGTAAAGGAATGATTAAGGGCTTCCGCCGGTGTTAAACGTCTTTCTTGGTCAATGGTTAACATTCGTTTAAGTAAATCAATAAATTCTCGTCGATCTGTTTTTTCTGCCAACAACTGGCCACCTTCCAGATCAGTTGGTACATTAACTTGGCCAATATCATCCAAACAATTAAAAATATATTTGCGCGCCTCTTTACTTTTAGTATTTGTTTCAGCCTCATATTCCTCTATCGTTTTTAAACGCCAAAATGGATACGTTAAATCTGTATCACGATAAAAGAATTTCGATGTTTTTGAAGCGCAACTGAGCATATGTTGCGTTGGTAAACCTTGAGTTTGTGATATGTATCTGCAAGAAAATGAATACCCATATCAATTGAAAAATTGTTATAAAATTATAATAAACAATTATTACCTGATTTGATCAAATTCTGATGAACCTGGATACAAAGGCCAACCCAAAAATAATTCTGCCACTACACAGCCTAACGACCACATATCAATTGCTTCACAAAATGGTAAACCTAAAATGATTTCAGGTGCCCGATAATAACGAGATTGTAAATACGTATTGCACACAGTTTTGCTGATATGCGAAGCACTGCCAAAATCTATCACTTTTACCCTGAAATAGTAAAAAGTTCGAATATTGTTTAATGGAAATTACGACTATATCTCATGCAAATCATAGAATTTACCTATAGGGCTGCCTTACTGGATCGACCAACATAATGTTTTCTGGCTTCAAATCGGCATGAATTAAACCCAATTGTGAAAGTTTTAATAACGCTGTTAAAACCTAAAATCAGTTTGATATAAAAATATTTCATTTGAACAAAAACTATCATCAACTCGGTAAATTTAAATTTTCTACAGAAAAACCATTGATAATTTCAGAGTTTTTAAAGAAAATTAGTGTAAAAGCATATTATCTATACTAGAGACAGACAGTTTTAATATTATATAACATAGCTTCCCATTTGATAACTGACCTGTTCCAATATTGGCCTTATGTACTTGAGAGGTAATGGTGAGAATTTGTTTTGTTTTAAAAAGTCATATAAGTTTTGCTCGAGCATTTCAAAAACCAAACAAGTATGATTTTTGTGTTGAAAACACTCAAATGCTCGTACAAAATTGAATTCATCTGCATTTTCTTGACTCAAACGAGATAATATCGACACTTCAATTTGACCCTGGCGAGCATATGACGGGTGGTTTTTAAGAATTTTAATAGCAACAATTTCGGAAGTGCCACGTTTCCAACATTTGACGACTTGGCCAAATGTGCCACGTCCCAAAAATTCCAAAACCTTAAAAACATAAACAAATTCAGATTTGACTAGAAAATAAATTGAAACCAAAAATGTTTACCTCATATTCAGCTGATAAAGAATAGAGAACCTCATGTTGGACTAGTTGATAATCGCCATCAGCGCCGCTGCTAGAACGTTTACTGGGGGGCTGCGTGTTAGCGTGCCCCCCAGAGGTGGCAACTTTCGTATGGGCCGTTTTGATGCTGTTGCTAGGGACAATTGCCACAGATGACGCCACGTTTGTGCTGCTACTTATAACACCAACGCTGATTTCGTTGCCACCGTTTACACCGACACCAATAGCTGAAGACTCGTTGTTATTTTTATTGCTGGTGCTGCTTTTATTGTGATTGCTGTTATTTAAAAGACCAGAGCTACTATTGTCCGCATTAACTGCTGCTGACGATGATGCTGCTGATGATGAATTGTATGAATCCAAGCAACCACAATCGCACTCTAAAAACACAAAATTAAACAAAAATATATTTTAAAATAGTTAAAATGTTATAAATTTAATAAGAGCAATAAGGCTAATTTATTCATTCACCTTTATCAAAATTTTTACCGATCTTATAAACATTTCTTAAAATATTCTGAAATAGCATTTTGAAACAAATTTCTAAAACGATTTCCACAATTTCACAAATTTTTAAAATGGCGGCAAATTTAAATGTTTTTTATGTATTTTATATAAAATAAGGAATTCTAGCTGTTTTTTCGAAACTTGTGCACTCTGTGAGGAAACTTTTCGAATAAACTGTTCGGTTTTAAAGAAAAATATTTTCTTTTAAATATTAATAAGAAAAGTGTAGTCGTTGGCGGCTTTTATGCATTTTGTCTTTTCTTTCTACAAGGAACTGAACAGCAGAAAACAGAAGTCATTTTGTTAAGGTGCAGATTTGTCGTAAATGCTTTTTGACTGTTGAGTAAGTATGTGTGTGTGCTTTAAATAAATTAATAATTTGCTACCATTACAACCGAAGTCAGAAGAAAAAATAAAAGAAATTTTATTTGTAGGAAAATTATTGCGTTTTTCTTTTAATTTGTTTTTTTTTTTCCTTTTTATCATCTTACGAAAATTTTTACATGATTTTAAAATGCAAAATGATAATGATGTTGTTAAAATTAAAAATATTTCCACTATTAAAAACAAAAAAAAAACAATGAAACAACAAAGAGATTTGAGTCAATGTGCGACTACGCACTTTATTTTCTGCCGACCGGTCAAAATATTGTATATCTATTGTTCGTGTGCCTTGTGTGTAGTCGCATAAGAAACAGAAATGGCTACAACTACAACTAGTTGCACAAGTTTACATTTAAACAAAGAAGGAAGAAAATAAAGTTTATTTTTAGCGGGTTAGTTGTAGATACGAGTATGTTTGAAATTCTAGGATTATAAAGTCGGTTCACACGAGGCCTATTGTTATTATAGAAAACATTTTGAATAAATATGTATGCTTGATGTATGCTTTTGATTTGTTTTAACATTTAGCAAGATAATTATTTATAACGTCTACAGTAAAGTTCTCAAAACATTTTTATTCTTATTTCTCTTCCCTCTAACAAACTGAGACTTGCAGTGAAATAATTTTTTGTGACTGTAATATTTATATTTGGACAATGAGTAAGTCTTAATATAATGAAATTTATTGTGAGTCGATTTTTATAAATGTGTAAATGGTGACATTTTTTTTACTAGACGATTAGCGCAATGATAACTTTAAATTCATCGAAAGTTCCTGGCTTGTTTGTAAACCCAACTTATTTTCTATATTTAGGCTTTAGAGGTCTAGTTTCTTGTTTGAATAAAAATATTATTTATTTAGCAGTTTTTCCAACATCATCAGGGAAATATTAATAAATCTCCCAATAATACAAACACAAGAGGAAAAAAACTTAGTTTAGTTACAACTATAAATTTACTTCTTTTATTTGTCAAGCTTACGCTATTTTAATTTTTATCATAGTTTTATGTAATTTAAACCACATAAAATAATCAAAAATAAAAATAAATGCATATTTATTAGATCAGGGTTTTTTCATTACTAAACTCTTGCTACGTTATAATTTCTAGTAGTGTTATCTTTAGCCTCTTTTTACGATTTTCCTTTATCTAGTGCGTCAAAATTTAGTACATGTTCAAATTATGTGTTCATGACAAAGCACTAACGGCATCCCTTCCTTGGCGATAGCGTTTTAAAAGTTCTTGTATTTAAAAAATTGTTTATAGTTTATAAATTTGATTTATCGTTTTGTAGATAGAGCCAAAATGACTCTCATGATCGTGCCTATTTTTTAACAGCTACTTCGCAATAGATATCCATTTAGCCTTAACTCTTGCACCAACTTGATCTTAAGTCGAGATCTATACGTAAAATTTTCCTTAAAGCGAATGAAATTAAAATGAAAGAAAGATTTGTCTCAGCCAATAATAGTTTAAAAACAAAAATATTATTTCAAACACGAAATTTTTCAGGATCTTTCTTTACTCTATAATCTTAATGGCTCAAATGAATATATTTACAAAAGCAGGAGATTAAATACGTTAATCTATGTTAATAGAATTAAATTTTAAATTTTGAATACTGTTATTTGCCCTCATAAATTTTATGTTTAGATAAAATCTTTGAAACTTTTTGAAATTTTTTTATTTAGATCTTCTTAGTATTAAGAACTGAAACTGTAGTAAAATTTAAAATATCGCTGTCTCGCTAGACCAGCGTAATAATATGTTATAAAGATAGTGTTTAGGTACCATCGTCTTGGCGTTATCTTTTATTATTTGCAGCACAAAAATAAAAAATAAGAAATCGATGTGCATCTCGTCATTTCTTATAGTTGTTCGGACATTTAGTGCAATAATCTCAATTGTTATTTTATAGCAACATTATCTATTATCAATGGAATAGTCAGTCAGCCAATCTAGTTCACACATATTTCTGATGGTGTTGCGCACAACATTTGAAACATTCACTTGGGATTTTTATGTCTGTTAGAAATAAGTTTATTTGTCATCCATTTAGTGATCACAAGAATACATTGAACTGTTTAGTTGTTTAGCAGCTTCTTTCTGTTTAAATTTGTTATTGTTTCTGTATACAGTGGATCAATAAAGTTTAGGCACACCATGATTTTCGAGAAGGATCTGTTAATAACATTGTGTTTCCATTACTTGAAAAAATAATTTCGATATCGTTTTATAGGTTGATCGTTTTATTGACCATTGCACACAAAACACATTTGATATTTTATAATTTCTTAGAAAGAACGTATTAAAAACTAAAAAATAACGTAAATCTATGTAAAAAAAGTTTTGGCACATACTGTGTGTGTCTTTTTGTTTTGCTATGATAACGGTAATTTTTCACTTTTTTTTTGGTTTAATTCGTTTTTATGCAATTTTGTATTACACAGTAGCCAAATTTCAAATACCAAAATTTATTTGCAATATTAAATTCGTGGCAAAACAGCAAAATGAGCAATCGTTCAGAAATTTCTTCAGATGTCCGCAAAATTATTATAAATCTTCACGAGAAAGGAAAATCCTATCGTGAAATTGGAATCATTGTGCAGAGGCCTTATACTAGTGTAAGAAACATAATAAAACGTTTCCAAAAAACTAAAAATTTAGAGCGTGAGAGCAGATGTGGATGCCCAAAAAAATTTACACCACGCCAGGAGCGGATGATTGTTGCTGCAGTGGCTCAAAACCCAAAGATTTCAGCTGTGAAGTTGTGCGAAGAAATGCAGCAAGGCTTTGAAAAAAAATTCAATCCGCAAACAATACGGAATACGCTACACAAAGCTGGTTATCATGGCAGAGTTCCACGTCGCAAACCGCTGCTTTCTGATATAAATAAGAAAAAGAGATTAGAGTTCGCCAAACTTCATATTAATCAGCCTGAAGCATTCTGGAATAGCGTGATATTTAGCGATGAATCAAAGTTTAACATATTTGGTTCGGATGGTCCACAAAAAATTTGGCGAAAAGCAAATAAAGAGCTTCAGGAATATAATGTTGTTAAGACAGTGAAACATGGGGGTGGTAATGTTATGGTGTGGGGGTGTATGGCGGCATCTGGAGTGGGAAATCTTGTTTTTATAGACGACAAAATGGACAAGCATTCTTATTTGAATATTTTAAAAGAAAATTTATTTCCAAGTGTTGCAAAACTAAGTTTAGATGGGAAGTTCTTGTTCCAACAAGATAATGACCCAAAACATTCGTCATATCTTGTGCAGGAATGGCTCATCTACCATTGCAAACAACTGAAAACACCACCGCAGTCGCCAGATACGAATCCCATAGAGCACGTTTGGCACTTACTGGAGAAAAAAATACGAAAGCATCACATTACATCAAAAGAATCACTTAGAGATGCCATTCGCATCGAATGGGAAAATATTACGCCAGATGAAACATCTAACTTGGTAAAAAGTATGCCTCGCCGCTTAGAAGCAATTATCCAGGCCAAAGGAGGTTCAACGAAATATTAAATGTGAAAAAATCAGTCACTTAGCAGAAATTTTCACATGTGTGCCTAAACTTTTTTTACATGGATTTACGTTATTTTTTAGTTTTTATACTTTGTATCTTAGAAATAATAAAATATGAAATATTTTTTGTCTTGAATGGTTAATGGCAACGATCAATCTATAAAACGATATCGAAATTATTTTTTCAAGTTAAGGAGAAATAAAGTTATTGACGTATCCTTCTCGAAAATCATGGTGTGCCTAAACTTTATTGATCCACTGTATATTTGAGTAAAGTTTAATTATGAAATTTATTCATTATTAAGCAAATATGTGCGCCTTTGAGGAAGTGTAAATGAAAATGTGCATAGTTAATAATTTAATTATTATATGGGAATAAAAACAAAAAAATAAATTAAGTTCATATTATGGGGCGACAGGAATTAAACTGAAAAATATAAGTAATATCCTTGAAAAAATTATCAAACCATACGCCAAGTAATGCACAGATCTTGGGCGTCAACTAACATTTTATTTAATAACCCTTAAATACAAAACAAAACGCACGTACTTAATAGCAACCACTGATTTTTCAGAGCTTCCCCATAGCCACCGAGCGCGCATTTTAAAGTAAAGTAATTTGCCATTGACAGTATTCAATTTTCGTTTCGAAATTCCTGAGTCGGTGCAATAGAGAGAAAGAGAGAAAGGGAGAGAAAGGGAGAGAGAGAGAGATAGGGAAGAACAGACTGACTGAACACAAAAATAAATGGAAATCATTGAAACTATTTAACTTAAGAAATATAGCAGAAACGGAGGACTAGCAGGAAGAGAACAGCCAACTTTATTCATAGCTATTTCATAAAGAATAATCCATTGAGACAAGCAGAAGCTACCGTCTTTTGAATATTACATTGACTTCGTCCTCTCTTCAATCGTATTTAGTAATTATTTTTTCAGATTAAGCCAGAAACTGATAAAGACGTGAAGTTTATTTAAAGGCGATTTAAAATATTTAGCTTACTCTATTATGGAAAGATATGGCAGCTTTCTCTAGTTGTCTTTGTTTGCACATTGGTATTAGCCAAAGTATTGTTAGTTGTTGCAACAACTAAAACGGAAATTACTTCATCGTTTGTTAAAAGCATTTTATGTGTGTAAGTTGTTAATTGTTAAAAAAATATTTTTTTAAATTTCAATTTTGCGTGTTTCTTTAAAAAATAAACATATAAAATTAAAATATTAAATATTTCTGCTAATTGTAGCGTTTTCTAAATTAGTTTACAATATTTCATTATTCCAATTTTTTCATTAAATAGTTCTTATTTAATCAATTTGAATCTTCTATATATACATAATGTATGATCTATACGAGCAGTATAATCTATACGAGCAGGCTCTGACTATGCCACATTAATACATTTGGATGAGCTTTCCCCGTAGCAATAAATTTCATACGTTTTTTTTTTAAGAAATCAAGCAAAATTAACGTAAGCTAACTATTTTCAAAAAAAATTACAATATTTTATTTCTTAATAAAATAAAATATCCAAATACTCATGTGCGTTATACCATTACAAACAAAAAAATTAAAAGTTGACTGAACTATAGGAATCCGAATCAAGATTATTGTTATCTATAAGCCCCAGGACAAAGTTTCCTTTCCTCATTCTTTACCGCTTATGTATTTCTAAAATTTTTTGTGGTAAATCGCTGTTTATCTTTTCACAGTATCTTTTAGTTTCAATATATACGGGAAGGATACAAATCCTAGTGCAAAAATTTGTCAAATTTTAACCGAATACCATTTACGAATATAAACTATTTTTTTTTTCCTATTTTTTTTCTCTTTTCAGCCGCTCATCATATAAATGTGAGGCATTTGTATTAACGTTTTTTTTTTTTTTTTTTTTTTGAAAGGCTTGTATTTCTTCGTATCAGAGCCAAAATGTAATAGTATAATAAAACTTAAAATTTATATTTACATAAGCAAGTCGGATGATCTCGCTCGCTTTTCCATTTTACATTAAATTAGATAAAAACAAAACAACAAGAATTTTCAATTTTGATAAGCAAAATTTTTCCTCTGACCTGATTATTTTATTTATTTTTATATTAAAAAACTATATATTTGTTGTCAGATGAGGCCAAGAAGTTATTAATATTTTATCTTCTTTAAATGTTTATTCTACTTGTGGAAAGCATTAGCAGAAGTTGACGTTGAAATTTGCCATAACAAACGAGGTCACAAGTATATAAGCAACCCAAACAAGTATCAATTATTTACTTCCTTTTGGAGCTCCACTTCAATATCTTATACAATGTATAAAAATTTGTAATTCGTAATCGGACACCGTTAACAAGATGTAAATGAATATAATACTTTTTAATACACTTTTTATGAACGTATGTATGTAAGTCTCTGATACAAGTTTTAGGTTTATGCTTTGGCGAAAACACATACATTGTAAACAAATAGATAGAATAAGGTAAGATACACTCGAAGATTTTCGAATTCGCGATGAAAACAAAAACAAACAAAAAATACAAAACTTCATAATTTCCAAAATATTTGTATAGGTAAATCGGAAAAAAATCAAAATTTGTTCAAAACGGACTGCAATACTAGTTAATTATTTTATTGAAAATAATTATAATCAATCAATCAATAATGTCATAATATTAAAACACTCTGCGCTTAAGTGAATCCAAAAAACTTTATCGATTTTGATTGTAATAAAATGTTCAAAATGATTTCAGGATATGGAACAGGTACGTGTAAGAAAATTGTACACACAATATCTCTTCATAAGATGTTATGCTTAATACTGCCGAAACGCTCGGAAATACTACTTGTAATTATAGCGAGTTAAAACGTTTAGATTGTTTTTATATATAAGAACAGGCTGTCAGAATATTTATGTTACTGTAAATCTACATAAAGAGTAATTTTACCTACGTAATATGAAAAAAATCCAATTTTAAACTGTTCAAAGCTTACCCTACAAATGATCAATTATCCTGCAGCAAATAAAGGAACATATCCCAACAATTTGTTACTAACTCAAGATGAGCTAAATCAAAATTTAAACGAGAAATGATTAAAGTGCATAGACAAAAACGTCTACAGTTTGGAAAAATGCATTTGTCACGGGCACCTGAATAATAGTAATCATATCCAAATGTAATCTTGATGGCCGAAGGCCTAACAATGTTAGGAGCTCATTTCTGCAAATGTAAATAACAATTTGTTTTATTTCGACAAAGTAAAATACGGAAATATATAATGACTCGGAAGGTGTTTCATATCTCAAAAATTATTTATATAAAAGGCTTGCGTTCACATATAGAAATGATATATTGTACAGTTTACTTATAAGACTGTATTTAAATACTATTTTCACGATTACTTGTTATTTTTGAATCATATTTTTTGTCAAACAGAAAAACAAAATTTCTAAACAACACTTGTGAAGTGTAATCATATTATGACATTCCATAACCATAATGTGATAAAAAAAATTATTAAATCGCAACCATATTATGAACTTTTATATGATTTTTTAACCATACTAACATTTTTTAACTATATTTAGATCACGCATGAATAAATGTATTGTTTATTATTGTTACAAAAAAAAAATTGTATGCTCTGTAAAGGTTTTAACCACGATGTTCTTGTTTTCTATTAGCTCTTCTGATATCCGGTATATTCATTCACTAATACCAATTAATTTGTCGTGGCAGCACAATAGATGTTTTCTTTCGTCTTACTTAGACACTCCGGAAGGTTTCAACTGCTTTTTACATTATTTGCCTCTTAAAACAATTGTACTTTGCGCTACTATTCCTGAACATTAATGGGAACTTAACTCATATCTGATCACCTGTTTAATAAACCGTCATCTGTACTAATGCAGCCACCGGTTGCTCAGAATATGTTAGATGGCATTGATTTCTTTCACGCAGGACAATTTTATTTTCGGTAGAAGTAGCAACTTATTCATCAGTGCCTTTTCTTAGCTTAGACACAGTCAAATGGTTTTAATGGCCAACTTTGATGGTTTTACTATAAATATTTAAGAGAATTCCTTGTTTAACAAAACTTTCTCAGTGTATTTAAAAAAAATATTAAAACCCTTTAGTACGTTGTATTTTTTAGAAAAAACAAAATATGTCAGTGGCGCGAGAGGCAACACAAATAATTTAATAAATGAATGAACTAAGCTAGGTCTTAGTGAGTGTACGTGATAATAGTGTTTTCTATTCAATAATTTGAACGTCTCAAATATTTCAGCATTTAAGAAAAATTACAAAGAAACAAGCCAAACAAATTTATACGAGAGTCGAAAAACACTTTTTTTGAAAATTTATCCATATTATCACAATCAGTCGGTTGCGAAATTTGTTTTTCAATTATCAAAAAACGATTAAAATTACTTAGAGGTTGAGCCGATTTGACAGGCAAGGTACCCAAAAAAATATTAAATTAGAAGTAGATTTTTTTATCTATCCGGTACCAGATGCAACAATTATCATTAGCTTTGTGTCTTCAATTTGAAATGAGTAAATCAGCGACGTCTAGACTAAAATGGGAGTGATGAACGTCGTTTACTTTCGCAATGATATATCAAAATAATTCTATAAATTTACATTCGACAATTTTCTGCTTTAAAATCCAAAGAAATTCTGCGGAGAGAACATTACTTGACACCAAAGCAGGATCATCTGTGTAAATGATCTCATTTACCAGAGTTTTCAAGTTAAAACATCGCGAGATCAAATGTATAAAGTTTAAAGTTGACCACACTGAAAAATCAATTTAAAAAATAAGCTTTCCTATTGTTATCGCACAGTTGGAGATTTGGTTGTTTTTGAAGGGCTAGACCAATTGTACGAATTCTGTACAACAGTTTAAGTTTAAAATGTTGACTACATAGTGGTTTGGGCAACAATTCATATACTCGAGTATAAGAAAAATTAAAGCTTTTGAGAAATTCTTGTTTTTACTGATTGTTAAAATCTGGCGACAGCTAGCTCTCAGGTGTAGTTCTTAAAATTTATGCTTAGCATATGGATATCTTTTATAATTTAGATGTTCCGGTTTTGAAAGTATTTTTTCATGTGATAACAAATATTATTATTAAAAAATCTTGTCTAGGTCAAAAGCTCCACAAAAAGAAAATTTACAACTTAAAGAAGTAGATTATTATATATATTTTTTTTGACGAAACAATAGCACGTAGTTTGGTGAGTTAAAAAAATAGTTGCAAAAGCAATTAATAATAATAATAATATTTTTTCGTTGCTTTCAAAATCAATTTTATACAAAATATTAAACAAAACAAAAACACTGTTACGTTTATACCTTTTATAAACGTTTTGTTGTGAGTTCTTTATTGCAAAAGAAATAACACCAGTTTTTAGAATTTTTAAATTTATAACAATTTTATTTACTTTAACTACACAAAGTTGACACTACAGAACAATTTACTTAAAATGCACGTCTTTACTTCCAGAGGCTTAATTTTACACTGATTGACTATCCACTCAGACGTTGCCCTTTTTTTATCTGCCCATTAAAAGTCTAGAAAATTTAAGAATCGTCTACTCCCTTTGTATCACATTTTATTGTTGTACGTTGTTTATTCGATGTATGCCTGTATGTCTGTGTGTATTTTTGTTTTTGTTTTTGTGCTGATAAGGTTAGTTAGTTTGCGTGTACAAAATTTCTACGCAGTTTGTAACTAGAAATTTTGTTATTGCATCATAAGTTTTCTTTAGCAAGCCACGCAGTTCGTATACAACATGCCCAGTAGTTCGCTTTATTGCTTAATTATTTTGTTTTTAAAACTTAAGCAAGACACATCCGTAACAATACTTTCAAAATACTTATTAGCTCACACCCTTCCGAAATAACCAGTTTTGTCTTATGTTAAACGGAATCGAGAGAGTGAGACTTCATAAAAAAATACAAAATCATAAATAATAATATTCCATTACACTCTTTCTACAAAAAAAACATTGAAAATATAACTTTCTTTATTTTTATTTTTTTGGCTTTTCTGGAAATTGTTTTTACGTCAAGCAATCCATATTTAAACCTTTAACTCGACTTCACATCTATTGTAGCCATGTGAACTTTTGTATATTTTTACTGAATTCCCTACTTAGCATCGCCACGATTTTCTTAAAATATTTTTCTACTCATTTGTTTCTTATTTTTTGTGTTTGCGTGTGTATTAGTTTTTTTTTTATTTAGCTTTTTTGTTTTTTCTTCTTACAATTGACGCATTTATTAAATTGTTTGTACTTTTTTTGCTTTGGCGTAATACTTTTTATAACTTAATACGTAAACAACAAATAGATAAATGTATGTATTTTCTTTCAACTAATCAATTTTTCTTTCAACGATAAACAATGTCATTTTATTAGCAACAAATAGCAATAAAATATAAAGTATGCTGTTTACTTATTCAGAAAAGACAAGAAGATTCAAATGTAAATCTTCATTGTGGCACCGGCTGTATTATGTCCAGTAAATAGCATCTGTGGGCTATCTAGTACTTCTTCTAAAGTAGAATTTCCTCTAGTTTACAAAAAGCTGAGAAGCTCAATTTTTAGAATTAGTTTTTTTATAAGCTTTATTATGTATACACTATTTAGCCACTAGTTAAATGGATTAAATAGTGAAACTAGAACTTACATCTCCACTGAAGAAACAACAATATTTAAAAAATGTGTTTTTTCAATGATATACTCATATACTATCATCTTTAAATTAGGTAAAAGCTTGCTGTTTTCGACGACTAAAAAAGGGCAAAAGATTATGTCATTGTACTACCAAAGCGTTTAATGGTATCTGTATTGGTTTAGAAGTTAGCAAAGGCATATATGTTCCAACAAAAAAATATACTTAACCGTGTTTTACACAAAATCAGTACATCGATATTGTCTAAACTCTATTGCTGGTTTTAAAAATTAGTATTTTAAAAACTTTTAGACTTATATTTATTGTATGCATAAACTAAGCATCTCTAGTTATTTTCTGAACTGAACGTGATATAAGAAAAACTAAGAGCTCGGGATAAAATGCATGAAGTAAGAAAGGCAGTTCAAGAAAAACTTTGTATTCGTTTAAAACAGAAATGAACTAAAAGAACTTTGTTATGTGGTGTTGTGCGTCCTCATGGGTTACTTTAAAAGCGTACATAAATCCAATACGAAGAAAATTGCAGCTAATCGTGTCTGCAAACATTATTTCTAAGCAACTTTTAATCTGGACAAAAGCAATTTTCAAACGTTGCTAAAAGCAAAAAACAAAATTTGTTTGCAAAAACACAACATCGCAAAAATACGAATCCGTACGAGAATGGCTGGGAACAGTACCTAAAGTAACAAGTCATAACCGTAAAGCTAGTCCACAACGTTTATGCATAGAGGATCAATTTAAAACGAAAAGTAATATGAACGAGATTAATGTTGCATGGTGTAAAAATAGTAATAAAATTCAAGTAATGCGAAAAAGTTTAGCCAAGTTCTGGAAAAAGACAAAATTTCAACTTTTAAGCCACAAAAAGATCAGTGTGATATATATGCGTAGGATATTCGAAAGGGAATACAAATGAAGAAGAGCGCAATTATATGTGTATTAGACCGAGTCAATTTAAAAATCGCCCACTGCTCAGTGAAAATCGTATTCTAGGGATCAAAAGAAGAAACTTTTCCCGAGGAACCATACCTCTAAAACGAATTCTGATGTTCCAAGTTTTTAGTCAAACTTTTATTTTGGGTCAAATTTTGAAAAATCCGTCTTTGACCCATTTAGAGTGCCGCAATCGAGTCCAAATGTATGACCGATCCTCACTAACTTTGGAGTGCCGATCAACCCATGCCAGTGGCACACCCCCTGGAACTCCCCTGAGGGGGTTCCCCATTCAAACATTTAAAAAAATCAACCGTTTTGGTACTTTACATGAAAAAATCAGCGAAATGGCTATGTTTTTTCTTTATTTTTATTTATTTATTTATTTATAATAATATTTATTTATATATTTTTAATAAGTCAGATCAAATGTAAATAAAAAAATTAATTTAACTTAGTTTTAGAAACTAAAAACAAATTATTGAGTCTTTTTTACTTTCAAGTCTGGGCAATTTCGCACGGCTCTCTAATGTCGTCGCCATAACAGCCTCTACTTTTTCCGGTATTAGTCGTTTGGAAACGTTAGCTAGCAATTGAACGTGGCGTTCCGTTCCTTGTATGTGTGATGGAATTTTTGGATCAGTAAAATTGGAGCATCTTTATTTAAATATTCTTTCAATGCATCGTACGAAATGCTTCGCGTGAATGGTGGTTCAAATACGTTATTTATGTCATTCATATTGATCATTTCCGTGTAACTTGTGCAATTAAAGTTTATATCCGTAAACGAGGTTCTAGTAATGAACTTGAAAAATAATGCACTGCCGTACACGACAGAACTGTAGTACTTGATATTGAAGTAAATTGGCACATAATATTTAATTATAAATTCAACCAAAATTCTTAAATTTGCGTCTGGATTTTCCGTTGTCACTTATAATCGTAATAATCTAGCAACCTTGGTGAGCCAGCGAGAATGTACAATTTTTCCTGGTTTGATGTTAGCCAGATCCAGCGAAACCACGCCGCTAGAAATTGCATGGGCCATATCGTATAAGTACTTCGAATCGGTGGAAAATTCAATTTTTTCAGCAGCAGGGGCATGTTTTTCAACTCAAATTTCTGGAAGCTGTCCACCACCGGAAAATATATAATAATAAAGTACTTAAAAACGGTTGACAATTATAATAAACGCGTGATAGCAATAACTTACCGGAAGAGTTTCACAAGTTTCGATTTGACGGCTCAGTTTTCCGGTTGCAGATCTTGGTCCAGTTCCGCAACGGCAGTTCGTTGAAGTGTAGAAGGCAAACGAACCAATGCAATGGTCTTTTTAACAGCAATTCGAATCGTCGTATAATTCCACCGTGTGGTCCAGTATTTGTTGGCTCACCGTCAGTGCATATTCCAATTATTGCATCCAGTAATTTTTTTTTATCGCTGAAAAAATTATTTAATTTGGTTGTTTTGTATTCAGCGGTTTCATGTTCCAGTCTTACGTAACCAATAAGTTTAGAATTAGGTTCTCTCAAAATAACAAGATGGGGTTCTTTTACCATCCTAGTATGATACTTCTCATCAATTTTAGCTCTCGTTAAAGTATTATCCTTTCTGCCATCGAATGAAAACGCTAACAAATTGGTAGCATCTAACCGTTTGCGACGCACTTTTTGTCTGCATTTCTCTTTTTCTCTGCGAACTTTCGATTTATCCATGATGAGAGGTTTGCTATGCGTGTCTTTCATTTCAAAATCTTGGAAGAGATCTGTTGCCAATGCTGATGCTGCTCTATCAGGCACACCAAATCTGTCACATATCAAGGCAAAGTTAAAGCAATCGTATCTTTTTGTGTATTGTGATATTTCGCCTCTATCCATATCTTCTTGAACCGATGGCGGTGCGTATGTTGAATCATCGGGATATTGGTATGTTGGCATTGATGACATAGACGTTGCTTCTTGCTCTTCTATTTTCATCACAAATGCATCCACTGTAGGTCTTTTCTGATTATGTTGATCGTGCAGAAAATCTTTGAGGCGTTCTGGAACCAAGCCGCATGCACATGGAGCTGCCTTTAAGTCGCATTTGCATGTTCTAATATAAAAAATTGTTTCCAGAGATTTTACATACTCTGGAAATTGTTGGGTTAGGTTTTTTTCTATTGGTTTGGTCTTGATATTTGTTCAATTTACGAAATACACTTTTTTTCTGCATTATTTCCATACCAAGTTTTTCCCAAATTCCAACCAACTTATTTTGTACTTGAATAGTAAATGATGTATAGGAAAACTTTTTTTGTTCTGTTTTAGAACTTTCGCTTAAGTAAAAATAATATCTCAAGATATCCAGATGGGTTGGTAAATTAAGATCAGTCAAATCAGTATATGACTCATTGGGTTTCGATAGTTCTTGATGTTGTTGTTGCTTCATCTTGCGTTGCAGAGGATGGTGGATTCATTGTAAACTTTTTGATTTGGAATAGTCATTTCACTTCTTATTTTTTTTAAATTATTTTTTTATCTGAAATAAGCACACTTCGAGTTCTTCACAACGACTTAATCCATTCACAAAAACTGTTACGTTGTATATGGTCTACAAGACGAGGTAATAATAATGAAATAGTAATTTCAATTCTACCTGTAACCATTTTGTTGTCAAAACTGCATTAAAATTAAACGTTATTGAGGGTCGGTCATACATTTGGACTCGTATGAGGCACTCTAAATGGGTCAAAGACGGATTTTTCAAAATTTGACCCAAAATAAAAGTTTGACTCAAAACTTGGAACATCAGAATTCGTTTTAGAGGTGTGGTTCCTCGGGCAAACTTTCTTATTTTGATCCCTAGAATACGATTTTCACTGAGCAGTGGGCGATTGTTTTGCCTCCCCACAAATCGACCCGGCCTAATATGTATTGTACAAAACGACGAAGCAAGGACTGTCAAACAGTTAGCTATTAATACATGCTATGTAGCCGGAAATAATAGTTGTTACTATATGTAGACATGCAAAGTCTTTTGTTAAGTACAAGCGTCTGAACAGTATTATAAATCGAAGCTAGTCGATAAACTAGGTTGTTCATTGCTATGTATACAATGAAGGCGAAGGTGGGATGGATATTGGCTAACAACATTACAACTTCTGCAAAAAATTTTATTAAAGCATTCTGATATCTGATGGCTGTTATCAAAATAGGAATAAAATATTGTCTAGCGCTTTGAAAAGTGAATTCAAGAACAGATATTGAAATAGAGCTGCTAATTTCGGAAAAAGAACACACAATGATGGAGATTGATAGTGTTTATTTTTATGTATTACATAAGCCACATGCGACAGGTTAGGTTGACATAGCCTTATAACGTAAAGTATTTGCAATTTTCATTTTTTAAAGACCATATGGCCCATATGGCAAAATGCATATTTTCACAATTTTCTGAATTCTATTACTAAAAACCTATATTAATTCTGAATATAACCTGTACAGTTCTGAAATCTACAATGGCATGGCTTTCGCCCCCTATAGTCCGCTAAGCCGCACCTTTTCGATTTTGACCCATTTTTGCGAATTTTTGATATGCCCATATGGCAAAATGCATATTTTCACAATTTTCTGAATTCTATTACTAAAAACCTATATTAATTCTGAATATAACCTGTACAGTTCTGAAATCTACAATGGCATGGCTTTCGCCCCCTATAGTCCGCTAAGCCGCACCTTTTCGATTTTGACCCATTTTTGCGAATTTTTGATATGCCCATATGGCAAAATGCATATTTTCACAATTTTCTGAATTCTATTACTAAAAACCTATATTAATTCTGAATATAACCTGTACAGTTCTGAAATCTACAATGGCATGGCTTTCGCCCCCTATAGTCCGCTAAGCCGCACCTTTTCGATTTTGACCCATTTTAGCGAATTTTTGATATGCCCATATGGCAAAATGCATATTTTCACAATTTTCTGAATTCTATTACTAAAAACCTATATTAATTCTGAATATAACCTGTACAGTTCTGAAATCTACATTGGCATGGCTTTCGCCCCCTATAGTCCGCTAAGCCGCACCTTTCCAATTTTGACCCATTTTTGGGCACTTTTGAAATGTCCGTACAATTACTGTACAGAAATAAAAAATGCAAGCATTTTTCACTCTCTTTTTCTTAAATTGTTTTATTTTGACTTTTTTCTTTTGTTATTAATAAATAAAGTTAAAATTTTTACAAATATATTTGCTTTTTATATTATTTATTTCATTTTCGTACCAAAATGTTAAAATAATTCAACTCTGTTAACTTAACATTTCATGAGTGAGAGCTATGTAAACTATAACAGCGTTGACAAAACGAAGCTAACTTTCGGAGCTAACTTCACACACTTAATTGTCTTCACAAAACTAAACGACTTTTCAGCATTAAGATAGACTTTAAAAATGGTAAGTATTTAAGGAAATAGACATTATATCATAAATACAAATCCTTTATGTGCAAGAAAATTTTAAAAATTTAATAAAAATATTCCAATAAAATGAGTTACGTGTAAACGTTTTTCTCTCCTGAGAACCAAGAAAATTACATAGCTGATTTTGTCGGAGCAACAACTATGTGTGGACTTTAGTTAGCGGGGATAGACATTAAAAACTTTAGAATAAAAACAGACAGCTACATCTGAGCTGATGAATTTATTCTGTTTGTCATGTCATGAAACTTAGCTCGACCTCTTGACTCATTCAAAGCTGGCGTTGTAATTTTAACTACTACCGTCATTTTGTTCTTGAATTTGAATGTTTAAAATATATTGAAACAAAGAAGATAAGTTATCGAAAATAAAAAGAAAATGTAATATTTTTTCTTTTTTGTAAATTTCTTAATTTGTAAATTTCTATTATTTTGTATTTAAAAAAAACTCTAATCTACAACATATAAATTACTGCATGCGGAAGTTTGCAATATTGTCAGCAATAAAACCTTCTTGCTTTTTCGAAAAGTGGGGTTTCTTCAATTTCTAAAATTTCAAACTGCCTAAGTGTAGCTTTTTTATTTTTTAATTTCATTGTTCGAATTGTTCTAATTGTTACCGTTACAGAAATACTTTTATTTTGTACGCTCGTTTTTTCCGCGTAATCAAAACGATGACGAGAAGAATGCTACAATCAATTGCGCTAACTTTTTCGCATCTGAATTAGCTGTCATTAGTCTTACTGACTTTGGATTTCATTCACATACGAGGGCTGCTATTTATATTTGTGGCCTAAGGATGAAAACACAAGCATTTAAAGACAAAATCTATTTTATTGTTTATCAAAATATTCTCCATGAAGATTTATACACTTTTGCATGCATTGGAACCAATTTTTAAAGCACTTTTTTCACTCCGATTTAGGTACTTCTAAAACATGGGTAGGAAACCGTTGTTCACGTAGTTTTTTCTTAATGTTCGGAAACAAAAAGAAGTCATTAGTTGCCAAGTCAGGGCTGTACGGCGGATGACCCATCAATTCAATGTTTTGCCCAGGGTACGGATTTGCACACTCATGTGCAGCACACGCACATGAAGGCATATATGCACATGTGCCACTCTTAAAATGTATGGCACATTTCATGTGCCACTCTTAAAATGTGCGGACTCATGTGCCGCACACGATCTTGCACATTAATATATGTATGTGCAAGACGAAGAAGTACAATAATAACAACAATAAATTGTAGTGTTTTGTTGTTATGGTATGTGTTGAAAATTTACCCATTTGAAAATAATTTTAACTGCGTAGTATAATGATGTGCATGAATATGTGCATTCATGTGCCTGTACTCCGCACTTGGCACATGTGCGTGTGCTTCTATTGTCCATGCACACTCATGTGCCTTCATATTAAGATCAAAAATTGTTGCACATATTCATGTGCATGTACACAAATTTTGGCACATGTGCTGCACATTCATGAGTAAATTTCTACTCTGGTTTTGCCCTGTCAAAAACTCCGTTGTTTCAGTCGATCGGTGACAGCTCGCATTGTCGTGATGCAAAATGATGCGTCTTTTCTTTGACTTTTCCCGAAGTTTCTCAAAGATTTCTGGCAAACAAATAGTAGTGTACCATGCCGAATTAACCGTCGTACATGTAATGGCACAGTCGCCACATGACCGGTAATGCCAAAGAAACAGGCAACCATTTGCTTTGATGTGCTTCATCCACGAATAACTTTGGTGGGATTTCGCTCGTCTTGAAAGACCCATACGGTGGATTGCTGTTTTGTTTCAAGATCATATGAGTATATCCATGATTCGTCATATGTGCAGATATTATAAACTGATTTTGATGCACCTTGAGCGAATTTCTGCAACATTTTCTTGCACCAATCAACACAAGCATCCTTTTGTGCGTTTGTCAGGTTATGCGGTATCCAACGTGAACAAACCTTTTTCACATACAAATGTTCATGCAAGATCTTATTGCTACTTGTCATACTAATCCCTACAGATGCCTCATTCTCGCGATATGTTACATGATGCACAGCTGATATGTTTTCTGGCAAAACAACCGTTGTTGGACGACCTTCACGGGATTCGTCCTGGAGTGATTGTCGGCCAAGATTGAATTCGTTATACAAGTTTTAAATGATGCTGTAAGAAGGTGCTTCATTACCATATAAGGAATTAAGTTCATCTGTGCACTGCTGTCGTGTCAGGCCACATCGGAAGTTGTGAAAAATTATTGCACGAAAATGTTCACGAGTTAATTCCATTTTCTCCTAAGATCACTTTTTCAACCTGCTATCACTAACAACAATAAAATGACAAAATGTTTTGGTTGAGGTTATGTTTAACAATGGGAAGTTTGCACTAAAAACATCAGCTGGTGCCAAGCAACAGTCAATGTTACCAGGCCAGAAATATAAATAGCAGCCCTCGTATAACGCGCTAAAATGAATTCATTTAAAAGAAAAATTTAGGTTGATTTTGTTGAGTCATTAGATGCGACACCTAAGTTTTTAAGTCCAATTAAAATATTAAAATATTACTCATATCTATCAAATGATAAAACTCAAACTTACAATGAAATGTATTTCGATGGAAAAGCAAATTTTACGCCATTTGGCGATTCACATCAAAAATAACGTTTATTCTAAAAAGTCTAATAAGGAGTTAAAGTTCATGCAAACGTTACCTGCAGTGATTATAAAGGATTTGATATTTGAATTTAAAACTGCAAATATAAATCTACATCAAATCAGGTGCTTTATTGGGATTTTGCTACAATACAGTTAAAATGATAAGGATACTCATCATTCTTTTGTGTCCAACCCAATGCACTTTATGGATAACAACAGTCTGGATAAAACAGACAAGTTCGCAAAAGTTAGACCACTTTTACAAATGTTAAACAAGAGTTTTCAAAGTAATGCTCCGAAATAATACAGCATTCAATGGACGAGCAGATGGGTCCGTAAAATGGTAATCACGGATGTAAGCAATATATCCATAGAAAGCCTACAAAAACTACAAATTTTGGATTGGCGCAACTTATAAAGGCTATATTATTTGGTTCGAGTCGTACTAGGGTGCAGGTACTGTCCTAAACAATACTTACAAGGAAATGGGACTTGGTCCAAGCATAGTCTTAACGTATTGCGACATATCACAAAGCCAACCCGTATTTCGGTAATTTATTTACAACAATCAACTTACTGACTGAGTTAGAACGATGCGTGAAATGCACTGGAACGATTCGTCACAATCGATTTGGCAACTGTCCTTTGCTAAACAAAAAAGATCTGCAGAAAAAGGGTGGTATGACCAACGTAAGATTTCTACGTTGGTCATACCACCCTTGGTGGACCCACAGTAGTGCAGTAAACGTCCATCCAGTTGAACCTTTAAGAAATATTTCACGTTGGTCTCGAGAAAATAAGAAGCGTATATATATTCAACAACCACGCCTTATTCATGAATATAATCACTAAATGAGTGGGGTGGTTCGAGCAGATGAAAATATTAGCTTGTACCATGTATCTATTTGGGGTAAAAAATGATATTTCCCAATATTTACACACCTCATTAATCTTGCAGAACACAATGCGCGATGACTGTGTAGACATATGGCCGCATTGCCACATTTTTAATATCTCCTTATGGGAAACCCTCAGCAATGAAAAGATCATTTACTTACTGAGAACACATGTCAAGCTGATGAAAAATGTAAACAGTTACGGTGTAATCATTGCCACAATAAGACCACTACACGCTGCATTAAATGTGATGTACCGCTCCATGTAAAGTGTAATGTGGAGTACCATACCACCAAATATTACACAAAAGTTGCTGAATAATAAACGACTTGAATTAAATCTAAAGAAAATACAGGCTTTCACTACAATATGTGGCGAGCGTTTTACATATAATATGTCTCAAAATCCAAGTTAAAAAATATATTTTTTATTCTTTCTTCATTTTTTTCAATATAATCTGTCAGACTACAGCTATTTTAGAAAACTACGATGATTACACTAGTAGGCCCGTCGGCATAACAGGGTTAAATTATTTGTTTCCATTTAAAATACATATGTGGTTGTGGAAAGATTTCCGGTGAAATTATATTGTACTAGTTTTAGAGGTTATGCATCTTTTTATTATAAACGTTGTAAGTTACTTTAAGTTGTATTTTTTATTGTGTCTAAAGTGTCAAAAGTTGTCTGTGAGACTGTATTTATGAGGTTTTACATTGGCCTCACCTACAAAAAACGTGCAGCTGGAGCACATAGAAAAATTTTTGACAATGCCAAAAATAGCAAATCACGTCAGAGAGAGCATCGCTGGGATCGTGTTCGATCACATCATCGCTGGGAGATGAGGTAAATTCCGGTCTTGAATTTTTCAACTTTTGGTGACGAATGGCAGTAAAGATGGTATGAAGAAATATATCTTTAAAATTAAGAACAGAAATTTTTATAGACAATGTAAAATGATGAATTATGAATATCTTTTCTTATTATGTATTTTTACAATTACAATTTTTTACAAGCTTAGAAAAAATTCAGGCTATACACTTTCACTGCATTCCATTTTAATGACAAAAATCTTCGGACAGCTGCTTCAAATGGTAAAGCAGAAAGTCTTTTGAATCGAATTTTTTAAGGAAAAGAAAAGAGGAAACGTATAGTATTTAGTAACATTCTGCTTTATACCTTGCAAATAAATAGTAATCTTCAAAAAAAGTATGAAATCGAAATTTTGATAGTTATTACCAAAGTTTCGGATAAGTTTTAATATTGCTTGTCAGACGGTATATAAAATCCGATTGCCCTTAGCAGACCTTTAGTACAAAACAAAAACCCAATTAATATCTCATTATACTGTTTTTAATTTCCTTTTATAAATACCTTTTATTATGTTATACAATTACTCTTACCATTGTTTGAAAAAAATAATATTTTTTTCAATCAATTGTGAACTGTAGTTACCTATAAGAAAAAATAGAAAGAAAGGAAAAATGTTAATTAATTTTTTTTTTTAATTAAAAAATAACAATGTTAACAAAAGTATAGAAAATATTAAACCAATAATGCGATATTATGTTATCATACGCGAAGGGCAGACAGGGATGAAAACTGTATGAACGTACGAAAATATTATGTTCAAGCATGTGTAATTAAATAATGGAAATTTTATTAGAAGGTACAAGTAAATGAAAAAACGAACATTATTGGCCCTGAGTGCCTGTCATAATATGTTTAATGAGAAAAACTATTTTATGACATGTAAATCTTGCAACACTATAAACGTTGTATAATTAAGGCATTTTTAATCAGCCGATTACGTTCACGAAATCCGTTATTATTTTAAACAAAAACAATATGGGAAGTTTCTGCAAAAATAAAAATTTACTAACGCAAAATTATGTTTTTGTTCACAAAACCAACAAAAGATCAAATTTAATTTAAGAAAAGCTGTGTGGGCTGTATGTGATGGACCATATAGGTAATCCGGAACCAAATTTTATCTTCGGAAATTAACTTTTAAACGTCAAATCATTTTTTTACTCAATATCATTAGTACTAATATATTTATTTCAAACAGAGCACCATAGTTTAAGAAAATTATCTTAAAGTAGCAATCTTGTCACATTTACAACGTGATTTATATTCATATTTCAGTTTTAAGTAGCACAAACAAAAAACCATCAACATCCAAACAAAAACTTTCACGTGAAGGTGCACGTGCATTATTAGCATTCACTATTCGCCATGTAATAAATTTACTAAAAGTCGTGTATTTGGCGTTATTTTCAAGGGTAGAGAGAGAGAGAGAGACACATGGTTTAATATCGTTTTGCTTTCCATCCCAATTATATATTTTATTTTATTCTTTTCTAACTATTTGCTTATACTACTTTTGTGTGGTTACGAAAATCACAAGTACTTTTCATTATCAAATCGATGTGATGTTACATGGTTGTATGGTTTTAAAATGTGCCCTGTGGTGAGAATAAAAATGTATCCTTTCTCTACGTAGCTACTTGTTGTCGATTCTACTCTGCCTTTGTATGGCAAACTAGTGTTGTTATACAGGTAATGGCGAAAATCGGATGCAAATGCTAAATCCATAAACTAAAAAAATATATAATTAAAATAAAATCTAGCGCTAAACTACTAATAAATTAATATAACAGTTTGTAAATATTTTTCCGATTTAGTAGATGTAGATTTAGTATCTTTATATAACAAACAAAATAACCTATAACGGTTAACAACAACACAAATTCTCTACCACTGCTGTTCAGGTATACACAAACACATTTAACAAGTAATGCAGAGTTCTACAAAGAGTGTATATCAGCTGTGAGCGAAGATGTTATTTATCATCTTTAGAATTAGGTCTGAATAAATAAAGCGTCATGAAAGAAATTTAATTTTGCATTTAAAAAATGTAACAATATTAATGTTCATTAAAAACACAATTGAAGAAACTCTGGCAAAATACAGCAATTAACACTAAAGAAACCAAAAAACTTAAACAGTACTTTCGAACGTATGTATATGAAAGGAAGTAAATTGAAAACTTTAAATACAGTTTTCTATCGAAGAAGGTATGTAATGGCGGTGGTTATCTTCTAAACAAATCAAATAGTTTTATATCTTTTTTAAATTATGCTTCAGTTCTTTCTCTTTATTGTTTGAAAGTACCTTTTCGAAACAACCATTTAAAAAAAAAACAATGGAAGTAATTATAAAATAATATTTCCTCTTATTTCCAAATTCGATTGGGTGTTTCTTTAGTTTCAATTATTTAATACTAAATTTGTTCGTGGTCTTGGCAATGTAGGTTTCTTTTATTTCGATTAATTTCTTTCAAATTATTTTTGAAAACACGATTTTAATATTTTCTTTAATTCAGCCAAATACGCAGACAAACAACAATATTATTTAGTTTTGGCTTTAGTTGTTTAAAATCATTTTGGCGTAAATCCGCACAAATTAATTTAACATTTTGAAAATGAATAACAATAAACTTAACCAAAATATAAAAAAAAAACTGTTAGTTGGTAGTGAATGGAATTGTTGCTGTTGTTGCTGTTGGTGCTATTGCCGGTATTGAATTTTGGTTTGTTTTAATTTCAAATACAACAAGTGGAAATAAATTTCGTAAAATGAAAATAAAAAATGAATAAAGCGTTCAAAATAATTTACAAAACCAACAAAACAACAAACAATGATAAAATAAGTTACTTTTTATAAATTTTATTTAAAAGCAAAAACAAAAAAGCATTTAAAAGTGAAACATTTTATTGTTATATTCATTGTTTTTTTGTGGATAATTTTCGTTGTTTTATTTTAATTCTGTTCAAATGGGTGCATTAACATTTTAAGCTGCAACCGTCAAATACAACAACAAACAGCAAAAACAATATCACAACATCACCACCATCATCATCGTCATTAGTATGAACAAGCAAAAAACTTCAATAGCAACCAACAATTACCCCGATAGCAGCAGCAACAGCGGTTGCAGTTGTTGACAGCAAATGTTATACAAACGTAAGAAAGCGTAAATTTTATATTTTCAATACAATGAATTTGAACAGCCAGTCAGTCCTTCATCTTTAAAGGTATGATGTGTTTAAAACAGTTAACATGATGTTGCAAGGAAATAAAAATGTTGCAGAAATCGACAACTGAAATAAATGAAATCATGTTTCTATCTTACAAACATTTTCTGAATAACTATGCGCTCATGAAAAATTTAACACAGAATTTTCTTAAATTTAATTTTGATCACTGCACAGTGGAAAATTTAGCAAAAAAAAAACAAACAAAAGCCCAAACAATTTAAATGAATATTCTAAGTGGATTTTCGAATTTTATTTCATACTGCATGATAACGCTCGGCTTCATGCCGCAATAATTAAAACACATGTTTTCAAACGCTTAAACAGAATATTCTACCACACTCACCAGCCAATTCACTATCCTATTTACATTTCAGTTACTGTTATTACGGTGGGCACAAAATGTGTCGGACACAAGTGTTTTCCTTTTTTTTGCGAGTTTCCGTATCTTTAAAGAATCCGTAAAACGAGGTATAGAAACGTTTAGGTTAATAGGCCCAAAACTTCACATTAAGGAAACAAAAGCATTTTTACCTATCGGCTTCAAAAAGCGTTGCAACCTTAGAAAATAATGTATAAACTCACACTCGATTTTATTAACCACTGTAAGATTTCAAAAGAAAATGCTTTTTTACAATTTATAGTTAATATTTATTTGCCTGTTTTTCTTTCTTGTAATGCCTGTCAACCAACAAACAAAATACTCGTTGGTTTCTCAACAACACTGACTCATAAATTGTGGCAAGATTACAGCAAGTAATTGTAGTTTAAATTTAACAAATTTTCCCTTTGTTTAAATGATTTTTCAAGCAGACGCTTTTAGCCATTGTTTGTATTAAGCAAGTTTTGTTTTAACGCAAGCCTGATTTGACGG
This sequence comes from Trichopoda pennipes, assembly GCA_030448955.1. Taxonomy (NCBI): domain Eukaryota; kingdom Metazoa; phylum Arthropoda; class Insecta; order Diptera; family Tachinidae; genus Trichopoda; species Trichopoda pennipes. The sequence continues at coordinate 1,285,698 of JASKUP010000099.1, forward strand.
GAAACAGAAATAACCATAGTGAGAAATAATCCAAAACACATAAAAGTTGAAATAATTTTTTTTTAATTTTATCTTTTTTAATTTCACACTTTTAATAATTTTTTTTATAGTTAATAAATGCTAAAAGGGGTGAATCGGATTTATAAAGCAGCTGCTTAGCACAGCACAGATGGATCTGTATTGTGCATACGAACTCTAAGACCAGTTTTTATATTTTTGCATTAATATGCAGGAAGGAACATAAGGACTTCATTCCTTCATTATTATTATTCTTAGCGGCGCCAGATAAATAAAGACACGTATGAAATTTCAGCGAATAGATCGAGACAATTTTTTTTTTTGAAAATAAGTATCTTTGGATGCGCAAAAAGATTAAAATTGTACGCTTTGTATCTTTCAACAGACAAAATTCATGACAAATCTTGCTTTTGAGGAAGAGAAGTTGTAGTTTAGTATGCTGACTACCTTAAGGCTTATTGCACTTATATATAGCACAGAACCAGCTCTCTTTCGAATGTAAAGGGTCTGCCAAATAACTTTTTTTCTGTTTTAAATGCTATAAACAAAACTACTGAATATTTTCTGAAATTTCTTTTTTTATTTGAAAATATAATCCTTCCGGTTAATAATGGAAAATAATTTTATTCAAATTTCTGCCTCGGCTGGCCATGCAGTAGCCTACGCGATCGATCCAATTTTTAAGTATATTATCGATTGCGTGAGTTATGTTATCACATCAACCACCACCAAAACCCCAAAGACAGCAACAAACGAACACAACCAACAACAACATACCCCAATAATTTATATATATCATTTTTGTATTAGTGTCATTTATCGTTTATATATTTTTTGGTTTAACATACTTAAAAACAATGTCATTTATCGTTTATATTTTTTGTTTAACTTACTTGAAAACATTGTATTGGTGTCATTTGTCGACACAATTTTTATATTTAAGTACCAATGTCGCTGATCAGCAAAATCGATACAATTTTATTGGAACATTGTATTGGTGTCATTTGTCGACACAGTTTTTATGTTCAAGTACGATATTGACTGATCAGCAAAATCGATACAATCTTATTGGAACATTGTATTGATGTCATTTCTCGACACAATTTTAATATACACAACTTAAGTGGAATATTGAATCATCAAATTATCAAAATTACATATTATAAATAGCTAGTTTTTAAGAATAAAGATTATTGTAATAAGAACATCAGAAAAGAGAAGAAGTGTTTCATTAAGTGGAATAAAATAAAAAAACTAGTGGGATAAAACAAAACTGGCGCAGTCGACGGCCAGCAAATCGGTGCAGAAAAAAAAAAACGAAATAAAAATCCTGTATTAACAGCCGTTGATTCACAATTCAAGGGAATATTGAATAGGGATCAGGTGCCGAATTCATATTGACACCAGGCTAACAGGATTCGTTTGAACAACGACCGTCTGTTTGAGTACAAGAGAATATTGTACTCAGATTGATACCAGGTCAATAAAGCACCGAGAGGATCTTAATCCTTAATTGCTGGAAAAAAAGGAACCACACCAATGGACGGCATCATCCTCATAGGGGCTCTGTAAGTACTATTGTGTGCTAGAAGTAGAATATATATATAAAAAAAAAAAAGTGTATAAGGAGAAAATAATAATAATAAAAATTTTGAAAAAAAAATAATATATCAATATATAGAAAATTAAATACAGGAGAAAATATTTAAATTTTGAAAAAAAAAAATTAAAGTTATAAATGTAAAAAAATTGAATACAAGAGAAAATAATAATAATGAAAATTTTGAAGAAAAATATCAATACAAAAGAAAATATTTAAATGAAAATTTTGAAAAAAAAATCAATATAAAAGCAAAAAAAAAAATGTATGAAAATTGAATACAAAAGAAAATAATAATAATGAAAGTTTTGAAAAAAAATATCAATATATGAAAAATTAAATATTTAAATAAAAATTTTAAAATAAAGAAAATCAATATATGAAAATTGAATACGGAAAATTTTGAAAAAAAAAAAATCAATAAATAAATGAAAAAGTGAATACAAAGGAAAATATTTAAAAGAATATATATATATATAAAAGAAAAAATATAATTAATTGAAAATTTTGGAATCTGGAAAAATCAAGAGAAAATATTTTAAATCAATATAAAAGCATAGGAAATTTTTTCAATTTTTGCACAAGTACATTTTGACGGATGCACTACTTTTTTTAATAATTTATTATACTATAATTGTCAATCTTATAAACCAGGAGAAAAGAATTAAACGAAAAGAGGTGGTACATATCAAATTGTGTGTTGAAATATAAGTGAAAAATTTATTTAATCAGAAGTTTTGTGTTTAATGAATAGGAAAAATCTATTCTTTCCTAAAATCTTTAAATCAGGCAGTCTTCCTACTATACACGAAGGCAATAGTTTAGACTTTAGAATGTCCTTAGGAAAAGCAAATCAAAGTGAAGAAGTGGCTCAGCCACCCATTCGGTCCTTTGACGTTTTCAATTCATTGAGAATCCCAGATGCAATTAAAGATCTACCTAAATTCGAAGGTAATCCGAGATTGCTGCATGAATTTATAAGTAATGTGGAAGAAATACTTCTTCATATTAGAGGAACTGACAACACTCCTATAGGCTTGATTTTATTAAGAGCCATTAGGAATAAGATAGAAGGCCCAGCCAACGAGGTCCTGAATATGTACGGAACATCCCTTAACTGGGATGAAATCCGTGGAAATCTTATTTCACATTATTCGGACAAACGGACAGAAACGTCCCTAATAAGAGACCTCCATTCTTTGAAACAGTATGGTAAACCAATAGAAAAATTCTATAGCGAAGTAATGGAAATTCAATCGGCATTATCGAATAACCTATCAATTCATGAATCTGAGAGTAACGTAATCAAAGCCAAGAGAGATCTCTTTGCTGAAATGTGTCTGAATGCATTTCTATCAGGTATGCGAGAACCTATGGGTTCAACTATTAGGGCAATGAGACCAGATTCATTGCCAATAGCCTTGGAATACTGTATTAGAGAACAAAACATTCACTACATAAGACCCAATTTGAACAGACCAAAATACCCTCAGTGGAGACAAAACAACCAACACATTCCATTCCAGAAATACTCACACAACTACCTAAGTACCACACCCAGACAGGAAAACTATTATCAACCCCGACGGAATTTCAATTATTTTACAAGACCTTACCCTACTAATAATAATAGTAATAATAATAATAACAATAATTTTGAACCAGGCCCAAATAATTATAATCGCAATTTCTCCTTCCAAAACAATCGAACATTCCATAGAAACTTACCTGATTATAAAACTAGTGAATATTCTGACAATTTTTCCCGTCAGGCAACTTGGGGGCAATCACGACCATCACCCGAACCAATGGAAACCAGTACTAGGTATTCAAAATTTGAGAGAGGAATTAATAAATTTAAAACAAGCCCAAGCACTCAAGTTAGTAGAATAACAAACAGGAACGAATTGAACAATATCAATGAATTTAGGAGTCCTCAAAATGAAAATTCAACTCCACACATCAATCATACAAATCTGGACCAATATGTAGATTATAATATTGACGACAACCAGGATTTTCGGCAATCAGCCTCAAAAGACAAACGGGATATATAGATTGCAACAAACATGGCAGTGTCTTACCTTATATTAATATAAGTTCCCCTTTTAACAGACATCTGAAATTTTTGATAGACACCGGGGCATCTTCATCATTCATTAATCCAAATTTTATAAAACCCGATGATATTAAGAACACAAACCCAATCACTATATCCACAATTTTACAAAAATATATTATTGATAAAAAAGTAACACTACCTATTTTCAAAGAATTTAAAAAAACAGGAACCTTTTCATTTCTTGTTTTCAAATTTCACAATTACTTTGATGGATTGTTAGGCTTAGATTTTCTTACTGAAATTGGAGCCAAAATAGACTTAGTAAACCAAATATTAACTACAGACAATGTGGAAATACCCCTTGAAATGAAACCAAATTTTTCTTCAGAAAAATATACTATAGAATCAAACTCAAAGCATCTCGTTAAACTACCTGTTGATTTTAAACAGGGAGACATAATCATAGATACGATAACCCTAGACAATGGTCTATTTATTTCTCCAGGCATCTACTATGCGAACAATTGGTTTAGCATAATAGAAGTGGTCAATCCAACTGAAAATGATCAATCTCTTTTCTTAGAACAACCTATTAGGACAAATCCATACAATTCACAAAACTTCATTGAATTTAACAACTTCAATACCAATAATACACAAACCAATGAAAAAATTGAAAATTTACCTACATTACTCCGAACACAACATCTCAATAACGACGAAAAGCAAAAACTTCTGAAATTATGTATTAGGAATAAGGACATTTTTTACAAAGAGGGACAGAATTTAACCTTCACAAATGAAATAAAACACAACATTAGGACAACAGACGATATCCCTATCCATACGAAATCATACAGATACCCATTTGTCCACAAAGAAGAAGTAAAAGGACAAATATCTGATATGTTGAAACAGGGAATTATTAGGCCAAGCTTTTCTCCATGGAGCTCTCCAGTATGGATTGTTCCAAAGAAGAAAGATGCTTCAGGAAAATTAAAATGGAGACTAGTCATTGACTACAGAAAATTGAATGAAAAAACTATATCCGACAGATACCCACTCCCTAATATTTCAGAAATCTTAGACAAACTGGGCAAGTGCCTTTATTTTTCTACATTAGACTTGGCAAGTGGATTCCACCAAATCGAAATGAATCCACGGGACATTCCAAAAACAGCCTTCACCGTAGAAGGAGGGCACTACGAGTTTGTGAGAATGCCATTTGGATTGAAGAATGCTCCCTCAACTTTTCAGAGAGTTATGGACAACGTCCTAAGCGATCTGGTAGGGAAAATCTGCCTAGTATATTTAGACGATATAATTATATTCTCCACGTCCCTCCAGGAACATATTGAAAGCTTAGGGAAAGTATTCCAAAGGTTGAGATCGTCAAACTTCAAAATACAACTGGATAAATCGGAATTCCTCCATAAGGAAATAGCTTTTTTAGGTCATTTGGTTACAACGGAAGGTATAAGACCTAATCCAACAAAAATTGAAGCCATCCGGAAATTTCCAATACCACGCACTAACCGCGAAATAAAGTCGTTTATAGGTCTACTTAGCTATTACAGAAAATGCATCCCTGACCTAGCAAAACTGACAAAACCATTAACGGAGTGTTTAAAAAAAGGTAGAAGAATAACATTGGACGATAGATACGTAAAATCATTCGAAACTTGCAGGAACATTCTGATGAACGACCCATTACTGCAATACCCTGACTTCTCAAAACCCTTTCTTCTAACAACAGATGCAAGTAACATTGTATTGGGAGCGATTCTCTCTCAGGGACATATAGGTAGCGATAAACCTATTTGTTATGCAAGTAGGACTCTTTCTGATAGCGAAATAAACTATTCCACCATTGAAAAAGAGCTTTTGGCAATAGTGTGGGCAACTAAATATTTCCGCCCTTATCTCTTTGGCCGCAAATTCAAAATAATTACGGATCATCGACCACTCACATGGCTGATGAGTCTTAAGGAGCCCAACTCCAAATTAGTAAGATGGCGATTAAAATTGGAAGAATATGACTATGAAATCATATATAAAAAGGGTAAATTAAACAGTAATGCGGACGCTTTGAGTAGAATTAGGTTAGATAACGACAACATTGCTGATGTAAACGTGAACGATTCAAGCCAACTATCCACAATACACTCATGCGACGAGAACCTGGGCGACGGTATACCAATTTCCGAGAAACCATTAAATGAGTTCAATTTACAACTTTTATTACAAATATCAGACGACGGACCAAACATGACAGTAGAAACCATCTTTAGAAATAAACAACGTCGGACAATAAAGGAAAAAGAATTTTCTGAGGATACAATAATTCAAATATTCAAAAAATTTATTCCATCAGGTAGATTAACTGCAATTTTCTCGGACAACCTCACCTTCAAAACTATTCAACTAATATATTCAAAATACTTTGCAAATGGGAAACAATTCCGTATCGTTCGCTGCACTAAAATATTAATAGACATTACCGAGCCTGACAAACAAGTACAGCTTATTCAGAAATCTCACGAAAACAGAAACCACAGAGGAATCATTGAAACCTATGACTACCTAAAAAGACATTATTATTTTCCCTCCATGCAATCCATAATAAATAAGACTTTAAATAATTGCGACACTTGCAACACCTTAAAATACGATAGACATCCACCAAAATTAAAATTCCAGGTTACAGAAACGCCAGACGCACCTCTTCAAATTTTACATATTGACGTTTACACTATAAACAGTAATTGCATTCTAACCATCATAGATAAATTTTCAAAATACGCAGCAGGGTACACATTACCATCTAGGACAAGCGTTTGCGTACTCAAAGCTATTAAATCATTCATGAATCTATTAGGAATACCGAAAAAAATTATTTGTGATCAAGGTACTGAGTTCACATCAAATATTCTTAAAGATTTCTGTAAACAATACGAAATAATACTTCACTTCACATCATTCCAACAGTCAAGCAGCAACTCCCCAGTGGAACGACTCCACTCAACCCTAACTGAAATTTACAGAATTATCATGAGCACAAGAAAATCAAAAAAGATGGAGGTAGACCATGAAGAAATATTAAACGAAACATTTATGACCTATAATAACACAATTCATTCATCTACAAAATTTACACCTTATGAATTATTTTTCGGAAGACCATACAATTTTTCACATGAGGTAAAATATAACAATGAGCATGAATTTCTTATTAAACTAAACGAATTTAAGGAGAAACTTTACCCATCAGTTATGGAAAAAGTTATGAAAGCAAAATTAAATAATATTAATAAACTTAATAGAACTAGAAAATACCCAGGTAATAGGGATACGAACGAGATAATATACAGGAGAGAATGTAGGAGAAACAAACTAACACCTAGATTCCCAAAACATATAGTATCAAAAGACAATGGTATTACGGTACAAACTACACATGACAAAAAATTACACAAATCAAAAATACAGCTTAGAAAACGAAAGTAATTTACCTATTCCACATTTACAGCATACCCCTAATTTGCGGACAGATGTTAGAAATCCAAAACCTCGACAACAAACAGACAATAGTAGCCCTAAAGGTTGGCAAAACACAGACAATCAAGAATAATTTTAATATTCATACACATACTAAACTTAGAATATTGTAATGAACAAACTTCAAGTTTACTTAATACCATACAATCATTTGAACAGCATGGAATATACCTGATTTTTAACATAAAGCTTCCTAATTTTTCCGAAAACACAAGTATTCTTTACCACCTCATTCCTCTACCAATAAATCAAAAAAAAAAAAAAAAAAAAAAAAAAAACAAAAAAAAAAAAAAAAAGAAAAAAAACAAAAAATTAATTAGAATTAAACCTTATGTAAGTTACAATGCACACAACCTTCAGTACTATACAGAGATTTGCCCAAAGATTGAGGACTATTACTACTGCAAAACGTCGAATGATTTCGAAGAGACTAATAATTCGAAATGCATCGGAAGAATATTGAATGGGCAAAGCCCAATATGTCCTGTAAATGACGTGGGAATGACCTCAACCATTTTCCAACCGGAAGACAACTATATAATACTTATTAACATTAAAGAAACACTAATAGCTTCTTCTTGCAGAAAAAACATTACAATAAAAGGCACTTCACTCCTCCATTATGAAAATTGCTCTGTCTATATAGCAGGAACCACCTACAAAGACAACCCTCACATCCACTGGGACACAATTTCTTTGGCTCCATCGAACCTAAACAGAATCCAAATTGATTCGACAATAGATACCTTAACCTTACAGAAGGTAGGGAATTACACCTTCACCAACAAACACGATATCTCACGATTAAGGAAAGATACAACACAAGGCGGGAGCATATTAATAGCAACAATACTCACATCCATAATAATAACTCTCATCTGTTTTATCCTGCTATGGAAACACCCGAAAATCCGATACTATCTTCAACCAGCTGATATCGCTCTGCCCCCATCAACTTCGCTGTGGCCATCGCTCTACACCAGGGGGGGAGGAGTTATGTTATCACATCAACCACCACCAAAACCCCAAAGACAGCAACAAACGAACACAACCAACAACAACATACCCCAATAATTTATATATATCATTTTTGTATTAGTGTCATTTATCGTTTATATATTTTTTGGTTTAACATACTTAAAAACAATGTCATTTATCGTTTATATTTTTTGTTTAACTTACTTGAAAACATTGTATTGGTGTCATTTGTCGACACAATTTTTATATTTAAGTACCAATGTCGCTGATCAGCAAAATCGATACAATTTTATTGGAACATTGTATTGGTGTCATTTGTCGACACAGTTTTTATGTTCAAGTACGATATTGACTGATCAGCAAAATCGATACAATCTTATTGGAACATTGTATTGATGTCATTTCTCGACACAATTTTAATATACACAACTTAAGTGGAATATTGAATCATCAAATTATCAAAATTACATATTATAAATAGCTAGTTTTTAAGAATAAAGATTATTGTAATAAGAACATCAGAAAAGAGAAGAAGTGTTTCATTAAGTGGAATAAAATAAAAAAACTAGTGGGATAAAACAAAACTCGTGCAACTGTATTTCACCAATGGCATCACGAATATTGTCTTTTAAAGCGTCAATTGTCTCTGGCTTGTCGGCGTAACACTTATCTTTGACGGCACCCCACAAATAATAGTCCAACGAAGTCAAAACGCAGTTCCGAGGTGGCCAAACGACATCAACCCTGCGGCTGATAATGCGATCTTTAAAAACAGGGGCGCAAAACGTCGAGTGTAGCTTCGGCTGTGTGACACGTAGCGCCGTCCTGTTGAAACCAAATATTTTTAATATCCTCCTCTTCAATTTATGTGAACACCAATTCGTTCAACATAACCCGATAACGATCGCCATTGACTGTAACGGCCACTCCTTGCTAATTTTCGAAGAAAAATGGCCCAATTATGCCTCTGGACCAAAATCCGCACCAAACAGTGACTCGTTTTGGGTGCGTCGGCTTTTCAATGTGTGCGTGCGTGTTTTCTGTGCCCCAAATGCGAAAATTTTGCTTGTTTACATACCCGCCAAGATCAAAATGAGCTTCATCAGAAAATATGAATTTTTTCTTGCAAAATCAGCATCTTCTGTAAGTCGATCGCATGCTCACCTAGCGAAGCGAAAACGCATTGGATGGTCACTTGCCTTCAACTCCTGAACTAACTGGACTTTGTATGGCGTCATACCAAGGTCTTTATGCAAAATTCGTCTCAATGATGTCTCTGAAACGTTCAATTTTTGAGAACGACGGTGAATTGATGTTGATGGCGCCTCTCGCACACTTTCTGCCACAGCAATAATATTCTCGGGTGTACGCACTGTTTTTGGCTTTTCAGACTTTGGTTTATCAATGAGGATTTAATTTTTTTTTTCACTTTTTTCACAAGATAACAAACATACGGAGCTGATTGTGCTGCTCTTCTTCCAAAATCCGTACGCAATTTTCGCACACATTCTGCAACATTACCATGATTTTCAAAGTAACATTTTCCAGCGTTGTTCAAGCGTATCAAACACGAGCTAAGTGTTACTACTCACGAAATAAGCACTAGTTGAAAAAAAACGTTAGATGGCGGACCCTTTATTTCTCTATAGCATTAAAATAAATGCCCTGGTTTTAAAAGTAATGGACTCTGCTCCAGAGGAGAGTTTGTAAAGGTCGTTTCATCGTAGAAAGGATGAAAAAAATAATTAATTAACACATGTTTTTGATTGCTATCAATAAATTTTCGACCTAGAAAGACTTGAGACTTAATAATAACAAAGAAATATTTTTGTATGATTTATTACCTGAGAACGACTTTAAATTGATATCAAGTAAGTAATATGGTCACAAGATATTTTTATTTTTTAAGATAAATAATCTAGAGGTTCTATATATGGAAAAGTTTATTTTATAAAGTTTTGATACTCAGTTGGAATTTGCAAAATTTTTAAATATTAATTTCTTCACATGTAAAATTTAAAATGTCAATCCATTCAGGTTGCTTGCTTCTTGTATCGCTGACCACGCCTACCAATATTTATTGCATTCTCTGATTTTCTGTTATATTAAAATAAAACAAGCACGGGAGTCAGCCATCGCAAATCGTCTACATCTTGAGATTTTTCGCCTTCTCAAAGAAGAAGGCATAAAAACCTAATAAATAAAGCTTAAGACGTAAGGCAAACATAATATAAGGAAATATGTTCAAAAAAGATGAAGTCGCGAATTCGTACCTATAGCTCAGCCATTTGTAGATCATTGTGGTATTTTCTGCAAGCAAAGATTTCGAAAGTACGTTTGACAAATGACAAAACGAAAACTAACATTTGTTCGTACGTTTTCCACTTCAGGTTATAAGGATATAATCTCGTATTGATTTCTTACTTTTTTCGATTTTTAAAACAGCTTCCAATAAAAACTACAGGTAAAAATATTATGTGACATGTTGGTTTAAAATTGTGCTATAAACATTCCACTGAACGAAATAGATAGCAATACTGCGTCAACATTAATTAATTATTAATTTTATTTTTGTTTTGACAAAATTCCAAGTGAAATGTTGAACAGTGTACTAAAATTTATGGAGAAAAATATTTGTAAACTTGTTTCAGAATTATTTTTTTTTTACAAAAAAATAGGCTTTTGTTTGTAAAATGACTTCGCCGTTGGAGTCAAATCTCTTTGCAAAGAGCCATTTCTTCAAGTTTGAGAACAAGAAATTGTCACTCGGAACTAAATCTGGAGAATAGGGTGGATGAGGGAGTAATTCGAAGTCCAATTCATGGATTTTTGGCATATAAACTGCACCCTTGCATTGTCTTGGTTGTGAACAAACGCGTCACTCATCTTACAGGAAGCTTTCTAATAACCAGGAGATCTTTCAAAATTGAAATCACTGAGTCCTGTGCGATACCTATGACTTCCACAATCTTTCACACTTTCAATTGTAGAGTTGAATTGGGCGTACAGAACGTTCGACAACTTCCTTGCTCAGTAATGCTCTCAGTAATTCACTTCTTTACCATGGAAATGGATGGTGCCTATATATTTTTCATCAATCTTAATGAACACACGAAATTCACTGTTTTACATTTACTTATTCAAACACGCGATAATCTAGTATTAATGGGTGAAAAACACAAACTAAATGACGCAGCTTTTTCAAATTCAGGCAGAAGTTAAGTGATAACTGCCTGTTGACAGGAGCGCTGTTGCCATTTAAATGGAGAGGCGGAAAAATAAAAAATTATTAACCCCCCACTTAAAAACGGTTTCGCAGCATAAAGCAACAGATTATAAGTCAAAATAAAAAAGGCTTTCACTTCACGAATGATACTTAAAAAAAAATACACTCAATAAATGAAACAGAAATTAGATTGGTTACGTAATCAGGCTTTGTATTAAACTTTAGCATGTTTGGGGCGATGTCTTTCCCTAGCTTTTCTCTATAAACAGAAACAATACATCATTATTTCCTGGATATTATCCTTAAGGTCTCTTTTCTCCATTACTGAAAATTTTCAATTGGATTGAGATCAGGACTTTACAGTGGCCATTTCAGGACATCAATATTTTTATCCAAAAGCCAGAGCACTTCATTAGGTTTTAAGTACGCTTTGGACATAGTAATGAACAGGCATATTCTGAAAGTAATACGGTTCCATCAAATATTCTATAACACTTTGATATTAATATTAATTCACTATTCTCACAATCGACCAAAGATAAGAATAGCTTTTTCTTACTTGGAAAGGAAAACTTTTTTGCAATAGACCATATGGAGACTTTTTAGTTTGATAACATTGCACAATTAATTCCTTAATTTTTGGAGTACACTTATTTTTGGCCATGTGAGTAACTAATCTAAAAAATCTAATAAAATAATATGTTACATTTAAAACTACAGACTTTTTAAATTACACTCACTTTTTCACTAATAAAGAGATGAGAGTACGAAAATTAAAACGAAAATTAATCGTTTCTAATTACGATTATAGTTAAAAATAGCAACTTCGGATAATTTAATTTTTGTTTGCTTTGCATTAACTCAAAATGTCGAACAACATTATTTATAATTTGCAATGATGTTTGAAAAAAGATAAACTGCGATATTATTTACTTAAAACGTCGGAAGGACACCACTGTACATATGTGAAGTAAATGCAAATTAAATAAGCCCAATACGAAGCTAACTAATTTTTTTAACATGGAGCGTATATATTTTATCGCTTGTTCTGATTTTGCAAAAAATACTATTTGTGAAATTTTATTTTATGGTATAACTGTTTTTTTATTTTTCACAATTTTTCGATATTTAAATTTAGAGTGAATTTATTAACGTTCTTTAAAAACTTACTTCTGCATAAAAGTTTATATTCTTCTCAAAAAAAAATATACTAAATAATAAAAAAAATAATACTTCCCCCACAAAAGGTCACTGTTGCCATTATTGAGTAAAGTTTCCTTCAGCATTTGGACATGTACATAGTAAAATTGTAAAATCTGTTTGTCGCCTTCAAAAATCACTGTTTCACAGTGTTTCTTACCGATTGGTTTCGCGATACAATTAAATTTAACTATTTACCAAACGTTTGGTTTTAATTTTGACGTAAAAAAGGTAAATTGTTTTATGTTTTAAAAGTTGTTAACATGAAAAGTTGCAGTAAGTAATCATTTTTTACTTCATTTTTCATGTAAATTTTCCTTAATATTTTTCCTCAAGGAAAAACAATCAAAACGAGAAGGAAAACAGACAAATGACTGGCGGGCGCCATAAATGATGCCCGTTTATTTTTCAACTCTTTCGGTTTTTTTACTCTCTTGTTTTTTTGTTGTAGTGACAGAAGATAGAGGAAAATTGTACATGTTATACATTTATTTATGTATGTGTGTACTATTTATTTAACGCATTTTTCTTTTTATATATTTTCTTTGTGTTGCTAATGTCGCAGTTGTTGGTTTTTTTATTTTTGTCAATTGGCTAGTGCTTTCTCTAATTTATTTATTTTTTTTTTGTTTTGCTATTGGTGTTGTTGCAATTGTCATATGTTGCCAGTTTTTATTTAGACTCAACATCAGCTACACGAAAACAAAACAAATACTAATTGTCGTCTACATGCTGGTCTGCTAGTCTATACGTGTGTAAAGCAATGTGAGTGAGTTTGCATGGATAACGCCATTATTATTAACAATAAAAACAACAACACTATCTTCATCGTCATTATCATGGTAGAGTGCAGTGACAGCAAAAATATTGCACAGTGGAATCTATTGCAGCACTTCAGCAGCATATTACCCTTCGCAGGGCAATTAACACAGTGAAAAAGCATTTTATAACTTATTTTTGTTAAAAACACACATACCTTTTCAAGTCGTCCGCAGCATTAGAATTGGAAAAATAAGCTTTTAATGCAGAAATAATGCTCTTAATTACTATATGAGTATGAGTTATAACATAGATTAACAAAATGTAGACAAAAAAACTTGTAAAATGCATTGCGTATTCTTTACTTGCGACACTCAAGCCAATAAAGCCTTCAAAGTAGAAGCTTGGGATTCATTCGTTTAAGTTACTTTCGAAAGATTAGTTTTATATTCAATTGTTGTGCTAAGTGCTGAGATCATTTACCAAGCATGTAACGATTACGTCCATAACCGACTACTGAATTTGTTACATGATTTCATGCAATTTCTATTGCAACATAAAAATTATCGAGCCATGTGATATGTTCCTGGCCTTGTGTCGGTACAGAGACATACATATAGATTTAATCAATAATCATGATCGTTATCGCCGTAAATGAAGATGTGCCTAAAACGCCATTGTATAAGAGTCCCTCCATATACCAAATATTAAAAACAAGCTAGATTTATTTTCAAATTTATAATTTCATATTTTAAAACGTTTAGCATGTTTGGAGATTTTAAGCCTGTCACTTGTATTCGTAATATTTAAGTAAACATTGCCATTATAGCGCCGAGGGGAGAACTGCTCTCCATTGAAAGTACTAATTTATTATCCTATATCTCAAAAACTATAATATTCCCACTTTTTACATTTACAACTAAGCAATTATTAAAATAATAATACTCTCTTAATCTTGAGAACAACGAACGTCGAAGAACAGGCGGGACGAGTTCTCCCTACATAAAAAACTTTTCGATTATACACAAAATTTTTTTATATTACATATAATGGATCACACAACCATCTAGACTTGTGTCTTGCAGGGTAAAAGGGAGCCCAGTCCCCTTAGGCTAGTTGGAGCCAACTGGAAAATCCACTATATTTCCACGGGAATCAGTAAAGCTATTCCGCTATTTGTCTCTTTAGGCATTTAGCTGTTCTCTGACTGGTTATTGGTAGGCCCTTCGAGAGTATAGTGGTGGCTGTGTGTTTCGAGGCCCTCGTTTGAGTTTGTGGGTCGGATCATTCACAATGAACACAATGAATGGTTCAGGTCCAGTGAGTATGAATGCCGTCGTGTTCTTAATTATATTAAGCTTCATGCGTTCTGGACCAGGAGTTGGATAGTCTCCAACTCTTCAGCAAGGAGTGAAGGCTGCGGCCTACTCCGGGCTTTTAAGTTGCAACTAGGAGTGACCGGAGGATATACGTATCCGAAGGCCTTCTAGGGCGAGGATGACGCTTCATTTCATCCACAGTGGTAATGATCCACCATCTAGCTTACGGCCAGTTGCAGATGTAAATCTTGTCACGTCATTGCAACAATTATACTTAAGTCTAGCCTGTGCTAAGCGAAAAAAAAAAACTTTCATAGTGGCTATGAACCTTATCCTTCCAATTAATGTAAGAATTACACTACACATTTGAGTTCTTTCGTCTGAGTTCGTTTTAAAGGATATAATGTAAAGTCTTTTATAAAATTTTAAAGTGGAGCACTATTGCAACAACTATGTCTCTTTCAATACTCTTAACAGCAACCAAATAAAAAAATTCCTGAATTATTTGCAATTAATTATGAAGAACATATTTCAATATAATTGCATGCAAAATTTTAAGTACAATAAAGATAAAGAATTGAATAAAGTTTCCTTTTTATTTGCACTCAATAGCACTGTGCACTACTACACACATACAAAAGTGCAATTGCCTTACATTGCCATCACATTGCATGCATGTGATGACCTCAATTGAAGTTTTTGTTTTCACAATCACACATTCAACTAAACTGCTGAATATAAAACAAAAACAAGAAAATAAGAAATAAAATTTTATGTAAAAAAAAGAGAAACAAAAGCTTGTAAGATTTTAAAAGAAAATTTAATAGGTACATATGTATGTATATGCATGTATATACACCTCAATGTAATAATGTAATTGTTCTTGTTATTATTGATACTTTAAAATCCATCTTTCTCTATTTCTTAAGAAACAATAAGGTGTTATCGGCTTGTTTGTCTAAAACTGACCATAACTTGCGAGTTGCTTCGTATTCACTTTGGAAAGAAGCCTTGCAATTTGAAGGTTTGCACTTCAATTTTATAAAAATTTAATAAAATATAAAAATTATTTACGCTTCGAACGAAAACTAATTTAAAGGTTTTAGATACCCACTGCGACAATTTTATAATTATTAATTTTTTAGTTTGGTATAGACATTATTAGCAAATTAACTGACAAATTTTAAAAGCTCTACAAAAGTTTAGCAATAATATTTTAATGAAAATTTTTATGAAGACTACCAGTTACGCTTTGAAAGAAACGTAAAAAATTCTTATGTTGTATGGAAAAATTTGCGAAAGCAGTTTACAAATGACATCTTTTTGAAGTTCCTAAAAATTAGTACATTAGTGGTTATAAACCTGTGGGATCTTACTCTTAAAATGTACATATGTATCTTATTGTACCCGTTAAAAATTAGTGGGTGTTCCCATAGAAACCACACTTTTATGTATGTATATAGGCTTATATATTAAATCAGCATAGACCGACACGTAATACTTAGTAAAAAGTTTGATTTGTAATTAAATTGTGTGTACAAGTGACTGATTTATGGCATGACATCGCATTTTAAATTTCATGCATTCCTATTATAGTCAGTCAATTGAACAAAGATTTCTTAAGTGTCTTGTCTGTAGTCACCGTCTAATTGGCTTTAAGACAAAGTTTAGTTATTAAAAATTATTTATGGAAGCGTTTGTGAAAATACTTTACCCCTAAAACTTTCTTCATTTCCCCTTGCGTTGTGTTACCTAAAAAGAAATAAAAATAATAATAAATTAATATTCTTTTGTAATTATAATTTCAAATTCATTTTTGTAATTATTACATACATATGTATAAAAACTTTCTTATATTATATTGACGTCATTTGTACCTAAATAAGGTTATGAAAACTTTATAAAATTTATAAGGTTTGAAAGAAAGGATATTTCTTCATGTGTAAAAAAACTTAACATGAAATCTTCAACTCGTAGAATATATTTGAGTTAAAAGTTTCTTATCAAATCGTTTAAAGGGTTAATAAACTCAACGCTTGCAGCGAACTGTTATGCAAAGTACATTTTTTTGTAAACAATTTTCCAGCCAATACAGAGCAAACAATAGAGATTATACCACACGCGACACATATACTTATGTATATAACACATTCATCCTTATGTACGTGATGATAATTATTACAGCCTTTGCTTCGGACACACTACAACAGTTTTTATAATACTCGGTTTAGATTTTTATTTATGCGGATAACCGATTTTTTATTTTTATAATTTCGATACTAGTATAACATATATAACGATACAAGGGTAAGGTGCATAAAAGGCATCATATTTCACTACATTGCGATTGTACGTCACGTTTATTTTATAAAACCGCTGGGTAGGCGTCTTACAGCTTTCAAAAGCTGATCCAGCTACTTTATTCACTATTCTACTTGTTGAATTGGCAACCGCTGGAATACGAACCCATTTTACAGAACTAACCACATGCCAATAATCAAAGTTCTAAGCATCTATCTACGCTTTAGCAATTTCATATTTGTTTGGCACGCCAATATAAAAACCCAAAAATAAATCTGTGCTGTCTACTACTCAATCGTAATGATAATCTTGGTTTCTCTTATTATTTTAAATGGTTGCGGCATTTTCAGTATAAAGTAAAAATTCAACATCGTGGAGCGCACTATTAATTTTCTTTTCAATGTAAAGAAGTGTAGTATAAATTGATGATATCCGAACAGTTTTCGCATAAAATGAATAAATACTAAGTAAAACTTAAATGATAAGGTCTACTGAACTATATAGCGAGAAAAATATCTAAATTTATGTAAAATAAAAAGTGATTTATAAAAAGCAAAATAAATTTGGTAAATAGGCAAAAGTAAAATTCAATGTTTAATGAGTTCGTTCTTGAATAAAATTATTTAATCGATTTAAGAAGATCCACACGAGTTCCGATTAGTTTCAGTATAGTTTATTCAAATAAATCGGACTGACCCTCCCCAAAAAAATTAATACATATTTTATCATGCAGCAGAGCTTAACAGCGAAAGCCATAAAATGTTTGCAGTTCTAGTGATAGGATTGTAGCAATCGAACGCTGCACTGACCTACGACTTAAGAAATCTCCAAAAAAAACTTATAAAGGGCACACTTCTTACAATCTCAGTGTCCAGTTCACGTCACCTCCAAGTGAGATGGGAACGATGAACTGTGTGGCCGCTGGTGTATATGCCTTACAACCCAGACCGATAGAAGTTGATAAACATCGACCTGCTGCGTTCGCCTTTGACGGCAATGGCCTGGTCAACTTTCTGTTGGTATCGTTCTAATTCGACAATATTATTTTCTAATATACCCATTCATCTAGAAATGTTCCTCGTCGCTAAAGAAAATAAACATCATTTTGTTATTATCATTTGCACATGTTGTTAACACCAATTTAATAGATACAACTTTAACAATGTGTTTGCTATTAACGATCCGCATTGAAATCCCTTTAGAAAATAGCTACAGTGTACAAGAGTAATTATTTACAGTTTGTTGTTTATTTAAAAAATGTGATAGCGAGGTTCATGTATATCATTTATATATTATAAGAATAATAAGAAACCATTAAGTTGGCAATAATTCAATTAGAAAATAACTCAATTCATTTCATTACGTATCAGTCGGGAATAGAGAATATTTATTTTGTCGCAAATATTATACACATATTAATATATTTGAAACGCATAGTAAAAAATAGAAATTCAAGTTTATTTTCTTTTTAACGAACGTTTCTTAGAAGAACACAACCCAAACCGGTTTGTCGAATAATCTACTTAAATACTCTTCAACAGAAGAGCTTAAAAAACAAAATCAAATAAGAAGATAAAGAATCTGTGCATACGCACACATTAAAAAAAATCATATATACACAATTTTCATTTGTGTGCGTGCGTATGTGTAATTGTAATTATTATATACAGGAAAGAACATTAGAAAGATTTAAGGCGCTTTCAAAAAAAAAATATTAAAAGTATTACTGATTTTTTCTTCACTTGCTTTTTTCTCTCTTTCGGCGTTAGTTAGAGAAATGGCATAAATAAAACTCACACAAGTAAGGGATTCAACTAACACCAAAAGTTTTGCAGGAGGTTTGCTCGGGAAATGCAAAAAACAAAAAAAAAAAAAATTAAAAGCAAGAGAATATAAAAAGCTGACTTCTTTACCTTTTAACCGAGTGCACTGCTAAATTTTTGTTGTCATCACAGTGAATAACAATCTGCACTTATTTATTTATAAAATTAGAATATTACAGAGTATGAAAAGTAGTAAATCGTTTTAGAATAACTTCTATCTACAGAACACATTTTATAGCATTTATTAAGTCTTTAATGTTTCTATTGAAACGCAGAACATTATTTACTTAATAAAACTCTTATTGACTATCGTTTGTTAGGCGGTTACGGTCAGACGTTTAGTAATCTGAATCGTTTACTTCACATTTAGAAATCATTAAAAATCTGTACATTTCAAAGAAAATAAAAGAAGAGTGTCTTTCGTGCGCTATTCAATTGAGTAAGTAATAAAACCGAACAAATTATATACAAAAGCGAATAGGAGTCCACCATGAATTGTAGTAGCAGAAAAAAGTATACTTAGTTCAGTTCTAGTTGAGCTACCTTAATTAGCCAACAACTGTCGACTAAGGAATGATGTTAGCCGATAAGAGAATGATATAAAGAGGGATGACTAATGTAGAAAACTATGGAAATTTGATATAAGAATGTAGTTTGGGAACGAAAAACCTTTTCGTGCGATAGCAGCCGCAATCGCTCCAACTTGACCATTATCTTAAACTTTTGGCCAGTCTTAAAAAATTGGATACCGATGCAAATCTTTCACAATTACAGAAATAATTAGTTCAGCAATTTAATCCTATTATTTGAAAAAATAACATTTTGAGCGAGAAGAAAATTGTGTTGAGACATCTTTGTTTCAGTAAATGTTATTATTTTAGCTCGATACACTTCCATTAAGTATTTTTCTGGGATTTAAGATAATTTCAATTCAAATGTGAACTGCCTTTTCTGTTACTGCAAGTAGTTTGTTAAAATTTGAATAGAAGGAAAATGTGAGGCAATCTATAGGCTAGGTGCAAGAATTTGAAACATAAATGTAAACACATCCAAATAAGTTTAGACACATCAGCCGATTTTATTTTTTGTACTTTTTTCGAGGCAGTTTTATCTAGTATATCTGCAGTTGATATGTACCCGCGAAGGAATTAATCTTTTACTTTTACTCGTTATTCACTATCATAGTAACCTATTGCAACTGTACGTCCCTAAAACTTTATTCAAAGAATGCATTCTTGAACAACTCTGAATAAATGTCACAAACACACCACACAAAATAACCTGCTTCGATGCGCACCCTTTTCAGTTTTTTTTTTTTTTTGGTGCTGTTTTGCTTTACACATTTTGTAGGTTGGAGGTTATACCAGGTCATTTCTTGGTGCCTTAACATTTGAAGGATACTAAACAAAATGAGGATATTTTGATGATGAAAAAGTATGATTTCTCGAGAAAATAATTTCTAAATATTTGCTTGCAAATTGTATCTCCTAAACAAAAAAATATGTGTTTGAAAAGCCACCACGAAACAACTTTAAGTGGGCTGAAACAAAGAACACATAATGAAAAATAAAAAGTTTTAAAATTTAACTTTTTATAAATAATAAAATAATTCGAAATAACTATAGCAAAAATTAAATACATATCATTTGAATTATAAATATTTGTTTTCTTTCGTTTCATTATTGTTGTTCTTCGTTTCATTCCTATTTTATATTATTATTAGATTTATATTTATTATCATTATTATAGTTAATTCGTGTCAGCTTCACCGTTCTGAATCGTTAATCATTTCATCTTGAATTATTTCATTTAGATAATAAGACAGAAATATTTGCATTTTTAATATTTTGATGGATAGTTTGCTATTATTATTTCATTTGCTTCCATCTTGTTCATACGTACGTTTTTGCGTGAAATTGATGTTATTTTTAGCCAAAAGAAGCACGACTACATATATTCTGGCTTTTAGTTTCAGTTGCTACAAATTGTAAATATTTTTAGGATACAAGTTATATAAAAATAGTATACGAGGGAAGGCAAAAAGTATTTACAAAATGATTAACAAAATTTTTGGTTAATCAAATCTTGCGAGTTTACTAATTTGTCAGGCTAATTTGTTTCAAATGCTGCAGAAGCTGTAAAATCTGAACATTGAAGATGGCAAATAGCGGAAACTATTTTGTTCACAATCCAAATTTGTGTTCTCTGTTTACTTTCTCTGTATAAAGAGAACACTGAAGATGGCAAATAGCCGAAACTGCTTTGTTCACAAACCAAACTTGACGAGGGTCGACGTAAAACCGTACCCAAATAAAAACTTTTTATTGCAATATTTTTAAATAATTACAACAGCGGGCCAAAAGTCCGTGAATTTTTGAATTTACCGTTTTTTAACTAAACCGACAAACTGTGAAGAAGCTAACGCAGCTTCTTTTGTTTCGGACAACTGTGTCTTTTGAAAAAAAAATGTTGTGTTTAGTTTAAACAACACTGACAACAGACATCTGTCAATTGACTTTCTTATTTTGTCTTCAGCAGCTACTGATAGCAGTCTAAAACTAAGATATCGAATGACCGGTTCACGGCCTTTAAAACATATTGGATACTCTATTTAAAAACAAACTTCACTTTGGCGATCTCTACAAATTTATTTTTTGGAAGGGATAAAAGAAAAACGTTAAACAAAGTATGTAGAATCGTGGAATTTTTGTAAAACATATACCCAGAGATCGTTTTGTCGCATTTTTGGATACTATATAAAATTTCGAGTAAAAGATAACTTTGAATAATCATCTTGTTTTAACATATTTGCATATACTGCTTTCTTCGTATGATATGCTTTCAAACAAATCGGCCTTTGTGTACCTAAAGAATATTTCGCTGAAAAATCATTGGAATACAAATAGCGATGTGACCTGCATATTTCTTCCAGTTATGGTCAACTATTCTATGTTGAAAGTTTATAAATTTCGGGAAAAAAAGTGCTCTCCCAATGTAACTGTGATTGCTGCACGGATGTAAAAACACAAAAATGCATGAATTGGGACATGCCCTGATACCCTATTTGGCATTTTATTCATATTAAGCCGTGTGTAACTGGTTGCGGTTTCCAAATCTGCATAACTAACTTAAAAAATTGAAAAAGGTTCAAATATTCGCGAGACAATTAAATACTGGTGTAAATAACTTTCAATAACTAGATAAATCAATTCCATATAATAAATCTCATTCGAGTCAAGTTTTTCAGACAGGGACTTTGAAATTCAGCAATAAAATCGATCAAGTACTATTTTTACTTACCCAGGAGTTTAACTCTGTAGTTCACAGTTCTCACAAATGCTAGCCGTTTCTGCTAATAGTCGCGAACGAACACAACCATGTTGCACTTCTATCCAGTATCTCTTACTTAAATGTTAATATGAAACATGTTGTAACCACTTAATACAAATAAGTAAAATAATTGATTTTACTACGTTTATTCCTCTAATGAAAACAATAACTGTAACGCTATTTAGTGCACGGAAATTTTTATGTTGAATGAAAAGAAATTAATAAATCGAATTTTGAAGTATTATGTGTCCAACTTTACGAACCAAATGGGTGTTCAGATGTAGACTTGTACAGTGTTGACAGTCACAATGAATGTATATAGGAGTTCGCAGTAACTAAGTTATACAGATATGAATTTGTTTTTAAAATTTGAAAAAACATGTCGACATAACATGCATGCAGCTCGGCTGAGGAGGTCGTATCCGAAACGAAAACCTATTTTAAGCGTGTTTCCTAAGACATTCTACATTTAGGACCATTAAACAAAGTTGGTAATAATATAGGAGGATGTTATTAAAGCTTGTTGGAAGAACTGAAATCCTAATATAAATTTTTTTTTTTAGATTTCCGTGATTAAATAAGTAAAAATAAATTTGATTGCTAATGCTGCAAAGAAATAAATACAAGTTCATATTGCCATTGTTAACTATATACATAATTTAAAGTAATAAAAGTCTATATTAGTCTAATTTAGCAACACACATCCGAGAATAAAGTTCCGACAGTAAAAGTCATTCTACTCATTGCAGTGCTAAAAGTATCAGTACAATATTTTATTCTCACTATGCCCTAGGGGCAAATGGTGATGAAAATTAAATAAAATAAAGAGAAAAAACAAACGAGGAAATTAAAGAATAAGTTAATAAGTATTCTTTCATCTTTCTTACATCTGCAAATTGAAAAATTTGTAACTTGAAATGAACATGTACAATCACAAGTTAATTTATCTGAGCAATATTGACAATAGTTATAAAATTAATGTTTGTATTATTGATGTATGCAACTATGCACACAGCCAATTTTGCTGTTGCTAAGGCGATAAATAAGTACAAAAAACTTGACTATGAGACTATTAGACATTAGAAGACAGACAAACACACAATATCAACAACTAGTGCAATCGTAATCATCGGCAAACCAACTATTCATGTATATACATCTATCTATTTTCCTTTCATTCAATTTTCTGTTTGTTTAATAATCTCTCGGTGATATTAAGTATATTGTATGATGAATGTTGAGGAAAAATATTCAAAAATTAGCACAAGTTCTTTAAAAGAATTAATTTAATACGTTATTGTGTATCTATTTGATTTACATTTTTAACACTTTACAATTTCTCGATGGCATGATGTAAGGAAGAATATATAATTTGAAGTGGTAGTAAATTTTATTACTATTTTATTCATATTGCAAATAGTGATTACTCAAACTTTTATTGTTACATTTTCAGCAAAATCGAGGGAAATGAAATACTATTAGATCAAAGTTCAATAAAATAATAATAATAATAAATTTTGATGTATCCAACTTTTAAATAGTGCCGAAAAATTTGCGCAAGATATCAATAGAATAAAAAACAAAACGTTTAACTAAAAAGTGTGGACGTCAATAAACACGAAAAGATCAAGGAATTTAGTAATTTTTTAAATTTTTTGTTTATTTGATCGCGATTTTATTTAACAATGGAAGCTAATTGTTATATCGTATAATGCTTTTCTCTAACTTTTATTTTAAAGGAATATGATCAAAATTAGTTGAATCCTTTAGTTCGACTAGTTCAATATAACCCCAAGCTGACAGTTGCCAATTTAGAGTCACCAATGACGTTACGCCATTACAAACTTTATTAGAAATCCTAAAGTTGGGCGTTAAGTGAACACGGATTGAACTTTTCACATTCATCACTAAAACGAAAACAAAAAATGTTATCCTTCGTCAATATCATGTTGAGATATACACCTGTGCAGACATTAGTTCACACTTCAAATTTCAAAGATGTCTTCTTCTTTCTATTTTTAAAATTTAATGTGAAAAGCAAAAGCCTATTTAAGGAACCTACTAAATTATTACTTTACAAAAGGATGCATTTATTCCTCCTTGCACTATTCTGTATCCATCAGGAACTTTTCAACAATTTTGAATTCTTAGACATCCAGACTTTATAACTGACAAATCTATTGATACTAAGTTTAAAGAATAAATTCTACAAAAAAGAACAAACGAAAGAAGAAAAACAAATTCCAATTTGAGCTTTCTTTTGTTTAATTTTTGGTTTTTCTATTTCTTTGTAACTTTCATTAAAGCAAATACTCAAAAGCAAAAACAAAATGCACGCTATTTCTTAAAAGTATGGCAGCATTGTTAAGAGAATGCTATTTTCAAAATGAGAGAAAAAAAACCTTATTCTCACGATAAAATAAAAGGCTGTCACTAGTGTTATCTGTTTTGTGTCTTTTCCGCCAAAAGACGCCATATATCGCCAAATTTTGCCAAAATATAAACATATAATATTAGTTATAAAAACATTTATCTATTTTAATTTAACAATTTTTTAGAAATGTTGTATTCGTAAAAGTCTCACTAATTTTAAGAATACATTAATTAATTTAATTTATTTCTGACAAATAATATTTACATTCATTAGATTAATAATATACATACATATATACAAAGAGTTCAAGACTATGTCTTTTCCTACTTAATCATTACTTGTAATATAACATATATAATTTCAACAACACATAAAACTACAAATAAAAGGAAAAATTGTCAACAAAACCCATCTGAAAATTCTTAAATAACTTACTCTACCTTAATTACTACCTAAACTAGCGCTAAACTATTGATATACTCATACTCTGAATTTAGACAACGGAGATAAAAGCTACGCGAAAGTCCATCTATGTATCTTGGCCTCCACTAATTCTATATTTGCAATCTCATGAAGCCTGCGAGTAGAAAAATGCCAAGGAAGATTGAAAATCATCTTTAACAATTTATTTTGTGCAACTTAGAGCTTTGCTATGTGACAATTTGCGCACTTTCCCCAAACAGGAGATGCGTAAAACATTACCGCATGAAAAATCGATTTAAGTATAATCAACTTGTTTCTGACGCTTAGTCTCGAGTTTCTATTCATAAACGCATACAATAGACGAATAATTAAACTTATTTTATTTCTGACATATGGAATGTGATCTTTAAACTTGAGTTTAGAATCAAGTATAACTCCTAAATATTTAACTTTATTCTCCCATTGAACCAAGGAAGTGTTTAATTCAATGCTTGTTTGGGGAACAAAGCAAGGTTTCCTTTTCCTAGTGAAAAATATTGCCTGCGTTTTGTCACCATTTAACAATATTTTCCATTTATTAAAGTATGCTAAAATTTGAGATGTCGCTCTTTGCAAGTTATTAATAATGTCTACCGCAAGCACTCCAGAGCAGAGAACTGCCGTATCATCTGCAAAAACTGATAACGTGCAATAATCCATTTCAGGGAGATCATATGTGAATATATTGTATAGTATCGGCGAAAGACATGAGCCCTGAGGGCAGCCAGCAGCGACATTATAACTTACAGAACTATGAGAGCCCACATGCACTCTAAAAGTACGAGAAGAAAGAAAAGCTTGAATGATTTTAATCAAATTAACAGGAAAATTTAGTCGAATCATTTTATAAACAAGTCCATCATGCCACACTGAATCAAAGGCAGCCTTGACATCTAGCAGTACCATTCCAGTTGATTTCTGATCATTAAAATTAGATTTAACTAAATTTTTTATCCTTAGAAGAGCTTGCACTGTACTATGTCCACTACGAAACCCAAACTGAAAGGAAGGAATTATATTGTGGGAGTCAATAAAATTTATTAATTTCCCTTTAATAACTTTCTTAAGGATTTTGCTAATGGAAGACAAAAGACTTATTGGCCGGTATGAAGAAGGACTATCTGGTGGCTTATGAGGCTTTTTAATAGCAATGACTTTGGACTCTTTAAACTTATTTGGAAAATAACAAAATTTTAAGCATGCGTTAATAATAATAGTTAAATACTTGACTCCCCTCTGAGGAAGGGCTTTCAAACATCTGTTATTAACACCATCAAGTCCTGGCGACTTTCTTCGTTTTAATTTCCCTAAAATACAGGAAATATCTGAACTATTTGTGAAAGCATCATGCGAAAAGTTTGGAACTAGCGAACGGAACGATCGAATTGTATCATTAACTAACGAAACTGTACCACTGTCACTAAGATTAGCTGATACAGAATGATTCACAGCAAAGTTATCAGCTAATACCTGGCATTTTTCGGTATTAGTGGTGTAACGAATGTTATTTTGCTTCAGAGTAGGTATGTTTTGGCACCTCTTTTTTAAAATTTTTGTAAGATTCCAAAACGGAGGAGAACATGTATCTAACGTAGGTAGAAGGTAATTCCATGATCTGTTTCTTAACTTGTTAACTTCTTCCCTTATTATTCCATTAAATACCTTCATTTCGAGCAGATCTTGTGGGTCTCTAAATCTTTGCCAATTTCGTCGCACTCTGTTCCTTTGCTGAACTAATCTTCTCAGATACAGGGGAAAAGGCTTCCTTCTGCAAGAAATCGCCTTTTTTGGCACACTAGCATCAATACTTTGATTTATAACATTTTTAAAATTTTCAATCATATAGTCGATTTGTTCCACACAACCAATGTCACTTTCGTTCGGCAATATTAAATGTCTATTAATAGTTCTTGAAAAAGTTCTCCAATTTGCCTTATTAAAATCAAACCTCAATAGGGGAAGTATGTTGGCATTACTAGCTACTACAACTCTCACTGGTAAGTGGTCAGAGCTTAAATCATTAATAACGACTGCTGCGGATAACATCTCAATTGTGTTCGTTAAGAAAAAGTCAATGGTAGAGCTTTGCCTATTGGGATCAGCTGGCACATAGGAGTGGTCGCTTGGATATACAATATCTATTCCATAAGCATCTAATTTTTCTAACAGGATATTACCCCAACAGTTCGCCCTATTGCAACCCCAAGACTGATGTCTGCTATTGAAATCTCCCCCAAGAATGTACTTATTATGATTATTGTCTGTTAACCTACGTACGTCTAAACCAAAGAGTAACTTCCTATTACTATCCACACTAGCTAACCCCCCTGGAAAATAACATGAATAAATACAAACACTATCATTATTAGTGAATACTTTTATACCAATATTTTCAATGACGTTAGTGCTTATAATGGGAAGTAACTGATGATTAATATTTTTCCTTACAACAACAGCAACTCCTCCACCTCTTGTGTTTTCTCTGTCATTTCTATATACAAAAAATTCGCTGTGCCTAATAGAGGAACTAGATGTAAGCCAAGTTTCCGTCACCAGACAAACGTGAACATTATAAGTGAGCAGAAATTAAAAAAATTCCTGACATTTGTTCCGAATGCCTCTAGCATTCCATGTAATAATATTTAAGCGAGCCATTACGCAAGGAATTTACAAGCGAGGTTAGTTATTACCTCGAACTGGTCCGCTCTGCTCTTACAATTACGCAGATTAGTAATCAGTTCCGTAGTTAAATTCTTAATTTCTTGCAAAGTAAACAAAGAATTAGAGCTACCACTGCTGCAGTTGCTGCTCACATTACTGGTGTTATTAGTTTGCCAGACACCAACAGTATTTGGTGCTTTTTGCCTTAGCGTGTTAGGAAAGTTTCTGCCATAATCAGCCGAATTAAAAACTGCACCGTTACAAGCAGACGCACGGGGCACAGGTTGCATTCGCTGTCTTAACTGCAAATAGCCAGTTCTATTCGGACAATCATCAGAAGTGGACCTGTGAGGCCCATTACAATTTGCACATTTTATCACCGCTTCCCGACAATCAGCAGTCTTATGAGAACCCGCACAATTAGCGCAAAATGTCCTCACCTTACATCTACTCGACCCATGGCCAAACATCTGGCAGTTATAGCATTGAGTTATTTTGGATCTGTTAGGCCGTTGAAACTCCCATCTTACCTTGACATAGTCTATTACAGAATAACTACTTCTCAGCTCTCTTATAGATATCGATTGGCGTTCAAGGTATACAACGTACATAACATGCTCAGCATTATTATTGGTCTTTTAACAACTAGCTTAACATCCAGACATTTCAACCCTAAGGCGGTTAGCTTTTTAGTAATACACTTAGGATCTAATTTATCTAGACCAAACAAAAGCACTTTATATGATTTTTCACTTTTTGTTGCATAGGTAAAATATTCATAGTTATTAGAAAGTACATCACAGACCTTCTCAAAATCGGCCCTGGCCTTACAAAACAGTTTTAGGCCTATGGATATTTTCCTAATAGCATAATCCACTATTTTATTTGTTTTGCAAACTTCATGAATTTCCTCAATTAAGAATACATAAAAATAAATAAATTAGTTTAAAAAAATCATAAAGCATAGGAATTTATATAAGTGGTATTAAAATTTTAAAAGAAATTATTGAATCAACATTTTCATACTCATTTTGTCCAATGTTACTATAGTTTCTTTTTATTCTTGTTATGTTACATTTTTTGACATTCATATATGATATAATTATCAGTAAAAAGTTTTTTTTCTCAATTTAATTTTAATATAATTAATTACAGGAAAATATTTTTCGATCTTTACCTCTTAAAGTGGTAAGCATTTTGGTAAATATCAGCTTTATGCCAGAAGTCGTATGTGCTTTCTGGTACTTTATAATCAAAATATTGAATCCAATTTATAAAAAGAAGTTTCCCCCCACTCAGTTTCATAAACATTAAGTGGGAACTATGGGCACACAAATCATTTAACAGCTGCTTGAACAACAGAATATTCAATTTGCCTAATAATAAAAACTAAAATATAACATGCCACTCAATATAAAATATTTTTACATCATTATTTTATATTTTACAAAAATATAATTATAATTAATTATTTTAAACAAAAGTTTTATAGATGTACATATCAAAACAAAGCTCGTTATCCGAATAATTATTTTTTTAATATGAACAAATTCTTTGTAAGGTCTTCGTAAGCCTTGCAAATTAACCTTTTTTGGGTACTTTGCTTTTTATTAAAAAGATTAATAAAAAACAAAAATTTTTTAGTTTTTTTAAACGATCTTTTTTTATTTATTTTTAATAAATATCTTTTTTTCTTTTTAACGATCTTTTTTATATTTTTTTCTTTTCGATATTTCGCTTTCCTTTGGAAAGCTTCTTAAGGAAAAAATTTTTATTTTTAAAACAAAACATTATTAACATATTAAAAAAAAAAAATTTTTTTTTAATGTTTTGAAAAATTTTTTCAATATGTTAATAATTTTTTGTTTTCAAAAATAAAAATTTTTTCCTGAAGAATTTTAAACAAATAACTTTTACATAATTCTTATATTTAAAATGTTAAGATTTTGCAATCGTAAATTGAGAATCTATAATTTATTACATTTTTATTTATTTTTTGCTACTTTTTTTATTTCTCTGTCCACAAAAATTTATTCTTGAGATTGTAAATAGGTATTAATATGAGTAAAGTGTTTATAACTGCGACTGTAATAGCAACGGACGTCAGAAGTTGATCAAACAAGCAGTCCAACAATTAATTAATGTGGATTTGGGACGCGTTTTTGAAGTGTTAAATAAACAATAAATTCGTTCATAATAAATTTAAAGAATAAAATAAAATAACACCAACCATAATTTTGTTTTTAAATATTGTATATATATTTTTTTACGGAAAGGCTAACTTAATTCAAGTAACGACAACATTTTAAAGAGTCCGCATTAACCTCGATTTCTTTTAAAACCAGTTCATATATTTTATTAATTAAAAAAATGAATAAAATCTTAATATCTTCTGCCTTGAAGATAATAATTGTAAACTGTAGGCGAAGACCAATCATTTTTATATTTTTTTTTTGTGATGTTTTTAATTTAAAAACTTCTTTCAAGTGAATATGAAACATTTTTTTTTATTATGTTTTTAATTTAAAAACTTCTTTCAAGTGAATATGAAACATTTTTTTTTTATTGATTAATCCTAACATTATATCAGAAAGAACCCCTTCAGACTACCATGCGTAAAGAATAAAATGCAGGTGATATTCCATTTTTATCTGAAATGGTCACTTCTAAAGAAGTTATGAAAAAAGATTTTTTTAAGTCAATTTTCTCAAAATGTTAAGATGTGCGCCGTAAAGCTGCACTGTTTAGTTTTAGCTTTTTCAAAAAAAATTTTACATTTTTACGAATGTAACTTGAATGTGGAGTTACATATTTGAAATTTTCTTCAAATAACCTTTTTATTAATACGCACTATTTTGCAAATAACTAACCTAACTAATTATCAATAAATAAAAATTTTTTAACTAAAAACGAGGTGTAGCGTGCAAACGTGTTCAGTTGTACCAGTATAGTGTAGTTGCGATTATCTATGCAATTGTTTATGAGGCATCATATTTCACTCTAAATAATTCACACAAGCAGCAATGTATTACCTACAAACCAACTGAACATTTAGGGTGTTGTACTTCAAGTGTGAATGTGCAACACACGAACAATGCTGAGAGGCATTCCAACCTGGACAATGCACAGCGATGCACACAACCGCACTGATACTCGCTATTTTTGCCACGCCTTCATATTCTGGAAAAATAATTTGTCAAAATATTATCGAATTATTTTCCCACATTTGGAATAAAAATATTTGACAATAATGATTGTAAGCATTTTCTGTGAACAAATTAGAGGTAAGAATTAGTATATAAGCAGAAAAATGTTTAATAATATGTTTAATAATATTACAGAGGCCATGGTGTTTGCAGATTTATTTTTAATGGGCTGTATTTAAATTTTAAGCAGTTTGAAAAAGTTTTAATTGAAATAACAATTCTAGTTAAATGAAACTATTTTTAGACGGCATGGTAGGTAGGACAAGTTCAGTGGCAAGCAGCAAATTCCCCTTATGCTAACTGCTGTTTATTATGAGAGTGTTATATTTATTAGAAAATTTGTTAACAGATTTTAAATTTACCAAAACTATTATACAAAGAAAATTATTTTTGTTTTCTTAAGTGATTAATATATTATTTAACAAAACAAAAAAAAAGAAAACTTCACTTCAACAAAACAAACTTTAATTATAAAAGTCGACCTACACACCTAAAATATAAAAATAATAAAATAACAGCAAATTTCATTACAAACATGATGTTAATTTATTTGAGTGATTTAATTAATTTATTTCTGTGATTCATGATAATATGTCTGTTTCATTTGTCTAGCTGCTCCTAAATTAGATGTTGAGACAAATGTTATCAAAAACAAAAATAAATCTCTATCCACAATAAAGTTTGTTACTTTACAAATTAAATAATTGCAAAAATACAATTACAGTGGACAGACACTAATTGTTGCATGAAATATAGTTTGAAGTCAATGCAATGTTGCCACTGTTTTAGTTGTTTAGAAACGTAACCCAAACATTTAATTCTAATTAGAAAATAATTTTTAATTATAAAGCAAAAAATTATATCTAGTCTAGCTGCAGATTTGTTTTATAATAAAAAAAAATATAAATTAAAAAAAAAACATGAATCACATGTTTTAACATGACACAGCCTGTTTTGCAGTTTGTTTATTACTTATATTTGTGTAGTTTGTGTTGCAAGCGACTGCTTCTAAGTGGGCAGAAGTGGCGACATCAGATCTGTGAGCGTTGGCAGTAAGAAACTGAAAAAACAAGTCTATTGACTTTGTGAGCAGTAATTTTTTGCGTGACTTCCTTTTATCTGATTTGATGGATAAATAAAAATCTGAGTAAAAAAATATGTTTGCTTTACAGGAGCCAAATTTACGAAGATAATTACAATAAAAAACGAAAACAGCCTGAATAAATTTCAATTTAATTAAAATCTTATTGTTTGCTTTGAATTAACACAAGAAATTAGTTTTACCACAATCACAAAATTTTCTTTTAAATGTTTAATATTAAAAATTTTTAATTATTTTGTTATATCTACTTGTAATTTAAAAAAGGAAGAAAGGTTCGTTTAATCATCCGCATATTAAAAGCGTTTACGCAGAAGGGGCATATTTATACATATTTTTTCGCCCATTGAGGTAAGGTATTTTCTAGCTATATGCTACATGCTATTGACCTGCTGGGTATCGCGGTTTTAATGTAATGGAAACAATTGAATTTAATTGGCTGAAATACCAATTAAAGCCATAGATTTTTACCATATAAATCTCCCAAAAATTATGTTATTTTTGTTAATCAAAAAACTTATTTTTGTAAATAACTTGTAAAAGCAATTTATTAATTTCATTTGATTTGAGTTCTTCAGGACCATTTGCGCTCGGATATATGTTTGTTGTTTTTTTTTTTTTTTTTGTAATATAAACATTACATTATTAACAAATTACAACTTAATGAATGAGAAGCCTAAGATTTTGAGTTCGAAATACATAAAGCAAATAATGAACAACTGAAATTAAAACTATATAAATTTTGTTGATCATTTCATGATCGAAATACCAATAAGGCTTTCGAGAGCAACGAAGGTTTTGAGGAAAGTACTGAATCATGAATACAGTGCACTCGCGATAATATGAACTAATTAAAACCAAGCCAGTTCACTTTTGCAAGATTGTTCATATTTACGAATGGCATTTAATTTTCCCTTTTCCCCAAGAAATAACACTTTTTATTATGTATGTAAAAATTTTTATGTGTTACTTGTCATATAAACACATTATGTACCTTCGAAAAAAACACAAAGTGATGTGAAAAAATCTGTTATTTTTCTTTGCTGTTTCTTTTGTGCAACCACCTTTAAAACGGCTTGCTCTCTTAACTGCCTCAAAACGTTCCAATCTCGTTGATCAACCATTTCACTTTCGGCCCATTCCAATGCCTTATTAAAAATTACTCTTCACTCTCGTTACGCTCTGCAGTGACCTCCTTCCATTCTTGAATGTTCAAAGCCGTAAATTCAACCTATAGTGAAGTCAAAATTTTACTTTGTTTTAAATACACATTTTTCAAAATACAAACCTCAGGTAAAAGGTATTTCATCTTCAGGATCGTTTCGATTTCGGATCATATTTAAAACGTTTATTCAACATTTTTTTAATACATTGCCATCCATGAAGAATACATGCGGATTCTAAAATTGTTATGGCTTCCTTAAGTATAGTCTACTTCATAGAATCCAGAAAACATCCCGCTTTTGCAGTATCTGAAGCTAACAGACTGTTTCTATAATAGGGTTCTGTAATCCTGATGCCGTTTTGATCAATAGGCTGTATGAGCGCGGTCAGATTTGATGGTATAAACATTGCAAAAATACAGCCATCCTCAGTTTTAAG
This sequence comes from Trichopoda pennipes, assembly GCA_030448955.1. Classification (NCBI taxonomy): domain Eukaryota; kingdom Metazoa; phylum Arthropoda; class Insecta; order Diptera; family Tachinidae; genus Trichopoda; species Trichopoda pennipes. The sequence goes on from JASKUP010000099.1 coordinate 1,319,276, forward strand.
TTCATCCTCAGATGGATGAGATGGAGCGTTGTGTACTAGGAGAATAGCTTTCAGCGGCAACTTTTTGTTTGTAAAATTTTTTTAACCTAAATTATACAAAATAAGTTGTGAGATGGTAATTAGCTCGAGTTTATAAATTTTACTTCCGGAACAAATAAAAGATGAAACCAATCTTTAAAAATGGCTCCTGTCATCAAAGCTGATTTAGAATGTCTATAATGAGCAAGACAATTAAAATTCTAAAAACACCGAGGCTGTTTAAGTTGGTGAGTCTGCGGCGTTTGCGCAGCAAAAGAAAGTTACCCACTGCTTTTCAGTTCTTGCACCAGGAGCTGTTTTTTTCGATGATGACACGTAGCTCTTTTGTGGCAGCAATTTTCAAAACAATCCGGATTCATCAGAGTTATAAAGCCCCCCAACTCTTCAATTTTACTTTTTAGCTTCATTATGAAAGGATCCACTAAGTGGGGCTGTGAAAAAAGTTTTTCTCCAGATATTTGAAGCAAGCGAACGCCGTATCTCTTTTTTAAGTTTTGAAGCCATTCATCGCTGACATTGAACTTCAAAGCATTTTCTTTAATATTATTATGAAGATATTTGGCCTTTTCTTTTAACATAAGTGCAATTATAGTAAACTTTTTGTCTCTCATATCCAGAAACCACCGGTATACAGCATATTCCATTTTTGGGTACTCACACAGTCTTTCTTTTTCCAGGTCAAGGGAAGGTATTGTTGACACATTTAATAATCGAATTTCTGTTTTTTTTTTATTCCACAAATTGTAGATTTTTTCACCCCAATTTTATTCGCTAAGCTAGTAACACTTGCTCCTTTTCGTAAATGCTCAAAAACTTCGGTTTTTCTTTTAAAGTTAAAAACTTGTGCTTTTTTAAATGTATGTATATATATATATACAAAAATGAATACTGCTTACTATGCAATTGAACCAGAATTTATTTACAACCCTGTTTGCAAAAGTCCGTTAAGAACTTCAAAAATAAGTTGTTCATATTTTAAAGCTTTCACGCTAAGTACATATTTTAGAGTAATCAATGGAAGAAAAAATGTGTTCATATTTTGGGGTGTTCATATAATAGGGTATTCATATTATCGCGAGTGTACTGTAATAGCTAAAAGGCCTGAAGCTAAAAGATTGAAAAAACAAAATTTATAGAACTTAGAGGGTGATTGTTTTAAGCCCCTTTTAGTAGCTTACAGCCAAATACAGAAAAAGTACAGTTAAACAAATACGTAAATATGATGTATTAAAAGAAATGTATAGTTTGTAAAGCTTTCTCAAGCATATTTTGATATATTTACATAGAAGCACCGGTATGTAAAATTTGTATCTTATTGTTTGTAAACACTTATTTTAATCCTCTTAAAGTGGCCATGTTGCGACTAATTGTAAAATATTATCGAATTTGATTTTACAGCCCCTTGTTATATTTGAGCGACTGTAAAATTCCGAGCAACTAGTCCTTACAAATAGAAAAAAAATGTTCATTCAACTGAGCTTTAAATTTGCTAACGTATATGAGAGGATGACTAGATATATTCTACGATTCTGTCTTTCATTAATAAACAAACGTGAAAGGATTAAAATGAAATATTAATGTAGAATTGGTCGAAAAACAGAACTACGAATGTCTAATTTTTCAAGTTATTTTAAAATTATTCATTTCCACGCCAATTCTTAATACAATATGAACCTTGATCCATACGAGTGGCTAAAATCTTTATATATGTATATGTTGCATATGACATTTTATATGCCTTTAATTAAACCATCGTGACGGCCACAGTCACCCGGTTGTTTTGAATCCACAGAAGTTATAATTATTATTCATTTTGAATTATTGTTGGTTGGTTCATTTGATTAATTTTATACTAAAATAAAAAATTAATTTTTTAATTATTTTTAGTTATGTATTATTTTCTGTATTAACAATAGTTTTATTTTTACAAATAAAATCTTGTTGCTAATTTTAATTTCTTAAAGTCTACTTAAGTTCGAAATCTTGTAACATATGAGTAATAAATCAACTTTTTATGACATTTCCAAAAATTGTATGTCCGAGCTACCCAAATTTGAAGGCATACCCAGAAGCCCTCAGTTAACCTACCCGGCCTATCGGCGTCTGTGAAACTTCATTAAGATAGCGTATGTAATTCATGAGCTACCGAAGTATTTCAAACAAAAAAAAAAAAGAAAACAGTCAAACCACTGTGCAGCCGCTAATAACCTTAACGTAATGCACATGTCCAATGGTAGATCCCTGGGCGGCTAATTGTGGAGGAGTAACAGGAAAAACACATTAGCAAGAGATACCCACGAGAAACCGGCCGCCGTCATTAAGCTCGGCAACCCGTAGTTGAAGAGTGGCAACAGCAGCTCTTCTCCCAAGAAAAATCTACGGGCCAGGATCCTGCTCGCCCACTCCCACGAGAAACCGTTGTCCGGGTAAAAGTCGTCGTAATGGAGAATTAGGCGACACCTAAAATAGCAGAGGGTATTGTGGGCAATAGAATAATAGATTATAGCGTTTAATCGTGTGGTTTATTAAATTGTTTATGAACACCCTGGACTCTTTAGTAATCAAATGCTCTAAAAAGCAAAAACAAAAAAAAAATAATATCTGAAAAACTTTAATAAAGACATCCAAACAAAAAAAACATACAGTTTTGAATAATAGGGATAATACTCGTATATAATTTCGCGATTTTACTTACGCAACTCACTAATTGTTTTAGATACCAGGTGTTTGTATGGAGATTAAGAAGTAAGAAATTTGTAACACTTTTTTAACCGGTAGTCATTTTGCTATCAAATGACCAAAACAAGATTGCCGTCGATGTGTGAAGTCACTGGTTTAAGCCGATATGCGATTAAGCACTTGAGGGACAACATTCGCCGCGTTATTGCCGATATACGGCTGCAAATGAAAAAGTCATAGGTAATTGGACGTCCAGATTAGACTACATTCGAGCGAGTAGTGGCGGTCATACATCAGAGGATTATCTTTATAATAAAGTAAATTTCATATTTGCTTTATTCCATTTCAAAATACTACAACTCATTAAAAAAATCCCAGATATATATATATATATTTTTTTTCTGTTTAAAAAAAAATCCTTAAAATTCACTAATAGGACCGGATAGTAGTTTTTGCCATAATTTTCTTATACACAATGATACCTAGTAGTTTTCTCAAACTCCAAAAATTTTTATTAGGAATGTAATAAAGCAAGAGGCAAAGGCAAATGCAAATTTATTTTAATAAAACTACAAACAACTATTAGATACAAAATGTATCAAATCAATTTTAAACACTAAACACAAAAAAAAAAATAACAACTGATACTTCAGTGCGGAGATATATTTTAAGCACTTAGTATTGGCTCGTTTTGTGTTGTAAGAAAATATAAAATTTGTATATACCAAAAACATTTTTAAACTCTGCATTTGGTTGAAGCATTTTAAAACAGTGCCTTCTACAGAAACAGATTTTAAACATAAGAAAATACCTTTGGATCCATGTTACCAATTATACAAAAAAAAACTTATTTTTGAAAATGCCTTCAATTCAAGCACTAGCACAATTTCACTTTAAGTGTGAAGATTAAAATATGATTGTGCGTTTATTTTTTCTGGGCAGCGAAAATTCCATCTAAAATTAAATGTAAAATAATATTTAAGATACTTTTTTATTTTTCTTGCTTTTATTTTTTATTTAACAAATATGCGGAAATTATTTTTCATGATATTTTTGTGCATTTTTTTTGCTCAAAAAACTAAAATATTTTTATGGACTATAATAGGCAGAGAGAGAGCAGAGCCACAAACACGCGTGCACGCCAGTATTTAGTAAATGCATTCATAATATCCAATAAAAAACAAAATCTTTTAAAAAGTAACTAAAAATAATGAAAAACGAAACTTCTATAATTAAAAACTTCATTTCTCCATTAAATTCAAGTTTTAGAAAATAAACAATATTTACAATACCATATAAAGGCAAGTAATAAGTGGAGCAAAAAACCAAAGATTATTTCTCTAACGCGGCTTAGGATTATTACCTGTAAATAAATCTTGTAAAATCTTTTTAGTTTTTCAGCTGAATTTGTGATTTATGTCCGCCATTTTGTTGACGAATTATAATTATATCTGATTTACCCTTGGCTGGTTTTCAACAGCTCATCTTGCACTTCCGCGTCCCACAGTGTCACAGAATCTAATCTTACAAGGCCACCTATCAGGATCTTGATGTTCACCAGAGGAAGAGACTACTGTGCTCAGATGACTGTGATAGCTAGTTAAGTCACCTGTTTGGTAAGCAAGTGAGTTCGAATCCCCATATTGGAAAATAAATAAAATTGTGTGCTTTTATTTGGAATTTAGAAACAAAAACACTTGTTTAATATGTAGCACTAACAACATTTAGTATGAGAAAAAAATTTTAATTTATTTCTTAAAGGGCAATGTTTTTCACTTTCTCTTAAAAGTTAACAGGGGGGTAGCTTAGTTAATTCTTGAATGTAGAATCAAATGCAATGTTGCTAAAAAGTTTACAACAGCAGTATTACGATAATAGGTTTCATCTATGAAATAAAACATCCATCTAAAAGATGATTTATTTGCAATAAATTTTAATGTTGCTGTACATTTTTTCTTTTATTGCAGCAATAGACTTCGAAAAACTCAGTTCTGAATACTCTGTATAAGCTTGCGGAAAATTTCTTGTAACAAAACAGCGTTTTAGAAACAAAATTTGAACTTATTTTGTTATACCTAACTATGCAACATTTACTAATATTATTTCGCAGTTGACTACAAACAGCTATCAAACATGTAGCTAGAAACAATTCATATCTTTTAATAATATGCACAGTACGAGCGTCTTGGATAAATATATTTTTTACATATTTCACAACTATTACATAGACTTTTCACAGCATTCACACAAAATGGTGTACAGAATACCATGTTTAACTAATTAACGAGAGAACTTTCCCAATTATTATTACAATGTTTTCTTGAAGTATATTTCTGCTTGCACGACTGTATAAGAATGTGTTTTGCAAGTTATTTCAGTAAATGCTCAAATGAAAACCCTGAATGAATGTAGTCCAGTGTAGAAATGTCCCGAAAACGTTTAAGAAGGATATCAATTTCTCCTCATTTAAAAAAAAAAAACTCAAAAGTTTCGCAAAGCGTTTCTAATTTATTGCAAATTTTAAACGCTGCTTATATAATTTGTTATTGTAAAACACTTTCTACTCAAGGGATTTCTTTCAAAGAAGTTAAATAGGATTTTACTTTTCAATACGTAAATGGACAAATACATAGATATTTTTTATGCCATATAAAAACTGTAGTCTGTAAAAAACAACTGCATCATTTAGTTTTGTTCTTCATTATTATTCCTTGTTAGTTTTGCACAGCCTTCAAGAGGACTTTAAATTACTCTGGCACTCTTTCTGCACTTATTCTGCGATGTAAGAAAAAAATATTTACGTTGAAAAAGAAAACTCAAGATTTTTTGTTGGAAATGAATATTAATATCCGCTATGAAATTTTTTATTTTAAGAAATCATTGTTGTTGAACTGTCAATCGCATTTATCATCATCATTATCACAAACTGTATTCAAAAAATATGCGGAAATCTCGGATAGGCAAAAACGCAGTATCAACAACAAATTATGGTTAAAACAATATGTCGAAGGTTAGAAAAATCTACAAACGTACAAAAAGATATCATCAGTTTGCATATATTAACTGTGTTAAACAACGTAACTGGAAACAATAACCACAACCGCTTACCTCATACTGACTGAATTCAGTCACGTTTGATACATTATTAAGGATACATTTTTGTTGGCATAAATTGAAATTATAACAGCAGATATAAGAATTATTGGCATCAATAATAAACATTTAACGGTTGCTTTCCAAAAATAAAGGAACTGTTATTATTTAAGCTTAATTTGGAATTGTTTCGAAATAACTATCACTGCAATAAAAGTTCCAATTTCATATAATGCTACTGAAATGATAATGACGTGATTACGACGACTTTTTCTGAAAGAATATTCACATTATGACGTGACATTACTTTTATGCCACTGTTCGAAGAAGTGTTTAAATAAATAAGTCATGTCTAAAAATAAAAAAATTGCATTGGTGAGAAAAAATTGACAATGAAAGAAATTTTGAATAATTTTAAATCCTTATATATGGCTAAATAAAATTGAAGCAAAAACTGTTGATTATAATAAATCTTAGAACTTAAAATAACTTTAATGGGAAAGTATTCAAAACCTGTAAGTTACACATATTTTTGAAAAATATAACAATAAAGAAAAAGAACAACGAAAATAATGAGATATAAAAAAAATTAATTTACGAAATAGCAGTGGAAAAATATTCTCAGAAGGGATATATTTATCAAAAATGTTTTAAAACAAATTCTGCAAATATAATTATGGCCAAGTGCTGAGTTACGCACATTTTTAGGCTGCTACAACTAAATTAAATAATAATATCTGAACATTTTATAAACACAATAGTGTGCCCGTGACTGCTTTGCAAGTCATTTGTGGTTGTTTTTTATTCTGTAGCGTTATTTTTTGTGTGCGCCAAAAAATTCAATCATTCAAGAAAATTAATCATTTTAATTAATTTTTACAAATTTTATCTTTTTCATAATTCAATATTTTTGTGTGCTTATATTCTATTGCAATGCTATTAAATATACGACATTTTTCGATTGATTTTGGTTCGCCGTATAGACAAACAAAGCAATTGGTTTATTAACACGTGGACATGATACATATAATTGACCGTGCGAAAAACAGTGAGCATTGAAAAAATACACGTGTGGGGAACTGATGCCGTTTAGAATCAAATCATAGGAATGCGCGATATCAGCTTATCCTCGCCTTATATTTTCCTTTTAAAATTTTTGCTGCAATCACATTTTTCATGACTTTTTTGACTACTAAGCGTGTCCCGTCCCATTGCAAAGTCGTGGCTGGCAGATATTTCTTAGCAAAATAACTGGTACACCAACTTTCACTTGTAGGCGGTGGGGCGGCGGTTCAGAAAACTGAAGCGAATTTTCAAATTCGATTGGATGATTTAAAACATTACCTTGATTGGTAACAGAATCAGCGATTTGTAGGTAAAAATTTCCCCGGGAATGTCATTCAAAATTGTCACATTGATATCCGAAATATCTGCATTTTTCGCAGGTTTGATAGCTCTTTCTCCCAACCAATCATGGTTTCTAAAATGTTGTACAATACCGGGAAATACGTTTGTGACCAATTCTTATTTTGATTGCGCAAGGTGGCAAACATTATCTGGAAGCGTAATCATTTTTGTGGTGGGGTCAATTGGAATTTCGACATTCCCAATATCTAACAATTGCTTTGAAAAACGTTCGTCTGATGAACCATTTTGCAATTAAAAATTACACCCAACACACAAAAAATTCAACAGAATATGACAAGTAAAATTCTCTATTTGTTTACACATACACTTGCTATGAACTTGGGCATATTTCGATTTGTATTGCCGTCGCATTTTGTGCAAGCACACAGACACTCAGCAACGTACAAACAAAAACACACGTTTCATTTGATACAAAACATTGAGTCGAAGTATTCAATGGAAAAAATTGATTTTTTGGACAAATTTGTCTTGTTTCAAACACGCACTTTGGACGCACTATTGCGCGCAAACGCATGAAAAGATACAAACCAGCGAACGACCATTACGAAGGTACTGTGAAAATTTGGTAGAAATCCGACGGCGCATCTCGTCAAACACTGGCAACCAACGGACATCTATTTTGGACTTAATTTTTATATTTATAGATTTAATATTAATTCATTATTTAAATTCATTTAATTTGATTATTATGAAGAGACTCTCACACATCTCCTCCGTATTTTCTTTACTTTATTACTTTATACTACATGATGGAAATCATTATTTTTTAAATTTTGTCAAGTGTACTTTGAAAATAATGTACTTAATAACAGATCATAAAAAATGTGTGAGTAGCAGAGTTGTGCTATGAATATGAACATCAATGGTATAGATAAACATATGGTAATGATGTAACGGGTACCATAAAGTATTTTTTAACAATATAGTGTATGTTTACATATCACCAGGTATTTGACTAAGTGCGAATTAAAGTAAGCAAACAATATGAAAGTTAAGTTATTGTATAAAATAGATGTTTTCATTTTTCATGAAATGATGAAATGGCCTAAATTATCACTTAAATTTTGGAAAATTGTAATTAAAAATATTAACATATTTTCAGTATTAAATTTGTGAAACCTGTTAACAAAAGTTGAAGTCTCTCTTTTGTTCGCATATGAGTACTGTGCAAAATTTACCTATTAATCTAGAAAATCTTTTGAAGATTAAATGTTGAGCTGTGGGCAAGAATTGCCAGATGGTTTGGTGAACTAAAATATCAAAACATAAACAGTATACAGTATGATAATGACACACTAGCCACAATTGATTTTGTGAGATTCTTAAAAAAGATGTTGAATACACAATTTGACCCAAACGGTGCGTTAGGGAGGCAGTGAAATTTCACCACATGGAGAGCGTACGCTAGGAAAACGACTTTTCGAAATAGTTTTCTGCTTAGAATTTACTAAAATATTAACTCTTCTCAAGATTAAGAGTGATGATTCTCACGTCATTATGGTGAGTGATTTGTTTTAGCTAAAAGCACTGTATTGAACTAGCACTTACTATAAGATCAGCACTTTGTTAGTTCATCCGCTTAGCAAAATTTTTTCAAAACAACTGTCTTTTAGCTTAGTTATTAAGTAGTTCAGTACAATTTATCTGAAACATACAAAAAAATTATAATAATATTTTTAGAAAGAAACTGACATATTATTTTGTAAAGTTCAATTAAACTAGAGCGTTTGTGAATTGCACAACTCTGAAACATTTACTCTGTAAGATTTTACTTCTTAACCATTACACTATTAAAATTTTTGTAATAATTAAAAAGATGACATTTCTTGTCTATATTTCAAAAGTAATTTGCAAAGTAATAAATAAAACACTTGAGTACGACTGACCCAGAATTTCTAAACACAGGTGTCTGTTTTAGCCTAAATCTCACCTTAATACACGAACATATATACACTATTCATTTCAGCTTGAGTTAACAAAGACAAAAAGATGCTGATTTTACTAAATAAAAAAGTTTTAACATCAAGGGAAAAATGCTTTTCATATCCACTTGAAGCGAAAAATCATTAAAATAACAATAAATAAAAACTAACTCAAATTATATATGAAAGCATCATAGAACATAATTGAACATAAATATAAAACATTTATAAAACTTAATTCAAAAGTCTGTCTTTCTGACCGTTATTACTTGTATAATTGTGAAAACCTGCTGCACAATACAAAGTATTTAACAGCACCACAACATGCAAATAATAATGTTTTCTTCTTTCAGGTCATGAAATTCTTCGTTTAAAAAAAACACATTGCAACTTTTTGTTGTCGACACAATAATGCATTCAGAAACTGTAATTTGTAACTGATGCTAGAAAAATTTTTGTTAGTCTTTTATTTTTTGTAATGTGTCTTTGAATTTTAAAACACCTAAAACGAATCATCGGGATACAAGTACGCTATGAGCACACCAATTCGCTAGCCAGACAATGAGTCGAGTCTAACAGGTCCTACCACTGAAATGACATGCAATTGCCAAACCCTTAAAACCCGGTTAAATTTTACCTACTAAAGTTTTAACTCAATAAACCAGAAAATCGGACAAGGAGAAAGTGTTAAATTGAATAACTAATAGCTATGCAAGATAGAAAGTGTTAACAAGTCCAACACTACCACAAAATATTCCTCCTACTTGACTATTAACCATTTTTCGCATATTAAACTCATTGTAGAGTTTTTCGTTGTAGGCATATTATATTGAATATTTCGAAATCTCTTTCTCATGCATTAATGGCAAATTGTGTTCCACTCATATCAAGAGGACGGCCATATAAATCAACTTCCAGGAAAAGCATTTAAAAATATATATATTACATTATTGACTGTATTGAACATGAACATGATTGAACAATTTCAATTTTGTAATTTTAAAAATCAATTTTTACTACTTTTATTTGGATTAACTTATTTGGAAGTAAATATTGTTATTATAGAAGCACAGAGATGGCAGGGTGAAAACTCCATATCAGTTTATAACTATAATACGCTTAATAATTTTTATTAAGCGCATTATAGTTTTAAAACCGATACAGGCATTTTATTTATATTTTACTTTGGCGACGATTTGATGCCGTAGAGTAATAGCGGTAAAGAAGAAAGCTGTGTTATCTATTAGAATCAAAACATTAATGCATATTCAAAAACTTTATGTTGTTGAATTGCCAGTAACTCGAATATGAACTATGGCCACCATATTAACAACAGCTTAGTTTTCAACGTGAAAACTCAGGATGTATTGAAAATATGAAGAGTAAAAATCGTACAGCATTAATACGTTTAGTTCACAGGCAATGGCAAACCTTAAGATTTTACATTTATTAAGTGTTTTTGAAATCCGATTGAAACGGTTTATCGGTTGACGATCTGTCATTATATACAGTACACATGCTATAAAATATCATTATGAATGTATTGACGATTTAATAGTGCTATCAAATTATTTATTTTAAAAATTAGCCATCAAATCCCGTTAAGAACTTATCGCACTAAACTGGTTTAGCAGCAATGAGGCTAATTTTTGGCTTACCTATAGAGTAAACAAAACTACAGGCTCCAGACCTTATTTCTTAAAAAACTGTCATATTCCGTGAGTTTTGTTTATTTTATGAATGATATTGATGTATGCGCAACATGATTTCAAGTGGCAACGCAACTATCGACTTATTGAAAAAGTGTCTTAGAATTGGACGCCTAGAATACGCTTTGTAAAAACAACTTGGTGGCTATATGCCCAAAATCACTTTTAAATATTAACGCCATGTGTTGATCCTTTAAAGTATAAAACCATTTTCATACATACGTATGACGATGAAAACATGACACAGAGAATAAAACAGTAGCGATATTCTCATTAGTCCTTACACACAACAATAAATAATAGAAGGTGACCTGATATCTAATACATCAGATACAGCATATTTGTGTGACGTAATTAAAACGTGAATTAATCAAAACCCACTGGGAATAATCAGCCTTGGGCTGTCGCAATGGAAATTTGTGATTTTTTTCTGATTTTAGATTTAGCCGTAATATATTCGGAATGACTGCTAGTATTTATTGCCCAAAGTTTTTCTGTTATACTTGCCAAGGTGCCTGTTATTTCGTAAATATGAAAAATATTCTACAACCAAGCAAATTCTATCAAAAATATTTGCTCGCAAATAACCCAACTTAATACTGTAAGAAAGCCAAAATTATACAAAAACAAAAAGAAAAAGAAAAAACACGAACACAAATGTCAAAATAACTAATACAATTTTTATTTTTTTTTTTCAGTTACACTTAGCATTTTTTTGTTTCTTGTGTAAAATTATGAATGCTAAAATGAAAAGTCCTTACTCGTACACATCTTCGAAAAAATTAGACGTGTAGTGATATTCTTGCTTGTGAATAAACATTATCATATCACACATCGAGTAATTGGCTCCCAAGTTTCAAATCAAGCAAACATTTTACAATACGTCTAATATTTTCGAATATGTATACGAGAAAGGCTTTTTCATTTTATCATTCGTAATTTTACACAAGAAGCAAAAAAATTGTTGAGTGTAACTGAGAATAAACCTGATGATACAAAAAAAAAAATAAAATAAAAATAAAATTGTGGCAACAATGTTTCATTTAAGTCATCGTCTACTCAGTTATTTTGCTTTATTTTCCATTTACTATATTTTGCTTTTTGTTTTAATAAAAACACTTGTTAACCTATTTCGTTGCTACTTATTTTTTCTTCGTTTCGTATTGTTTTTATACATTTTAATTTAGATTTTTATTTATAAACCTGATATTTATTGTTCTCATTTTAAGAAAAAATAATATTAAAGAAAACAAGGCTGTCTTACATACACAGAAGCAGACGCATACTCACACACATTCTCTGTAATTTCAATCCAAGTAACGTAATTACTTGAAGGTATATATGTATATGTGTATGTATGTTAAAGCATATGGTGACAACTTTTTTCTCCTAACAATTGTGTGTAAGTACGAGTATAAATTCTCAATTCCCTTATTCGACGTAAAAGCAAAACAGTTTAAAATAAAAAAAACAAAAAAAACAATTGGCTGTCAATTTTAGACGCCATAGTGTTTATATCAACAACAGTAAACGCATTGACGTCAATGTTGGAGGATTATTATTTGAGGATTTAAAAGAAATGTACGTACATATGTATGTGCATACGTTCTAAATTGAATAAATTATAGAACAATAGAATATGGCCAGTTTGATATTGTTGCCAATAGCATTATTACTAATATTGTTATGAAAGCAAGGTCTACTAACAACAACTGGTTAAAATAAGAATTATCATTAAACATCAAGCGAAAATGAATATGTAATTCTATGTATGCATGAAATATTTAAAGTCGAAATTAAATTGAAACTTTGTTTTTTTATTCAGAAAATTGATGTTGGACAAGCCATATGGCAAAAATGTAGAAAGAAAAAATATATTTCTTCTATATGACATTAAACCGTTTCTTTTACGGGACGAATTGGCGAGCTGATGTGCATACAAGTGTTGGAAAACGTGTTTGTTGCCTTTATTCAATTCCAGATAATTGGTTCAGAAATAATAATATACGATATAGGAAACACACTGCTAGCCAGTCCCATTCAAGGCCAGCAGGAGCCAACAACAATTCCACTATATTTTCACGGGAATCAGTAAGGCCCTAGAGTTCACCTATTTGTATTTTTAGCCTTTTAGCTGTTCTCTGAACGATTATTGAGGTTGGCCCTTTGGGAGTATCGAGGTGACTGTGTGTTTCGAGGCTCTCGTTTGAGTTTGTGGGTCGAATCATTCACAACGAAGACAATGAATGGTCCAGGTCCAATGAGCATGCGGTTGTGTTCTTTAATTTTAATAAGCTTCATGCGTTCTGGACCAGGAGTTGGGTAGTCGCCAACTCTTCAGCAAGGAGTGAAGGCTGCGGCCTGCTCTGGGCTTTTGAAGTTCCAACTAGGAGTGACTGGAGGATGTACGTATCTGAAGGCCTTTTAGCGCGAGGATGACGCTGCATTTCATGCACAGTCGTATGATCCACCGTTTGATTATGGCTTACACTGCTAGGTACAGACGTAAATCTTATCACGCATACGATTCGTGAAAATTAATTTAATAAAATTCACTTAACCGCTCTAACATTAAGTAGATAAATATTAGGTTCAAATTACATAAGTATTTCCAGGAGCACCTAAGGTCACTAAAACTGAGAACTACAGATAGGAATATTAACCCTTAACTTGTGTCGTGGGGTCATAATAGACCAACACTAATTTATATTCTTATAATGTTTGCATTTTATAGCTTATGCGCCCTTGCGTTTAAGTAATCTCACAAAATCTATGCTAAGGTTATCTTCTGACCTTTAAACCTTAATATAGACCACAACAGATTGTATTGTTTAATTGGGATCCCTTTTGTAAATAGATTAAACTTATCAGTTTTTTTGTTTCGCTGATATTGGGAAATGATCTTCTTTAGTTAAACATTATAAATCATTTACTTTCTAAAAAAAAGTGTTCACTACCATTATTTTATTTTTATTAGCACTTCGCGTCATGTTATTATCAATTGGTTAGTAAGACTTTGTAGCACGTTCTCCTGGAGAAGTTCACTGCTTTTGCCATCTCGTTGCTATGAATTTCTTGTTCGGTTTTTGTAACATGAATTCAAAGTTACTGCAACATTGTTTTTGTTGTAATTTCGTTCTTATGTATATCCAAATATCAAATTAACAGTCAAACATGAAGAGCCTTTAATGACCTCTTGCTGGCAGCCAAAGAACTATAAACTCGCTAACATTCCTTGTAGATAATAAACGATTGGTTTTTTTTTAAAAAGCTTAATTAGAATCTTGCGATTTAATTGGGATTAAAGTAGCAGCAAGAAAACGAAGTTAGCTTTAATTAAAAGCTTTTATGGAAGGGCAAAAAAAAACACACATGCAAAGACAGCATTTGTTTGGGAGATCTAAGCATGTCATTTTTGGAACTATAGTATTTTTAATTTTTTTTTTTTTTTGTGAAAATTACATAAATTTCTTTCGGCATATATTTACATATATATGTGCATATGTATTTGCCTATTTTTTGTGTCGGTAAGCATAGCTGTTTCAGGTTTTTACAAGTATTTTGAAGTGTATTAATTTCAGTTTTATATATTTTTCTAGAAGATTTGCAAGGGCAGTCTACAAACACAAATCAGTTCCTTTAGTGTATAGGAAAATGTCACAAAGAGAAACGTGACAACAAATGCGAATTATCATCCAATTGAAAAGAATTATAATTTTACGACGAATGTAGGCAATAGAATTATTGACAACTTTTTATATAAAATAATTACGCCTTTCGTCCATGAAAAATATATAACATTTTTAAATTCTAGAAATAAGCAAATAATCAAAAAAATATATATAATAATAATGATGACGCACATTGTTTGCATCACATCCCTCTACTCTAGTTATCGCCGCTGTGTGTATTGTTTTCAATATCTCATCGCTGCCTCCTGAACTGTGTTAATATCATAATGTTAGTCTAATTTTTGATCGATATCATTGAATTTATCATCAACAAATAAAAAAAGAAAAATTTAAAAACAAGTTTAACGCTAAAAATGAAGCAGGTTAAAAGAGGACTTACCAATCAATCCAAACGAAAACAATATAAGCTGTGCAGTTGAAATTTTAAACAAGAGAACGAAATGTAATAGTGTTTGTCTTAATCTCAACAGAGGTGGATGTTTGGATATTTTCCAAAAGTATTAATTTAAAAAAAAAAAGTAAATAAATCTGAGACATTTCAAATTAGACTGTATTATAAACGCAACAGTTTATTTTTAACTTTTTCTTTTCCATAGCGGCTACCGTAGTTTTAATTAATTTTTTTCAATAAATATTTTAAGTTTTCAGGAGATATAACTCACGTATCCCAAACAAAATTATTTAAGTTTTGAAAGAAATGTTAAAAATCTCCCAAATAATAATATTAGTTTGTGCATTCGAAATTGCCTTTTATTATAATGGGTCAGTACCCAGTCAATTTTTCTTTTTATCAGAACTAAAAACAGAAAATAATTTAATTTTCGACTTAACAAATAAAAGACTAACTTCACATTTTTTTAAAACTTTTGGGAAATAAAAAAAAATCTAAAACATTAGAAAAGTTATAGTTACAATAGCTTAATTGATTCCTAGTGTTCTAGTATTAAAAGAAATCGCTACACCTAATAGTTTCGATCAAATTCAGGTACTTAGGAGATTACGTTAACGGTTGCGCATGCCAAAAAAAAACCTCAGTGATAGATATTACGTTAGCTTAAATGTGCAACAATTTTAAAGGCGTTTATACGAAATCCAAATCCTTCAAAAAGTGGGAAAACCAATAAATTCCTTAGGTATTGGAAAATGTGTATTTATTGCTGTCGACAAAGAGAAAAAAACACAAAAATTTCATTCAAGAGCATCATGCAAAATTAAGACACATATTTTAGCTTAAACATTCAACTACTACCTATTCTAATATCTGTTCCAATTTTAAATACTCGCATAAAGACAAATATTGAGTTTTTCAGTCAACGAATTAGATTGATTCAACAAATTTAGGTGTTTAGTATGATTTTTTTTTAATTATTTTATTTTATTAAGAATTTTCAGTTTGTATTATTCTTAAGATTTGTAGGAAAACAGAAATGAGCAACAGTCAAAGCAGTGGGCATCTCCAAATAAATGCCCTTTATTACCTGTCGCCTTGCGAGGTCACTGCGAACATTGTGAAAAATTCGATCGCACTCTTACGCATGGTTATAGTTATTACGACGGTCTAAAGTTATATAAAAAAAATAAAAAAAGGACCTTTAGATGACTGCTGGACTTAATGTACTGAACTTAATATTGAATTGAAAATTATGTGCAATCTGAAGAAAGTGTTCAAAAGACATATTTTAGTTAACAATAAGTTTGTTAGCTTATTTGACAGAAATTGTTTCTTGGTGGTTTGAGTTAGTACTTACAATTTTTTTTCCGTTTGCTTAAGTCTGCATGTCAAATAAATGTTTTCGGCTTGTTTCAGATTCTTTGAAAGCAGGACTGATTGTTTAAGGAAATTGTTTTTAGACTGCGGACGATGAGAGTTTAGTGAATTTGTTATATTTTTATTACATATAAAACAGTTTGTTACCGCCCTTAAAAACTCCCACAACTTTTGTTCGATTTAAGAAGAAGAAGAGGGTTATTTTTGTACACAGCAAGTAATTAAGAGTTTGTAGTTTTATTTTATATTCGTGTTCATCTCATAATATCGGATATCCATTCCTGGTAAAAGATGTCTCGCATACTCTCCTATACCACGTAGTCTCTCTTTATTTTGTTTGAAGAGAATTTAATTAAAAAGCACAATCACTACAACAACAACTGTCTCTCATATAATGGAAAAAAGTAAGATAATTAAAACTGTAACTGCAAATGTAGTTTCATATAATTTTTATGTATTTTAAAGTTATTAGCCATGAAATATTCAATATGAAATATTCATTCAAATATTATTTATTTTCGTACATGTACGGGAGTACTTCAAAAATAAATCCAATAACGACGAGAATATAATACATAAGTTAAGTGGTCAGGTCCGGTACAGTGACCTTCAATATATATTACATTATTTTTAATAATATACACAAGTTGAGAATAGACCACGTCCAGCTATTACTATAACAGTAAAACGAAAATATAAACGCCTATATTACATATATAAACGCCTCTCAATATCTTAAAACACTGCGATACATTTGAACGTTGACAAAACTAAAAAAGTTCACTACAGCTTTACAAACGTTAACAAATATTAAAATGCATTTGATTTTTACAAAGTTTAGATTTACTGCATAAACACCAGCACAAACTACATAAACGTATTGTGCAACACCAGACTTGAGCTTTGAACGTGTATAGTGTTTGAAAGGCATAAGGTAAAATAAGTCAAAAAACAACATGTGTCAATAGTAGTCTACTTTATTTCTGTTACACATGGTCATTCGCTTTTAGGGTTACGTACACTAAATGTAAAAACGCAACCCTATGGTTTTTGCTAAATATCTGTCCGTCTGTCGGAGAACCGTAATAGATAGAGGCTTGTGAATTTCACAGAAGACTGCTACAACTGGACAAAAAAATTTTAAAAGTAATTAAAAATTGAAGTTAAAATTATTAAAAATGATTAAATAATAAAAATTATTAAAAAAAAAAAAATAAAAATTATTAAAAATTAAAGTTTGTTCCGAGCACCTCAATTTGCAGTACAGCTTCGTGTGCAGTAGCAGCAAGTAAAAAAAAGTAAAAAAAAGTTTCATTATTTCTATGTCCGTTATAAGGTACAAAATTTAGAAAAAAAAACAAGTATTAATCTTTATAAGGGTCTTTTTAATTAAATTTAACACGTATATTTTCAATATTTCGCTTTCCCTTAGAAAGCTTCTTCAGGAAATTAATTTTTTTAAAACAAAAATTATTAACAATTTCAAAAAAATTTCAATTTCAAAAATATGTTTGAAATTGTTAATAATACGTGTTAAATTTAATTATAAAGGCTCTTATAAAGATTAATACTTATTTATTTAAGAAGAAAAAAAAGGTCGATAAGAATAATCAAAAATAAAAATAAAAACAATCACTACTTTTACTTTTTAAGCAATCACTACTTTTTAAAAACTGAGAATTCCCGTAAAGAAATGCTTATGAATATATTCTGGCATTTTGTGTATCGCGTATAAAGTGTGTCGTAAAAATGTCGCAAAAACTACCAAAATTTTTTAACTTTAAAGGAAAAAATGGATGTAATAGAAAAAATATAAAGAGGATCAAGCGCGACTAGCTTAGTAAAGCAATACGATGTTGCAAAGTCAACAATTTGCGCTATGAAAAAAAAAGATACAATTTTTAAAGAGCAAGGCTTACCCAAAAAAGCTTTACTCTTAATAGATAACGCTCCATCTCATCCTCCAGCAAATGAATTGAGATCAGACGACGGGTTCATAAATGTAATGTTCATGCCACCCAACGTCACGCCACTCATACAGCCAATTTGATCAATTGGCTAGTATATACAGCCAATTGATCAAAAAGCCATAAGACTTACAAAGCTTTTCTATAGAAACAGTTTCTTGGCATCAATTGTAGATATAGGAAATGAAGTTATTGAAGCTCTAAAAAAATTAACGTTAAGGGACGCTGTTGAAAGGGAAACAATATGGAATTGCTGGACGAACATTTTAGCCTCTATAGGAGATGAAGAAGACGTTGAAGAGGATATTCTATTAGCTATTTTGAGAGAAAGAATTTGTGCACCAATTAACAGCCAACAAGAACCCGCAATAGAACTTTTTAATGCAATTAATCCAGATGTTTGAACATTTTCACATGTCTAGTAATTCGCTTAACTTAAATTGTGTCTTCGCAGGTTAGTTTTTCATTTTCTGATATCAGTGAATGGATTGCAGATCTTCAAAACGTAACTGAAACGAACGAAATCTTGAGCAGTGATGAAATTGATAGCGATTATAGTATTCTGCAAACAGCACGGACCAAAGTAGAACCTAGTGAAGCAATCAACATTTTCAACGTCTCTGAGAAAAGGTGGTGTTCAGCTTTTTGCAAAAAAAGAAAATCCAAAATAAAGATACCCATTTTTTTTAATAATTTTAATATAAATTGATTTTCTTAACAAAGCAAATATGAATATGAATTAATGAAAATGAATTAATAAAAAAATATATGAATTTGAGTTAAATGCATATGTCATTTTATTTTTAAGATGTAAAAAATTACACCTTCGTAAACATGAACAACTTCGCAAACGTGAACACGCTCAGGTTTTAATAGTTCACGTTACCGCAAGTGTACTGTACAAAGGATATTCCTAATTACGTGATGTGTGTTTGGTATATTGCTTTAGTAACCCAGCAGTAGCAGGCATACAAAGTATATAGAAATGTAACCGCTACTAAAATAAATGTTAAAAACCAATTAAAATTAATAAAATATGTCTTACAAGGGCCGTGATTTTACATCTATGGGCTTATCTATTGAACCATTATAGGTAGCCGCTTGATGTATACATTTCTTCATGCACTCAAATTTTTATTAATTTACCTTGTTGGCAAAATTTATTGTGTTAAGGGTTTTTTTTCTGCAAATTCTAATTCATTTAATTTCCGTGGCGAAGTGAGCGAAATTTCAGTTTGTTATTAAATTTCAATTAAAAGAATTTTTAAATGAAATGAATGCAGTGAATTGTCACTGCAGGAATGTTTCGGTAGAATGGTTCAAAAAAGAATCAGTCTTTTAGAGCTCCGAAATGATTGAATGATCCCCCACCAGAAAAGAATATCTCAATAAAAGTAGTACAACAAAATAGTACAAAAAATAGATCGAAATTGAAATATTATTAAATTGATGATATAATATATCATATTAAAAAATGTGTTAAAGAATACACAACAGTTAGAAAAGTACACGTTTTGTGTTAAGAAAAAGAGAAGGTTGTTAGAATTTACAGGTAAAAAAATGATTATGATTTCTTACCGGATGTTTACTTTCTGTAAAATGCATAACTTTCGTTTTAAATTACCTGGAAATAAATAGAGAAAGAATTTATTCATTATGATGTAAGTACTGAGCAGTTTTTTAATCTAAATTAAATATGTATTCAAAATATATGTATAACAAAAACAATGTCTTGATTATACCTTTAATACCTTTGAGTAAACCTGTAATACACCTTATTGGAAGTTAGTAAAGTTGGCATTTTCCTAACAGTATTAAAAAAAAAATTCTACAAAATCTACTTTTTCGAGATCTTACCTGCTTCAAGTATATTTTTAAGAAATTGTATAATCACAAATGCATTCTTAATCTTAGATTTCTAATAGATCAAATGAATCATTTTTAGGCATTAATTTTTAATTAAAAAAAATATTAGAAAGTGCAAACATATTTTTTTAACTATTTGGTCAAATGACTTTATTAACACATTAAAATTGTTACTTAATTACATTTGTTATGACAATCACTCAATTAACATTTCTTCTACGGATTTTTCATAGGGATATTTGTCTTTATGACCACAGTATGTGAACTGCTTCTACAAATGCCAAATACCAAAAGTCATTCATGATCCTTCTTTTTTTAACGAGAAGTTTCTTTTCTAAAGCAAGATAAAACAAAAAAATTATGATATCTAGCAAATGTACACCATGACGACGCAGGCAGATGTCGATACTAATCACGGATTTTGTGTTTTAAGGCTGAAATCGATTCGATTGGCTCCGTATAGACTCTGTCCTTAACATAGTCAACAAAAAATAATCCAGAGGTGTCAAAGCTAACGATCTGGCTGGCCAGTTAACTGTTGAATGTCGTGAAATTATGCGATCGGGAAATTTGGTTTGCAATACATTGCTATTTCATTGGGTGTGTGACATGTAGCACCATCCTGTAGAAACCATGTGTCAGTGACATCCACGTCGTCAATAATAGGCCAAAATTGAGTTGTTAGCATCTCGCGACAACGTAATCCATTGACCGTTACCACATTTCCAGCCTCATCTTTGTAAAAAAAAAAAACGGCCCAATCACGCCTCCAGACCACATAGCACACCATACAGTGACACGTTGAGCATGCAAAGGCTTCTCAATAATCGCTCTAGGCTTTTGAGAAGGCCAAATGCGCCAATTTTGCTTATTGGCATACCCTGACAAGTGAAAATGGGCTTCGTCTGACATTTTTCAGAAAAACAAACCGGCTGTTATTGAATGAATTGAGCGAATCGGATTCAACTCCTGCACCAGTGGAAGCTTTTACAGCTTTAAAGCCAAATTCTTATGCAAAATTCACGATGTGTGGTTTTGGATAACCCCAATTGTTGAGAACGTCGAGGAATTAACAAATTTGGATCTGCTTCAACACTGTGGCTCACGAATGCGGTGCTTTCAGTTGAACGCCCCGGTCGAACACGCATTGGTGTTCACACATTTTATATCGAGCCTGTCGACTAAAATTAAGTACCAAATTTTTAATAACGGTCTCAGAAGGACGATTGAAATTATCACGATTTTTAAGAAGCACCATTTTCACATTGGATTTTAATTATTTTAATGCGTTTTTTGTGCGATATTGAATTCATTGTAACAACTGTCAATACGTTAAAAACTTAAATGTCAAAACTATCATGGTGTCGCCACAATTGGAAAAAAAAACGTCTTATTGGCAACCCCGATGCTTCTAAATAAAGAGTGAACATTAAAATAATTCGCTATTTTTGACGAATTCGAGATAAATGATTGATTTAAAATTTATACGTTAAAGCACGTAGAACGATAGATCTTTTAAGTGGTAAGAGTACGAGCAATAAATTTTGCGCAAAACTCATTTATTTGATGACATGGATCATGCTATTTCAAGCCGGAAATAACTTTGAGATCGTTGATCTCAACCTTGAAAAAATATAAACCATGTGGAAATATGTTTTTGTTTTTTTAAAAACTGATAAAAATTAACCCTATAAGTAAATAAAAAAAAGTAAATAAAATCGTAAACTATATCAATGAAATGAAAATTTCGATTATTTTTCGTTTCGACAGAATATTGCCTTAGAAAAGCTTTTATATGAAAACCTAAAATTATTTTAAAGTTTTAAAGTATTCTAGGCACAATTTCAAAACAAAAGAAATAACGTAAAATTTCACCAAAGACGAAATATTTAAGCAGCACAAAAAAAAACAAAGTCGTAAATAAACTTGTATTAACGTATATGTAATTTTTTTTTTAAATTTTTACGTTTTTATCTAAAATGGATTTTTTTTGTTAGCCAAATAAAATTTACAACCCAAATAGCACAAGTACGTGCTGTGTGACATGAAAATTAAATAATTTTTAAACGAAAAACATTTCTGTTTTTAAAACTAATTAAATTAAAAGAAAAATAAAAAAAAAACAAAATTTTAAGAGCGGTCGTCATTGACAATAAATAATGGCATATATTTTTATTATATTTTTAATTAATCTTTTATCAAAATTTTAATTGAAAAAATAGTATCTTTCAGTATTTAATAAAAATTCTAACATCGTTTAGCTCAAACAACAATGAGTTCATAAAAAGGTTACGAAGGGAAGAAACAAAAACATATTTGATTAGTGAACACAAAAGAGAGAGAGAGAATTTAGAAGTAATAAAATTGTGATCATTTTACTTCACTTCTCATTTAAAGTATAACATATACGTAGAAATACCAGCATTTCAACGAAAATCAGTAATGTTCTTGATCGGACAATAAACACACGCAAATCATTATAAAAGTTTATTAACACTGTGTTTATTACAATCATACACAGCCGCATGCTTTTACGTAAAGGTTGCTTTTTGATGACAAAAAATATTAAATTGGCAGCACTGTCTTTTTCTGAATACCCAATTGCAACACATTCTGATTTGATAGCCGGGGATCAGTTCAGCAAAGGCCATTGTTACTAAATTTTATATATATATATATATATATATATATATATATATATATATACATATATTAAATTAAATTATTGACTTATAATATTTATGTTGAGTTAAGCTCTTCTATTTAAAAAGAATTGTAGCATCGTAATTTTTTTTTTTTTATTAAGAGAAGTAGCACTTCAGGCAACAATGCCTATTTAGTCAAGTACCGTGCTACATTCTTTAGGAAAGGGATAGAGAAGGGATGAAACAGGTGGTGAAAGTAGAAGGATAGTCGGAAATTAACTGCCGTATAAAGACAGCACAGCGACCAGTGACTATGCCTTCATCGACAGTCAATTTATATTTTTGTAGTGAAAAAAAACCAAGGTCTTCGGTGGGAATCGAACCCACAACCCCCATACTGACAAGCTAGTACACTACCTACTAGCCTACAGGGGTACCTAAAGCATTGTAACTGCACATCGTACAAGGACACACTGCATTATATTTTAACTACAATCAAAACATGAAATTGAATTTGCATTACCAGTAAAATTTTACTGCTTACTGAAAACAAATGCAGTATCCATCATCATCACATTTTACCTACTTCGCGTAGAATAAATAATCTTAGTATTCTGTGTTTTTTTATATTAGTTTCGACCATAATGGTGATGAATAAATCTGAAGTAACTAATTAGTTTTTTCCTGTCTGCATTTAGGCGCAAAATATTAGCTACAGTTTTGAAGATATTTAAGGCTATAAACTCTTTTGCTTCCAATGAAAGCTTATAAATTACAAAAAAAAGTACTGGCTATTATTTCTTGATGTTTTATATCCTAGATATGTTTAATCTATTTATTTTATTTACCATATAAACATTTCACATTATTTTAAAATGTAAACATTGGATACTTGATGCAACAATAAATAATATATGCATTCTTTTGATTGAATAAAATTTGAAAAAATCCAATTCTTAAAAATCCTCGTCGCAGTACGGCCATCATTTAGGTTGGAAAATGTTGGTTGGTTATATGGTGGTCGATAAAATGGCTATATCTTGTGCCTCGGTTTTCTAAAACGGTGAAGAGATACTTCCTCCACCAATCTTCGTACTATATATACCACCTATGTCCGTTCAAAAATGGATTACAACTTTTATGTATAAGTCGGCGCCCGAAAGTCTATTTACTCGACCGCGTACAGTAGAGGGCCAAGAGGCTCAGAAGGGTATCTAAATCTATTGACTCTGTAGAGCATCAACGCTGTTTTATCGTTACTACAATGGTAAGTGCTCCAATGAAATAAGGGAACTTGTTCCCCTTACTCGCACGTTTTTGCGTTTAACTCGATTTTCATTGAGAGCACATATATTTGTAGTTGATTAGCCAGTGAATCGCACTATGCGTTACAGGTAAAATACGTTTTTTAGCAGAACAGTTTGTTTGTTTTTATCTACACTCATTTGTATTCTAGTTTTTGATCCCTTAACAACATACCTGTTGTTTTTGTAAGTATGCGTGATTCAAAATTTACTCACCCATGCATTGCTAACAGAAAACAAGCACTTTTACAAAAATAACGCTAATAGCACAAAATTAAAGTTCACTTCGAATAAACAAATTAGTGATGCAGAAGGGAATTTAGCTTCACCCAATTGCAAATCATGGCTGCAAAGTATAAATTTCAACTTTTGAATAAATCCTCACACCTATAGTAAATTTCCACCATCCGTGTTTGTATAAAAAATTATTTAGTTTTTTTTTTAATTCCCTCAAAGCTTTTAATAAAAAAGCGATTAACACCAAGCTAAGCAACATTATATCTAGTGAAATTATTTTTGTCGTTATGTGATCCTCTTTTTGGTCCGTTCAGCTCATTGTTGCCTGTGGCTGCAAAAAATTATAGCTTTATATGCACAGTGCACATCATAATCAATTTAAAAATCAACAATTTGTAAAGCGTTTATCTTAACGAAAGAATTTCCAAATCAGATTTTCTCTTCTGAAGATATACAATGAATCATTGAATTGCAAGTAAATAAATCAAAATAATGTGAAACAGGCGAGAAATCGCCGATTTTCTACGAAAAATATGTGAAATATAGAGCTAGAAATTGTAGTACTACTACGTACAACTTTTAAAATTAATCTCTTCCAGCAGAATTAAAAAAAATGGTGCAGCAAATATTAACAACAACATTTGACAGTAGAAGATGAGACCTTGTTTCTGGGCCTCAAAATTAATTAATTGAAAGGAGAGATACATTCGAGTATATAATAATGAATAAAATAACAAATGGGGAAATATACTGAACCCTAAAATGGTACTCTCTGAGACGAGAACAAGATAAATTATTTGTTTGTTTTCTACCTTTACCGTATTATGTTGTTTATTCTGTTTTCTTATTTTACTTTCTTTATTTCCCCTTGTTTATTTTTTTCTTTCTATCAAAGTAAATAAAAACATTTAATTCATAAGCAAATAAAGGCATTTGTGTTCTTTTTTTTTTAAATTTTATTTTTATTTTTGTTACTACAAATAACACTTTGCAGCTGCTATTTATTCTTAACATGTTCTACATATTTTTATTGCTATTTTGGTATTTGGTGACAATTAATGTCTCAACCAAAAGAACGTGGAAACAAAAATGTAAAGAGCGCGTTAACACGTAAGTTCCTCACATAAACACAGTCTCATGAAATAAGGAAAAATGTGAAAGTAAATTTAAATATTCCATAGACCTTAAGAAAAGTAATGTGAGCAATTTCGAGATATTTGGTTGTAGATAAGAAAAAATATTTTCTTGTCTTGCAAATTGGACTATAGACACTTACTGCCTAACGCTTTTGTGAAGTTAGAATATAGCTGAATACTGTTATTAACCGTTTCCAGTTAGAAATTTAAACAAAGAAACCAGTCAAATCAGTTCAAATTTTTTTCTTATCGTTTATTTTTCAACTTGAAATATTTTTATTTTTTAAATGTTAAATGTTAAATCATTTCTATGGTATTTTTCTTTTCAACTGATTGACGATCAGCTTAATGGTAGGGTGTGTAAAATCCTGCACCTTATAGGTACTAATGAATTAGAATTAACAAGATTTGCTTACGTTTTAATGCATTTAAACGTTAGAAGTCAAGTTATGAGTTCCAAATGAACATTCATTTGTAAAGAGCACTCCTTTTTACTGCCTAATTCAAGAATAAAGTAAAACATTGGTAGAAACTTTTTGTTTTATTAATTTGGCCCGGAGATCATTCGAACGATGAGATTTTAGTTATATTAATTATACTGATTTTAATTTATTTTAAGATTCAACTAGCTATCGCAACCGCACATTCCGCATGCTCGATGCTTCTCTAACAGAGAATTTAAAAATTTAAAATTAGGAAGTAAGCCAGCCAGTGCTTTTATAAATTCTTCACCCTAGTAATTTTGTATATTTTCTTATTCTGTTATGCTTTCTATTTTGACAACAGTGAATCTCTGATTTTTTGTTTTATAGTTTTCAACTGTATTTATACATAAACATCAAAATTATCATCGTCAATTTAGTAATGTTTTGTTTACAAACAAAATTAACGAAAATTAATCATCTAATTAAAAAACTCGCTTATGATGTTGACTCAATGATTAAACTCGGACAAAAGCAGACACTACTTGAATGAATAGAAATTTTAAAATTATAATTAATTTAGTTACTGATATTTATTTGAAATCATTATTTTTTGTTGTAAATTTTCAGCTTTCCTCCATCGCTTTTAAGCTCCATAAATAATATTTCTATTTCTATTTTTTTGATATTACACAAGTTGCATCAGTTCGTGAAGCGGTGAAAAGAGGCAATTGCGATTTAAAGGCCCATTTTATGCTATTTTAAATCGTAACATTAGCATATGCCTCACAGCACAGTTGGACGTACATTTTCTGTAGCTCTTTTTTTACGCAATGTCGTCGTTAAATCAATCCAGTACAAAAACGAATAACATTATCGAGTTCATATCATATAAAATTTACGAACAAATTTTAAAGAAAATATATAATGCACAACACAATGTCACATTTGCATAATTTAAAGCGACTAAAGTCTGTATCATAAAAATAACAAAGTTTTTATACGATGTAGCGCATATCTTCCATAAGTGGAAGTTGCGCTAAATCGCCTCTATATTATTATGAACAGACTATATATAAACAAATGAACGTAGCGCCTAAACTATAAGGCCGATTTTTACTGTGTTTTACTTCACGCCGCTCTCTGCTACCTGCTTTTCGATTTCAGGGCTTAAAACTTATCAAAAATCTATCTTGATAGGTATAATTTGACAGAGAATAAA
The DNA here is from genome assembly GCA_030448955.1 of Trichopoda pennipes. NCBI lineage: Eukaryota > Metazoa > Arthropoda > Insecta > Diptera > Tachinidae > Trichopoda > Trichopoda pennipes. Next base: position 1,346,405 of record JASKUP010000099.1, read on the forward strand.
AATATTACATTAAAGCTACATTATAAATTTAATACGGCGGCCAAATTATAATTAATTCACTAAACTAAATTACATATGAAATAGGCGAATTAAGCCAGCCGTAACTCAATTTTAAATCTTGTTACCCAACTTTATCGCAACTCTGATTAATTTTTTTGTTCGCTTGGACCACTACTCAGGGGATGATCCCTACTCATGCAATCTATTGCACCAGAACTAGGAAACTAGGTTATGGGGAAGACGAAAGAGAGAGTAGTGTTTGTTGACATTCGATTTGAATTTTCCTACATTGAAAGTGACAGAAAAGACCTCTGGAGGGAGTTTATTCCACTCTTTTAACAAATGACCAAAAATTCTTGCTACCCCTACAAGTAGCAGGCACCTTAGCACGAAGGCGCTGCTCCTATAGCTATTTTTGTATGTTATTACATTGGCACACAAAGAATTCACCGTTTTGCATAGAGAATCAGTATCTGCGTTTTTGTTTTTAAGCCAGATACTGAATGCTTCCTTTCTTGAACTGATTGCATTTTTACACGTCTGATTAAACCAAGATTTCGATCTGGTTTTAATCGAAATTTTCTTGGATGGAACAAAAGTTTTTATTCCAAACAAAATGATTTTTATAACCATTTCCACCATTGCAGCAACATTATTGTCCAAGAAACAAAGTTTTCAAATAAATTGTCTAAAAATTCGTTGAGCTTAGCGCAACGAGCCTTCTCATAAGTATATTTTAAACCTTTCGTAGCTGGTTTCGAAACGTTATGAAGCTCCGAATAAGAAAAGGAGGCGGAGATGTCACAGTAATCGGAGTTGCCGAGGGGTCCACAAACACCAACTTTACATTTTTGGGATGTAAAGTAAGGAAAGGGTCGAGCGTACTGCTGTGGTACCCTTCAATACAAAGAATCTATGTTGGCTCATTTACTAATTGCACAAAGTGATTGTGCACGGCAAATAACTCAAAATACTGGCCTTCGGTAGTTGTATGGCATGAATGGCGAAGGCAAGAACAGATGTGGACATTGAAATCACCAGCAACAACAATTTCACCGTCGAGATCTCCGATATGGAGTCGGAAAGAGAAACGAAGCCAGCTAAGGTTCTATCCCTTCCCGCGTGACCTGATCCTGAATTTAACCCAGAGGCAGCTGAATTCAGGTTCATATGTGCCCAATGGAACCGGTACACAACTTCATTGCGTATATACAATCCAAGACCGCGATGGAATTTAAAAAACGACAGTAGGTGGCACCCAGGTAAGTGAAAACCCTGTTGATCAGCATTAGGTTAGAATATCCGACCGATGGAGACAAATGTGAGCATATACAAAGAAATAATTCGCTCTTAGCCCGCGTATATTGCAGAAGTCAATTCTGAGTAATCCTGTTATAACAATAAAAGAAATCCAAATCCAAATCCAAATTTCTTTGGACATAGTAGTATTGCGGACCAGTTTTATCCGAATAGTGTAATTTAAATAATCAAAAAAAAAATATCTTTCAAGTGCCCCAAAAAAGTGCTTTCAACTAACTAACAAACCGAAAAATTATAAATTACAAAGCGTGCTAAATGGAAATAAAATATCTAATGTAATACCGTTATATATTTAGTTTTTCACATATATACATATTTATTTTGCTTGTAAATTTGTTTTTGTTAATAGTAAGGGTGGGTGCTATATTTAGTTAGATTAATTTTTTTAATGTTCAAAGCTGGTGCTATGCAAGATAATTAAAACATGTGCTGTTCTATTGTTTCACTAATACATAAAAAGCTCACACAATTATAGATCTTCTTCAAAAGGTGTTTTGCTTATTTTTTTAAAAAACATTTTCCTTTACAGGCTTTATAGGAAAATCAAATATATTTTGATTTTTTTTCACAAAAAATATAAAAGAAAATGAAGTAAAATCAAAACTATGCGAACATCTAAAACTTAAACTCTACGCAGTATCTTTGATATGCACTACAGTTTCTGCAACGAAACTACTAATAATTAACTCTAACATACTAATTTAATGACTCTATCTTTCATATTTTAGATTATTCTAAAATGTGGTAATAAGTATTTTCTTTACACCAAATTGTCGCTTATGTAGAACCTAAAGATCTTTGAAACATATTATTGCTCGATGAGAAATAAATGAAAATCCCACAAGTTTTTTTTAACCTTCGGCTTGCAAGTCTAACTAACTTGTTTCCTGCAATTTGCAATAGTGGTCTTAAATTGTTAAAAATTGGAGTTTCTGTTTAGCAAGTTTCAGCAACATAAATTTATTTATCATCATTGATTGTAAAAACATTTTTAAAAAAACTTTTATAATAAACGCTTAATGGAACAAACTATTCAACATTTTTAATGTTTGCAATATAAAGAAATATAAACTTAAAATAAACTTAAGTTTGGATTTAATTGAAAACACAGTCAGCCACTTGAGGAATTTGTGTTGTATGAGATGCATGATGGCTTTTCTATTGATATTAAAGGCTTATGCTTGAGTTATCACCAACTAAGCCACACCATTCCATTGACAATTGTGACCAAAGCAATTAAAACAACAACAATAACAAAGGCAACAGAAAAAAGAATATTGTAAGTAAACCAAGAAAGTAAACAGCCACCACCATGTCAACGACATATTATGCATGAATATTTGCTTAAAACTAATGTTTAGTAGAAAGTTGCAGATATCTTCTTATGTTATCAAACCCAACCAACAAACCACCAGTCACAGCATTTACAGTAACTAAAACAAGAACAACATCATCACTTTAACATGCAGCACTATAAGAAAGCAATATAAAAGGAAGAAAAACTTTCAACGGTATTAAGAAGCGATACGAATGAATGTTTGTTGGTAAAATTATGAATGAGTAACCCATGTCTACATACGACTTTTTTTAAACATCCATCCATTTACTTTACTTATTTTCTTGTTTTCATTACATTTTTTTTTTTTTTTATTTTTAGTTCTTGAAGATTTTGTTACAGAGAGAAAGTACACAATTAGAGGTAGAGTGAGTTCACAGCATTAATAATCACAAGGAGAAACTTTTTTTCGTTATGGAAAGAATTACAAAAACAAAATGCACTAACAATAATAATACAACTACACACATTAACAAATATGAGTAGTAAAAGGAATAATAAAGGAAATAATACAAAAAGGGGGTTACACGTCTGGAACTTTTCTAAAGGCCACTTCAAGATGAAGTAGAATAAGGGAAAAAAATATTCAAAAATATTTAAGCTAACAATATAAAACATTAAGATCGTGTGGCAGGCAGGATTCAAAAGTTCTCTGTATTTACATTAAAAATATAAAAAAATACTAAAATTTATATATTTTTGTATTTTTAATTTGAAAAATTTAAGAAACTCACTTAGGTTTTATGCCGTCAAAACCCACAAAAGTTTTAACACAATTTTAGAGAAGCTCTCGTATGTAATCTCAAATTTATACAAATTTATACACTTTGCTTGGGTTAACTTTAATGATATAAACAAAAAATAAAAAAACAACTACAAAAGAACAGAAGCAACGATAATGAAGAAAGAATCCTAGAATTATAAAAAAAGTACTAGTACAAACATTCAAGAGGATGTTCTTATACAAAAATAAATAAAAACAAGCTAAAGAATACAAAAGACGTAACAACAACATAGACTTCTAATTTAGTATAGCTCTAGTTTTTCCCACTATTATTCACTAATAAACATATCGATACGCTAAATATTTATACTTATTTGTAAATTTTCTCAAAATTGAATTTAATAACAAGGGTTGAATGTAGAAAAGGCTTAAACCTTTCTATGACAAAATGAACCCGACATGATGGTATGGCATGTCGTTACGCGTGGCTATGCAAAAATTAAAAATGTATGTTTATACAGTGTGAAGCAAACCTGGAAACAATCTTGCCGTATTTACAAAAACCTGTAAAATTTAAAAACACAACTGCAGAATAACTATTTTATTATTTGAAATTGATTAAACCGTTCTGCTGAATATTTATATAAAATACAAAGTTCCAATATTTTATTAAATGTAAATTTTTTTAAACTTTTATTACGTGAGGTGACATAATTTTTTATTATTCTTTTCATAAAAACCATCTTTGGGTAAAAGGGTATAAGCGAAATGAGTCTGGCTATTCCAAAGTAATGATAATACAACACACATCTTTCAATTGAATTTATAATTAATAATTGAAAACTTTATTATTTGGCATCACTTTGAAGAAGTTATTCTACTTTAATTTGTGCTACATTCCTTTTTATTTCTCTTAAAATATCTATTATTAAAAAATGTGTACGTTGTATTTTTGTAAAAACTTTCTACAATTTTTCTTTATTTTCTTAATTTTTCAAATTACATTTGAATGGCTTCTAATTTAAACCATTATCTAGAAGAAGGGAAAAATGAAAGAATTGTTTCTTACTGGGTTACTGTTTTTTTTTTAATACAATTTTTGAGTTTTACTGCCTTTCTGCTGTGCTAGTCGCATATAATTCCTACTTAATCAATTTGGCTTGAGATATAAGACTCCCGACTTTTCTATACAAAATTTGGCGTAAAATGGTCATACGAATATACTTTCCCCATAGTAATCAAGCACAAATTAACGTAGATTATAATAAATAAATTGACATATTTATTGGTGTAGATTTATTGTTGCTTAATTAAATATAAGCTTTCGTTTAAAGAAAGAGTAGATAATCTTTTTCATAAGTTGTTAGTTACTAAGGACATGTTTTAAACACCTATTGTGAAATGTGTTTTTTTTTCTCTTAGGTAGCATAAATATTATTGTTTATGAAAATCTAATTTAAAAGATCTAATTTAAAACAAAACATTTTTATTTCTCAAAATATTTTTCTACTGCTGACCTCGCTAATCTCTGGTCATAAAACGCTACTTTTTTCAATTCTATTTCTAGAATAGAATATTAGATTTTCCACTTCTGCAAAATCGTTAAATCTGTTAAATCGTCTTTTCAATGAAATAAAATAACATTTTAGATATGTAAATTCGTGGGACACAGGCACATCATGCCTTTCGTCGATTTTAAAACATTATTAAAATTTTTTTCCGATATCCGTTCTTTTTGAAATACCTTGCACACATCCTGTGAATTTTTAGAGTTAGTCACCTGTCGCTACGCGTTACAATGCTGCGCATTGAAATGCTTGAAAAGTTAAATTTTGCAGCCGGATTCTTAGGCATTATAGCCTCATCCGCAAACTTAGTTGTTCATTAACTGATTTTTTTTACAGAGAAACAATTTCCCACTATGTGAACCAATTCCAAACCATTAAATTACGACATTCATAACAATTTACTTTACTAAACCACAATGAGGACACGATAAAAAGAGTGTTTCTTGTGATTTTTCTGCTTAGCATCCTATAATTTTTAATCTCTTCCAAGCAATTTTACCCTTCCTTGGAAGATTTTAGTGAACTCTAGTATTAATGATGTCATGATAATTTTGTGGGATAAGATTTTTGTGACACAAATTTGTAAAAAAAATAACAATTTCTCTCAGGGTTCCCCAAAAGTAGACTAAGTGGCCGTTCTACAATAAATAAACATTTTGTCACCTGACTTGGTTTGCTAAATTTTGTTTCGATAAAATTTTAAAATATGGGTGTTAGGCAGTTATACAATTTAAAATTTTGTAGCAGTAATTATTATTGCTAACAATTTAATTGATTTTATTCATATAGGGCGACACCACTACACTACACTGTTAGAAAAATAGAAAATTAAACAATAATTTGACAGTGATAAATAACCCTAAAAATGGTTCCGCAAAAAAAAATTTTTTTTTAATTTTAAGTAAATACAAAAACTCTTAGGTAGGTGCTTAAACCTTGGTTATAAAAAGCTCCAAACCCAAATGGAAAATTAAATAAAACGGTTCAAGTTGATAGTACGACTTCATTTTTTTATTTCTTTAGTCCTTTTCCCTTTGTTCTCTGTTAAATTTTAAATCCAAAAGTTAATATGGCGAGTATGTGATGAAAGAAATAAGTACGAAGTATAATTAGTAAGTTCGACGCAAACACATTATGCAAACTAGTTTTTCTTCCCTTACCGCAATGCACTGCTGCAGTTCTTCCGTAAACCTATCCGCAGCAAATTAATAAGATTCCAGAAGGGATATTGTTGCAGAAATAACCCTTTTTTATCGGCTATAATCTTTTTCCATTAAAACATTTCTTCAAACTTGGAAACTGAAAATTTGCTTTGAATTCTGAAACACAAAAATATAGCCACTCTTTATCGTTTGTAGAAAACTTGTCTAATTAAGTTTTGTTTGTTTTTTTTTTTAATTTACTTTTCATTTCAATTCGCCATTTATTGATTTTTCCAATATAAAGATAGTTAATTACGTCATCCATTGCTTATAGTAGTGAATCCAAGTTAAACACTTATACACAGGTGATGAAATTCTCTACAAATAAGTCACAGTCCCATTTAGTTTCACATTTTATTAACTTTTCGTTCCTAACAAAAACCAAACATGTTTCGCAGATTTTATTCAAGAAACTGTCGGAACTGCTATCCTGAAAAACTTTCAATGTAACATAAGACCTTAAAGTTGGTACTTACATATGTATTCATTGCAAATCTTTTGGCTTTCAGCAAATAGCGATCTTTTATGACACTATGAAGTCGAACATACTTTGGCTTATCCTCGTATACCAGCGAAACAGTAAATGCACGTGTTGGTCTCACAGCCAACTGCGCTGCATATCCCTTTAAATCGTAAACTTTAATTTAAACATTTATTATGATTCTTGCCTTTTATCGATTTCATAAAAATTGTGCTAAAAGAGTGCACGAGAGAGTAAGCTAGTACTGTGTGTGAGTTCGTGTGTGTGTGTGAGTGTGTGTGTGTGTGTAAATTTTAGCACAAGCATTCAGATTTTGAGCTTTGATATGTGATTGTTAACTTCTGAACTTTTGTTGGCTTGTGTGATTTTCGTTTTTTTTATTTTTCATTTTGTTTTTTAATATTTAAAAAATATTTTTGTATTCAGAAAATATCAAATCCTCGTTTTCTTAATTTTGCTTGTTGTATTATAAGGCATTATTTGTTTGTATGCATGTGTACACAAACTTACGTTCTAAATTTACGTACGGTCGATCATTTCACATTTTAATTAAAAAAAGATGATTTAATTTTTAAATTTTGTATATAACTTTTCAAATATTTACATAAATATATTGTTTTTATCGTAGATACATTAATTCCGCTATTACTTCCATTAGAAAGTCAATAGAAAAATTTTCAAATAGCAGAACAGAGTGTACGATATAGTAATGTTAGATATTACCTTTAGCTGTTATGTTTCCTAAGTTCACAGTGGTATTTCTTTAGCTTCAACTTAATTTTTAAAACACACAAAATCTCTATTTTAATAGAAGAGGAGTTTTATTTATATTTATTTTATTATTAAATTGTTGTAAAATTTTCGGATGGAAATGTTTTGTTTTTTTTTTAGTTTTTTTTTAGTAATTTTTTTGTGAAATTTGTTTTTGTGTAATTCCTTTTGTTTAATTTAATTTATTTTTCAAATTTTGCAGGTGTGATATTTTAGAAAAACTTCAATAGTTTCGCTAAATTTCAAATTTTTATTTAGAATATATAATTTTTTTATGAATTTTTATGAGAAAAAGTGTAAAGAAAGCATACCCGTTTGCCTTTTTTGCCAATGCTGTTTAATATTCTCATTTTTTTATAGCTTCAATTATAAACAGACGATTAGATAGGCAGGTAGACAATTACCCAGAATACATATTTCATTAAATTTGTCAATTGAAGAGACGGAAATAATAATAATAATAAAATGCTATTGTGATATTATTGTTATAAATACCGACAATCAAAGCATTACCAAGACGTTTTGGATGAAAACGGCACTCAAAGAAAAGTAGCTAAGAATTGCGACTAGAAAAGAATTCTTAATTTTACATCATTTCACTAAAATCGTGGATTGAAAGTTTTACCTCATCCACCATACCGCGAAGACGATGTCCCTTCTAGTTTTGTTTCATTCATATCGAATAAGTTTCACTTCAGAATTCATGATGCGTCACTTGCCTCTAAAGATGAAAAAAACATTTTACAATAAACGACCAGAAAAATATCATTTCACCAAGGATTGTTAAATCATATGTTTTTTCTAAACATATAATCGTATTTAATGAAAAGTGGAAAAAACGGGCTTAAAAATAAATAAATAAGCTTATTCACGTGGAGACTGTAGTATACCGTTCAACGAAAATTTTCACAACAGCATATTTTTATATTTCGCCACATTGTATGCCGGATCCATTATGTTACAAAAATTCGAAGGTATTTTTTGGCTTTCATTTTTTTACTATTTCAAGCACCTCTCTGAGTTTAAAATTTAAAGAAATATATACAATATATTAATCTGTAAAAACGTCTATATCTGTGATCCAATCTTTATTATGGTGCAACATACAAGCAAAATTTCACATTCGTGACAGTCGAGTTTTCGTTTTTTTTTGTATTTTATAGAGTGCAAAATAAAATGGCAACTACGTAACTATAACAACAACACAATTCTATTACTTTTAACAATGATCTGTTTTAAGTCTAAATTTTGAGTAAGTTTCTTTTAACTGTTTTTTTTTAATTAGTGCTAAAACAAATAGTGAAACGGAGATAAAATTTACAAAAATTAATAAAAAATAACAGCATCCATAATTCTACGAATGACTAAATGATAAAACAACTTGGGCTATTTTACAATAACGAATGAATATGTAGAAGTGAAAGAAGACTGTTTATGTTATTTTTGTTTTCTTACACGAACGATCCGACTGAATTCGTTCGCTATAGGATATATTTTTTTCCGTTTCTGAATAAAATTTAATTTCGTTTTTTGTTAGTAAAAAATAAAAATAAAAACATTCGAATATAAAATTGAATGGTCTTTTATATGAAAAGATGCGATGTGATTTGATGGCCCTATCAATTGAGGTCACTATAGAAAAAAAAAAGAAAAATAGAAAGCTTCTGTTAATATGTCTCCCACTGTATGTATGAAAAATTTTAGGTGCAATAAATAATTTATTTATTGTGCTTGAATTGCGTCATAGAAATCTACATTGGATTATAATTGAAATAAATTAAACTTGTTTATTGAAAAGTCAAAATATTTACGTGTTAATATTTTATATTCTTTTTATTTCAATTTTATTTAACTACAAATGGAAGAATAACAGTGTGCTATAGGAGTAATTTTTTGTTTAACACTTTTGAAAAACTATTTGCAAATAAAAAAAAATTGTATTCGGGCTTACAAGAATGCAAATTCGTAAATTGTCGATAAAAGCTTATTAATCTGGTTACACTATTGTTAAAAAAAGAAGGGTCAAACTAAATAATAAGTTGCTATTTTAGACTTTTTCGACTAGTCACACAGTTTTATTTATTTTTAAATTTGATATAGTACGATAACAAGATGAGAAATATAGATGATAACTACATCTATAGAGGTTTAGAATCACAGGCGCACAAATGTTAGCGTTTATAAGAAACTCGCGTTGAAAGCGGAAATTACAGTCAAAGGAAAAGCCTATTGACATTGTAAGTCTAAATCGTTCCTATATATCGAACTGATCAGCTAGAATTTTTTCATTTTTTGCAAGAAATGTAGTCATATCTATCCACTGTAAAAATCTTACATTAGTCAAAGAAATCCTTCTTCTTAATATAAAAGTACTATTTAAAATAAGAAGTCTTTATGTAAGTTTTAAACTTATGGGATCCAGTGTGATATGTATATTGCGCTTTCATGAATTTTACTAAATGTTTAGGAAGATTTTTAATTTTAGGAACTCTGTGATAGAAATATCTTTACATTATTTTACACTGTTTTTACTTTATTATCTTTTATTTTTTAATTCTAATTGACGGTTTAAAAAGCTAACCATTTCAAAAACCCATTCTAGCTCGCACTGTTAACAATTCCATGTATTGAGTACCTGACAAACAAATGCTATTAATTTTAGTCACACAAAATTTCGTTGTTTTAGTTTGGATGCAAAGGCAGAATTTTTTATCCTTTTAACAAAGCTCTATAAAATCAAAAAGTTTGTCGTACAATTTTTTTTTACCTTGTGGGAATTTAAAACAATATTTAATTCGAATCGTTCTAATGTTGTCTAATTTTTTGCCTTTAAGTTCTTTGCAAAAAATAAATAAAGAAATTGCTAATTCACGAACCTTTATATTATAAGCATATAAAAATATCTTTACCGCAATTTTGGATCCTATCTTAAAAGCATATTTTTAAATATTGTCTAAATTTTAATTCAAGTTGAATAAATCTGTTTAGTTTGCTCCGAATGCTTGTAAAATAGTCGTTAATTCAAATTTTAAATAATAATTTTTATAAGTGACCAGATATTCCCGATTTCTATTTATAATAAACTTGTGTTATTGAAACACTCAAAATTTCAAAATGTATTAACGCCACACAATCTAACAATTTTTATTTTTAACAGTTGACACACATGATGGATTGAGAGCAGTGAGAGTTAATTATAAAAGAGCTTTTTAAAGGCCACAACACAGGCTGCCATTCAAACACACGTGCACAAACACTAAAAACAATAATTTGTTGATAACGCTGTTATCATCATTCTTAATACATATTTTAATATTTATTAAGTTTTACACTTTTTTATATGTATTGTTTTTGTTTGTTGAAAGTTTTAATTTATTTTTGTTTTCTATCAGCACCAAAATATTCATTTTATTTGTTGTTATCATTAGCAGCAAATAACTTTTTCTAACAATATTTAACCTCTTATTTTTGGTTTTGGGTTTTAATCGCTTAAAATTATAATTGGCATGTTTTTTATATGAATTTTGTCTTTACTTGTTGCCACTTCGTATCGTGTACGAGGGTTGTCCCTGAACTGATCTGCCTTAAGACTAAGAATACCACTTTTTGTTGCGAGAAAAAAAATGGAATTTTGTTGACTTATAATGAAATAAATTAAACAGGGTCAAATGCATCCTGAAAACAGATTTACGTGCAAAATCAGAGCAGCTTAGAGAAATGACTTTACTACTTCACAATTGAGATTTAAAATTAGTTCTCCATAGAGATCAATAGGTAGATAGGAGTTTATTTGTAGTTTCGATTTTCCCGATGCGCAACATATTCCAGATGATTCATGTTTTTTGAATTTGAGCGCATGATTATAGAAGCAGAATTTCGGACGATACATGGTTCGGTATTATTTCGATTCCAATAAAGATAAAGGATGCAACATAATTTGTTTTGTTTCAGCGATACCGGCAGTTACAGCAGTATGAAAATAAAAATTATCTTAATTTTGTAATAAAAGGCCTTGTACAATTAGTTACTTATAACATAGTTTTTTAAATAAAACGCAAAACTAGACTTTGGTATTTCAAATAAAAAGTTGTAAGGTTTTTTTAATTTTGGGAAAAAAAATCCTTTGGGACTTTCACATAGTTAGTGGGAGTAAATTTCAAAAGACTTTATAATGAGTTGAATCTATGAACAACAAATTTTAAATATGATTAAAGCGTTTTAATAGAACCTTAAAGACAGACTTGAATGAGTTGTTGCCGCTAAATAGCATTTAGGTTAACGATCGGTGGCCACGGATAATAAATCTGAACAGGGGTGGAATGAAAAACTTGCATACTTAAGGCTAAACTTATAATGTGTATAGTTGACTTAAGCTAACATTAGTTAACTGGGTAAATACATATGAATTCTATGTAGCAAACTACAATGTACTTAGCAAAACATTTGTTTAAACAAAATGCAAAATTCATCCCTCATTGCGTACCGAAGCAGATATTTTTAGATAATTTATTTATTTATTTTTATTTATTAAATATCGTAAATAATATCGTAAATACATGCAAAAATACAAAAAATATATTTTAAATACAAAACAAGCAGATTTAATATATATAACAAGAAAATAAGTTTTAAATTATGTATATATTTCAATTTATTTTTTTATTCTTATTCATGCACAATTTTTTTAATTGTTTAATAACCCCAACACACCCACTGTTATATTTTTAAGTATGAGTTACAAAATAAAAACAAATTGTAATTTTTCTAAAAGTTAGAAAAGTAATAGCAAATTTCTATACTGTCTTTGAGTACTCGTATATAAACTATTTTTATTCAATTATATTTTATAAAAAATTATTACATAACGATAAAAAAAATAAAATTATCGCAAAACAGTTTGTAATATCACGTAAGCACTTTTTTAGATTTAAGTATTTGACAAACGTTTTGTTAGGCATTAATAGTAATATATTATGCACGTTTTAAAAAAGGATAGCTTTAGACATCCACACATAACTAAACGGTTGTGGGTTTATTACACTTAAAGAAAGTTCCTTATGGTCAAATAAAATTAAAAATTATGTAACTAATAATAAATTTACGAAGATACATTTAAGAAGAAACACAGGTTTTCGTCTCTTTGTTAGCTGAATGATTTTGCTAACGAAATATCGAACTTATATTAGGCAGACTTATATCTGTGATAGCATGCAATGAGTATGGAGATTTTCGCATTTTACTCTTATTATTATTAGAGCGTGACAATTCCTAATATGGTACGAAATTTGAATAATCGGACGCATTGCCTGTCAAAGTTAAATAAGAAAAGCAGTGAAAATGTTAAAGTGGCATCTGAATTTCAACTAATATAATAACATATATTCTCGTGTTTTATTTAATTAGTTGGCTAAATATAAGTGTGCAGCGTACACAACCTAGAGTGATTGATTTAGGAAATCTTTGCATGCATAAAATATTTGCTCTTTTCTTTAACTGAAAGAAGTTAACACGTCATTTCAAAATAATTTTACTTTTGCAATAAAAAAAATACGAAAACAAAAAGTCTAACTAAAAATTGCTCATTTAGTTATGAAGGTAAATAAATGTAATTCACTTTGTTGATGTTAAAAATTTAATTCAGTTAAACGGATGAAACACCTTGTGGCAGCGTTCCCAATATAACAAAATAATATCTGAACCGTCATCGCATTTTATATTCCTCTGCCTACCCTCTAATTATGTATGTAGATATGTATGTATATAGTAAGCAAAGAACTAAAAATTATTAAACGCGTCTCGTTTACTACGCTGTATAAATTATAATTTATAGCAGCATTTAGTTTTTTTTTTATGACTTGCTCTGACGTCCTCAGAACAGTAATATTTATTTTAGTTTGTCTTTCGTTTCACCTGTTTGTTCGACATTCTTACAAGTCTTATTTTCAATAAAAGTTTCGTTTCCTTTTGATTCTTCTGAACCACAACAGAGACGCAAGCAAACTCTTCTTAATAATAAATTGTATTTCATTTCACAAAGTTATAATGCAAAATGTAGTTAAGTTCTGTGTTCTTAAATAACAAAGAAGTTTATTTTCATGTGGCAATATTTTGTTCATTATTTTTTATTATTTCTTTTAATTAAATATTGGGCAACTAGAGAAGAAAATAAAAAAATAATATACTACTTCGTAGAACAATTAACTAAATTTAGTCAAGTTATGCAAACTGTCTAAAAAATCATTAATAATTTATTTTATTAATCGTAAATTTAAGTGAAAACACGAGGGTAAGACAATTTTCCATTACAGTACCTCTTGTATGACTGCTAAGAATTATTGTATTCTAAATGTTAAGTATTTATTTATAATTAAGACGTACATAATTTCCTAATGATTCATAAACCGGCGTCAAGGATGGTAAAGCAAAAGCAGTTATATTTTAATTTTTTTTTTTTTTTTTTGTTTGTTCTACTTTTAGTTATTCGACTTCAAATTTCCAGATATTGATTTCTAAGAGCGTGAAATCGTTCTTCGAAAAATCATTCCTTATAATTGTATCACGCAATTTGAACCATGTACCGTTAAAATTGGGCATTTTGGTAATAGTGATGTTCGACTTAAATTTTAAAAAATATATTTTTTTCCACATTATGTAAATTGATTTTGATATAACGTCTTTGTCGTTACCTGGACAGATTTTTTTCACGTCTAGACACTAATTAGAGATATTTTACATGCAATAGAATATTTTTCCTGCTCCCCTTTCAAATATTATGGTTGGGGGAATAATAAAAAAGAAAATATATTCCATAAATTTTAAAAAGTTTATATTGGTTAATCTACGTGATTTTCTCATAAAATATTTATTTTTCAAACACTGAAATGTATTACTATGGGAAAAGAATATTCATATGGCCACTTCAGTACTGCTCATATAGCTCATTAGCTATGTATATATATGAGGATTTTACAAAAATTGTATATAGAAAACTCAAGAGTCTTATATCTCAATCCAAATTGATTAAATAATAATTATATTTAAACAACACAGTAAAAATACAACAAAACCCAAAAAGTTTTTGAGGTATGACTTTTAAGTTTTCTATACAAGATTCCAGTGGTAGCACATCATAGCTCATGTGACCAGTTAAATTTTTGAGTAATAAATATTTTGTAATTTTATCAAAATTTAGCACAATTAACGTAAATTAACTCAAAAATTATTCCACATAATATATATTTTTTTTGCTTTATATTGGTTTTAATAATTATGATAGTTATAATTCGATTTTTATGTTAACTAATTTCAATATAAGTTTCGGTTTAAGGCTTTCAACGAATAAATAAATTAAATAAATATTAATTTGTATAATTCTGTATGTGGTATTTATTGTTAAAAGTTTTAATTTTTCTAATTGAAATTTACGTGTGTAAAGATAAATTTCGCAATTAAAGTTTTAGTTAACCCGTTTACATAGCGCACCAATTCATATAAAATATAAACTCTGATGGTACATATTTATTCAACGTAGATATGTGGCCGAATTTATTAGATCATATAGAATCGGAATAATGAAACGCCCTATTGGTTTATTGCTTTTGCGCGAAGATTGTAAAAATTCATATGTTCAAAATTTTAGAGTTTTTTGCCAACAAAAATATTTCAAAACATTTCCTCGAAAAATCTGAAACGGCGGAAGAGTTTAAAAGAATTTAAAAATTGTATATATTCTTCAAAAAATCGATTTACTTCAAAAGAAGAGTATGTCGAAAATGTTGGATGAAGTAATAACTAGCATATTTATTATAAATATTTGCAAATAAAAAACAAACAACAAAATTTGTTCTGATCAAAACAAAATAAGCAACAATAAAAGACAGTCCTTAGCTAAACAAAAACTCACCTGTTGTTTCACGCTTACGTTTAATAGAATAAACTTTTTGCAGTGACAACGGCTGCTGTTGCTGTTCCTGTTGCTGCTGCTGATATTTATTCTTAGATGCTGTAGATGTCGTTGTATATCGTATGTTGTTGGTCAACGACAATGTAGTTTCTTTAGTATTATCCCAAGAATCTTTATTACTTGCACCGCTAGAGTTGTAGTAGTTGTTGTTGTTATTGTTGTTGTAACTAGCGCTGTTGTCAGTGTTGTTGTTTTGGTTGATGTTATCGCTAGATGAATTATTGTCGTCTATATAAATGATAACACTGCCACTATTATTGCCTATAGCAACGCTTGATGATTTCAATTGTAAACTTGTTTTTGTATTTTCGCCGTGTTGCTGCTGTATGTCTATATCACTTTCACTATCAGCTGGCGCAACAATCGCTTTTATATGCTGTCTTTGCAGATGATTATAATTTTCGACAAATATGGAGTCGGGTGTTGCTGATATTGAAATTTGTTTTGTGTTTTTAAAATTTTTTTGTGAAAAGTGCTGTTGTTGTGCCCCTTCTGACTGATGTTTAATAAGAATTTGAGGGTCTCTATCAATAAACTCTTGAAGTATTTGTTCATTTAATGTTCTTGTTGGACAAACAAAATGTTGTTCTTGCCGTCTATTTTCTTGCAGCTGTTCCAGATGTTGTTTCTCAAATGGTGACAAATGTTGCTGCTGTTCTTGTTGCCTTTCCAATATCTCTTGCTGTTGTTCTTCACCCTCGTAGACAGGGCGACTTGAGTAGTCGAAATTTCTTGCGCTTAAATTCGACGACGTTTTCATTTGTGTTCAATTGCAACAGTTTGTTTTCAATTTTCTGCTTCTTTTTGTTGTTGTTGCCGTTTAAAGTAACAATCAAATTGTGCAGTGGTTTTTGGTTCACTTTAAATGTAATGGTTATGCCGCTTCTGCTAATTCTATTGTTGTTCTTGTTTTTAGTTATTGTTACAATTGGTTGTGGTTAAGTTTTATTTCAATTCTCTCCTGCTGTGTTATTTTTTTGCTTTAGACATAATTAAGAAAATCTCTTTCTTTCAATTTTACTTATATTTGCCTTTTTATTTTTAAGTTTTGGATTTTTATTTTTTTCAACTTACATTCTGTTTTATAGTAGAATAAAATTACTTCTTTTTTTTTAATTTTTTTGCTTAAGACTACCAATAATTTACTTTTTTTTAAATTTTTGTTGCATCATTGTATTTGCCTTTTTATTTTTTAACTATTTACATATTTTTTTTATATAATTTTATATAAAGAATTAATTTGTGTTGTTATTTGCTGTATTTTTTAATTCATTAGTGATTGAAATTAAATCAGAAAATGAATAAAAACTGCAAAGAGAGAAAGAGAATAAGCTGTTATATGATACTGATATTAAGAAACAAATAATTATTAAATTAATTTTTTCTTATTACTTTTTATATTAAGCTTAACAATAAAATAAAATAAATCGATATTTATAGAAAAAAAAATATATATATGTACATATATGTATATATTTTTTACATTTTCGAACCGGCTAAGTGTTAGCAAAAAATTATGAAAAAATGTTCGTTTAATGGGCATGTGGAGCGTAAAATAATTATGCATTAAATTAAAAAAAAATCAATTTTTTTTCGATCGCTATACACGAAATTATAAAAAATTCTTAACGTATTTTTTTACATCTACAGAAAATTATTATACAGACACAAAAAAAATATTTTGCAGCATTTAAAGCTTTATCAAAAATAAAACGTAATTTTTTTCATTTAAGATGCGAAAAAATCATTTAAATGAATTACATTTCAAATACCGGTTCGGGCTTATTTTAACTAAAAACAACCAAAAATAATTTAAAATGTTTATTTCTACACACAAAAGTTGTGTGTAACGAAAATTTTCTAAAGAAAAAAGCCTTTACAACATGACAACATAAAAAAACAAAATCACCAAACAACGTCACAACATAAATAGAAACCAGCAACATAAAAACAGAAGAGAAAAACTTGTCTGAATATTGGGCAGGGTAAAAATCACATTTTAAATCAAAACATAAAACACAGTGATGCCAGATCTTTATAATGTTTTTCCTCCAAATGGTCGCTCAAGTATAACTAAATAAAATGCCAATATATAAAAGCATGAGATATGTGAAATAACACAAAATTGTACACAACTTAATGAGTTATTTGGCGAGATTTCTACGGTGCACACATTAAATGCTTTTGAAATTTAAAAGACAACAACAAACGTTGCTTTGATAACCAATTCGTTTTCTTAAACAAAAAATTAGCTTTAATCTTTTTCAATTACATACATTCATAGAGTATATAGAAAAACATATTTAGAAATTAAGAGTATGAAATTAAGGCAATAGAAGATTCAAATTCCATGCTTAAAATCTCTTCAATTAAGTTTCGATATCATTTATTACAAAGCTAAACAACTTTCAAAAGCTGAGATCAACAAATCCAAACAATAGGGCATGGCACCCTAGTTAAAATTCAGTGATTCATTTATCCATGGAGTATAAAAAACACCATTGCTAGGCCCGCCTTAAGCTCGACAGAATTCATTCGAGATTTTCCAAACTTTAAGACCGACATCTTATACTGGAAGTTATTTTTTAAATTACGAAACATCTCTCAAAAACAAAGACTTTACATCAACATTTTGAAACAAAACAAGCGAACATTTTTCTTGCTAAATAGGCCCACTTTTAACTTCATAATCTAATTGGCCCAGAAATTGACACGTGGCTTTAAAATCTGTAAATAGTTGTAAAAAAAAGAGACGATTTGATAAATATATTTTGTATTTTTGTAAATCTGCTAACGTTTTTATATTTCTTAGTTCTTTATATCAAATCTGTTTGTTCAGTAGGCAACAGTTCTAGTGTTCTCTTTTAAATAGATACAATTTTAACTTAAATCGTGTTTACTCTCATATTGTTAATCGATCACATTTTATCCGTTCGTGGGATTTTTACTAGAACTCAGACAACTTTGTGAAACTCATACCGATCTGTCATATACGGAAGATAATAGAAAATTCCGTTTAGTTAGAAATACAACCTAACAATACAACGATGTCCACAATTTGGTCAATTCGTAGATGTCCTGAAAAACGATCCATTTTTTATTTACTAATGTCGTATTCCAAAAAAAAAAATCATATTTTCCACTTGTACTGTCGCAATGATAGTTTATTAGCAAACAAACAAAGATTATTAAAAATGTAAAAGGGTGAATAGGATAGAATAATATGATGGATGGCATATATTATTCAATTAACCGATTTTAGCACTTTTCCTTGTTCTCTTTATTTATTCTATATACTAAACATCAAGATATGAAAGAAAAACGAACTAAGAAAAAATAATGTCTGTAGTTGTTGGTCGTATAACTACAAGCAGTTGCAACCTGCAAGTGCCACATTAAAAAATAGTTTTCAGAGAAAGAAGAAGAGGATCAAAAGGTCTACATATTACTTTCTGTCTAAAATTTATAACACAACAGATTTTATTTTACTTAAAATAGAAGTATGGTGTGCTTTCAAAACTACATAAAAAATGTACACAGAATATACAGAAGCACTGTTGATAAAAGAAAAGGTAAATAAAAATTACTAACAAAAAAGAAATTTTACACGTACTCTTGTTTATTTAGCTATAATTTACTGATGTATTGGTGAGAACAACAACATTACACTTAGAGAAAACTTAAGTAACTTAAAAGAAAAACTATTTCTTCTTAATGCTATGAACAATGTTATTTAAAATATTTATTATCTAAGATTAAAAATTGAAAAACTGAAGATAAAATTAAATTTTAGAATTATCGTATAGTATTATGGATAGGTTTAATGGGAAAGCAAAACGTTTTAGTCATATACTTTTTCGCAAGGAACAAGCAGTATATCAAAATGCAAAACTGAGAGTACAGAGGAAAAAGAGTTCTCTTCATTGATTTCTATTTATGTATAATTTTGTATAATACGCACAAATTGAACTGACTCTTTTCGGGAACTAAAGTGCGATTGTTGTAAGTTATGTTTTCGCCTGTTCGTTGTTTCTTGGCTAAAACTGGCTAAAACTGTGAAATAGCCAGTGCTTCAGATACCATTTTGGTGCTATTCAAATGCACACAACAGCAGAACGCTATATTAATGTAGTGGAATGATCTGGTTATATTTTTTCTGTTATTGTAAAAGAATTTCGCACTTCAACCGTACAGATCGCATATGAAACAAACTCTCTACGGAGATTTTTGTCACTTTCAGACACATAAAATTGAAAGAACTAAAATTTAATATTAACATACACTTTTTCATTTCACTTCTCTATCTTCTGCCTCATCATCATCTATATTTCTAACTTCAGCACAGCACATGTGTAAGTGTTATCACCTTGGTTGTAATCCAAAAGTTAAAAACAAATATACTAGGCGAAAAATGGTCTTGACGATTCGAAAACTTTTACCTTAAATTCTATTTTTTATAAAAAAAAACGGCATGTATATCGAATGCGTTTAAAAAACATAAACACTCTTATTAAACAAGATATATTTTATTGCATTAAAATCTAAAAATTGAACTGAAGTTGACGATTTCCTAGCATCTTTTATCTGGCAACTTTGATAGTAAATAAATATAATAATAACTCACTATCACAATAGTGATATTGAGAACGATTTCAAATAAGAGCTATCGCTATAAATAAACGTCAGTCGGGAGTACAAAGTTTCATGTTAAATTGGAGCAATGGAAAAGAAATACAGTGGGCAGAATATTTATTGAAGCTTAACTTACTAACTCTACAGACGTATGCCTTTTTAATTTTGTACTCCATCTATGTGGTTTGTAGTGAGAGAAAATGTATATGCTCAGTATTCTCAGTTGATCTCAGTAGCTTTCTGATGGTTATCCAAGAGAAAATTCAATAAATAAATGATCTCAATAACTCCTATGCCAATTTTTATTTATTTTTTTTTAAGTCCTAAAATGGATGTTAGAAACGATACATCTTTCAGACGTAACGTTGTACTAAAAAATAACGTTATCTTTCTAGGGTTAAGCTCATTGCCTAAGCCAAAAACAAACTTTAAACCATGCTATTCATTTTTCTACTTTTTACTGCCATTATTTATTTCTTGAATATTTATACTAATTTTTAACCTCAAAAAGTAAGCGAAAACTACTATTGTAGAACAAAAAAACTAGCCCACTGTGTTTACATAAAAAGTAGAGTAAATAAATAAGCAAACACAATTTTATTGAAAATCAACCGGCGAAAACTTTCGATATATTACTCGTGATAACATTTAAGTTAAACATATTTATGACAACTTTATTGCCGGACCGAAAAAAAGAAAATACTGCGACGCAAATATTGTATTTGTTGTCATGCCGACGAACACTTAGTGGAAGTTTCTTTTATTTTGTTTTTTTAACAATCCTAAAATAAATTCTTTTCAACAAATTCAGCAAAATAATAAATTAATTTCTAAGAAGTAGTAAAAAGCATATGGAAAAATAGTCCCAAATATTATTTTTATGACATTACGTTATTATAAGCCACACCTGTATAAAACGATGTGCATTTTTATTTAGAGTGTGAGTTCAATATTCATATATTAGAAAAAAAAACTTAAATCAGTTGTTATAAAAGTACAACTTGGATTTCTGCACGTAGGTTTCCTGATTTTGTTATGTTGTTACAAATTCGAAGTATCTGCTCATATTGTGTAAAAGATAAGCCGATAAACTATATTCTTTACTTAATTTAATTTATTTTTTTTATATCGGTACATAATCTTTACAAATTTCAAGCGTCTGGCATTACCCGTTTAAGAAGTAGGGTCATATTCGTCAAAATCACTGCATCTGTGGAAACACGCTTTAATTTCTAAATTTACTGTTCATACTTCTTATTACCCCCCGGGGGCACATATATATGGTCTTTGGAGAAAGCAACAACTTAGACCTGTGCAACTGGGGGAAAAGGGGAGGCTGATGATTGAGGTCGGCCCCTATGTGGGAGTATCATGGTGGTTGTGGTTTTGCGGCCCCATATCAGGTCTATTGTTTAATATGGTGGCAAGGATCATTTCGCCGTTAATGACACGCTAGGTGAATGATCCAGTCCAGTGAGCATGCTAGACATGTGTTCTGGACAGGAGTTGGAAAGTCTCCAACTCTTAAGCAAGGAGTGATGATTTGCAGCCCTACTCTGGTGTCATCGAAGTTGCAACTAGAAAGTTCTGTTGCATAGAATTATAGCTTCGGCTTCCTAGGAGAGCATGACGTTCCAAATTATGCAGTGGTTTGGTCCACCATCTGATTAAGGCTTCATGGCCAGGCGCGGATGTAAATCGAATCATACAGTTGTTCATACTTCTTATATCGGCCGTATTTACACATACGCACTGACTTCATTAGGTACGTTTAATACACGTCACTATAGGAACACTCTCTATATTTAGGTTTTATTTTTAATATTTATTTTTATAGCAGACGTAAAAATACATAAACTTTTGCCTACTGCGGTTTAAAAACAAGGCCAGTCCGGTGAATTACGTCACTATTGGAACACTCTTTAATTTAAAGTTTCAATTTTTTTCTTAACGAGTTTCACTGATACTACGCAAATATCTAGTGCCTATTTATAACAATTTTAAAAACATTTTTTAAAAAACTTATCACCCTCGGGACCACCCTTTAAGTTATATTTATTTTATTGCGGCTTTAGTAACAAAAATTATGCAAAATTTTCAATAATATACTTATTACAGTTCCAGATATAGAGAGCTGTGACAGGCGGAAAGCAACAAGTTAATATTTTTATACTTTGTGTTCAGAACCCTTAAAGCAAACATTTTGTGTTGCTCTTAAGCAACAAGCTGTCGTCGTAGTGACTTAAAAGAATACCAATTTATCAAAAAAAAAACTGTGTAGATTATTGAGCATCAACAAATCGATGTTGATTATTCGAGCATATTGCTCATTATCTTACGACATTGAAAATATGTAAAACTTGATGGAGGTAGATTAGTTAACGACAACGTAGGATTTCAGCTCGACAGACACATCATTTAAATGATCAGAATTGACTATGCACCATAAGTTCTGTTTATTGCGTTATATGAAGTAAAAGATTTATTGAAGAAAATAAATTCAAAAGGAATTATACATTTTTTCCTAAAGATTAGCAATGCCATGAATGCCATTTGTCGGGTGTGCTTTTTGAAACATATCCGTATTCTGTGCATTTTATGTTTTAACAAGAAGACACTTCTTCTGTGATCTTATTGGTGATTCCTTCTAAGAATTTAGTTTTTGTGTTCTAAAACTATTTTTACCGAGAGTTGCAATATTTTTGTATATTATTCGAAACTGGATATGTTTAAAGATTTTGAAGTATGAAAATGCAACTTCGATATTGCAAATGCGGCACGCATTACATTCGCAAAAGTATTTTTTTAATAATCTTGATTAAGATCCAGTGTGATATAGAAAATTGATAAAATCGTTATAAATTGTATACATGGAGCTAAGAAACAACTTCAAGGGAGTTTAAAAATTGAAAGTGAAAATCAAGTTCTTTTGTGTTTTTAAAGCGACAAGCCCATTCAAAAACATATTAATAAAAAATAAACAAGTTTAAAGCCAAAATTATTCTGCAGGTTAAAAGTCAAACAAAGGGAGCCAACTGACTAATTAATAAATACATTAAAATAATGTTTCGCTAAGTTTAAATGAAGCTTTGAAATATATGTAAAAAAAGTAATCCCAAGAAAACCACTGAAAATTATGAACACTTGAACTTGCAAGTAAATATAATTTCAAATTCAAAGTATACAAATTTTTCATATTCTGTTGGTACGTCAATATGTCAAGTTTCAAAAGACTATTTGCAAAACTTTTCGAAAATGAAGGTAAGAAAAACTTTACTTTTTTTAAATATTAAACAGTAAATTCATGAGTGGTGATTATTACTCGCTTTTAAATGTGCCTCCCGTTATGTATTACGTTAAAGATATGTAAGTGCGAAGTTAATGTCATAAAGAACAAAAAACGAGTCTTTTCACATTTGAAAATATATTTCAGAATTATTTATTTAGTAAATAACTAAATTTAAACCTACCGAAATATATACACGTGGAGAGTGTTAACAAGTACTATTAGTAGATGTGGAAACTTAATGCTAATTGGGAGTATTTCAAACACATCAAACAAGAAATTAAGAAAAGAAAATAACTTCATTTTACAAAATGGGAAGAGAAAAGTGGCTTTTCCTCCAGATAATTATGATAAGTTTTAAGTATTTCCCGCATCTACCTTGTTTTCTATATTCTATCAAAATTAGAAAAAGCTTATACACATAATTTAATCTAGCAGACTAATTAGCCTTTCATCAAACATTTCAAGACTATTCGAGAAACTATAAATAAGTAATAAAAAATATACTTAAAGCAAGACAGCACTGGTGGTTGGGAATCATTAATTTTGGATCCAGATAACAAAGCAACACTTTCGAAATCAAATTAACTACTGTTTTTGGGGAAAAAAATTTTGTTCGGCATTTTTCACAAATGTTTTTCAAATTTTTGACAATTTGTGGTAAATGCATAAGGGCTTACTTTTTAATTAAAAGCTTCTTAACTGGACGTAAGTATATAATTAAAGAAGCAGATTTCCTAAATTCGCCCCTATTTCCTACTTGGCATATAAATCTGATATACCAACTTTCAATCGTGTCCATACATCGACATTTGCTGTTGACAGATTTTTTAAGTATTCACGAAAAGTCCAATTTAAAAACCGACAATTAGAGGACCACATATGTAATTTAGAAAAGCAGTTGACTGGGAAAAGCCCCATAGATGCAGGTGAAATGAAAAAGAGTACAAATAACTGTCGTTTCGACTGAACCTCGACATCTTTATGGTGTTAAAAATTTCACTTTTGGGGCACTGTCTCTTCTTCAAACTTAGAACTAGTTTAAAGACGTCAAAATTAAATTCTACGAATAAACGCTACAGCCCCTGGTAAAAAATTCATACCTGTTAATCTTTTAGCGGGCAACATATAAAACAATTTTGGTTACATTCGACTAAAATGAAACTAAACAAGCTATGAACACAGCGCCTAAGGGAAATGGGTTTTCTTTTATCTAACACTGACAGGACTTAATAAATATTAATATTCTTATTCAATAAAATAATTTCAACACAAGAAAAAGATTCAAATTTCCTATTCTTTAATCTAAAAAAATACTAAATAATACATGTTATTTTGCTTAAAATTGAAAGAGGTTTTTTAAATTTCCTATAACTTTTCTCTCTTCACTGAATAAAACATATTCAAAAATAGGAAGCCACAACTTTTGCTGGGTTAAACCAGTCTGTACACACGCAAATGTGCCTAATAAGTGTATGGAAAAAATGTATTTGTATGGAGATAGCGAAGGTTAAATTAACAAATCGTTGCGTTGTTTTTATCAACATTTTTGGAAATTTAATAAACAAAAATAAAATAAAATAACCAACATTAATTGAGGTAAGTTTTTAATTAAATAAAATTTAAAAAGTCACTTACAGCTGTTAATTTAAACACTATTTTTTATCATTTTCTTTGTTATTTTTTTTTTGCTTTTCTTTAAGGCTTTACTTTATAATAATAAACACTTTTTTATTAAAATTTTAAATTGATTGATAAAGTAAAGAGACACTTATTATTTTGTGTTTAAAAAACCGCCACCGCCATGACGCCTTATTAAAAGGATTTATTTACTTTAAGTTTAATTAAATACAACAAAAAAAAACTTAAATTTTCTTCCTTACTGAAATTATTACTATTTACAAAGTAACTGCGTGTAGCGATGCGTTTATGTGACGGCTATACTTTTTAATTTTTAACCGGATCTTTTTTCGTACAACACACATATAAATTCACACCCATCATAGTTTAATGTAAGTTAGCAGCAAAATGCCGGAGAAAAAAGATTAACTAATGGAGGACGACTCACAGAACGACGACGACCGTTACTTCAGTAAGCAAAAAAAATATATAAAAATTCTGTGTCACCTCGAGAAAACGCTTTTTAATTATAAAAACAGCATAACTACTTTTCTTGTAGTCGTTGTCAGTTGACGTTTATTTTCTTTTTTATTATTTATTTATTCAGTGTTGTTTTTTTTTTAATAATAAAAAAAAATTTAAATAACAACGAGACTCGCTTGTCTTTCCGTAACTGGTGTCCGTATTCGTCGATATTATGAATCACTCTGAGTTGCGAAAAAAAAAACAACAATAATTACGAAGCAATAGTGAGTAGTTGTAGTAGCAACTGAGCGAAACGAGCAGAAATGCAAGTACAAGTCAAAAGAGAATCCAACCAAGCGAAGAAAAAACATGCCTTCATAGAAAATAAAAAACAAATAATAAGAGATTTTAAAAACACCTAAAAAAAACTATTTTAACACAAATTGCCGGGAGAGCAAGAAGAATTTGTGAATTATAAAGCGCAAAAGATTGCCACATTAAATAAAGAATTTTAACTCTATTTTTTTATTGTAAATCAAATCTCTTCCCTTTAAAAATAAAACCAGGGCATAATAAATTCAAATTGAAATATGGCTTATCTGGTGTTAAAACGTTGAGAATTTGTTGTGTTTCAAAAAAAAATAACAAAACTGATAATAATGGCAATTATAGTTTTACATTCCCTGTTTTTGAATATTCAGAGAGACATCGTATTACGACATGTGCTTGGACTTTGTTTTCAAATAAAATGTAGATGTTAAAAGGAATGTAGAGAGATAACCACTTCGAAATATATAAAACGCTAAAGTTTCCACCTAGTAGATAAAATTCGTAACAAGAATTTTCTTTATATTGACTCTAAAATCGTTTTTAACATAGTTACCAGTACTATATTCACTCAGTCATTAAAACCGAAACCCAAATAAAACAGTGAACTGAAAAAATTCGATTAGCTGCCAACTCCATTGTCATAACGAATCTCTTTTCTCTGCACACTTACTTCTTTTTTTTTAATTATTCTCGCAATACATTTGAGCACATTGAAAAGTATAGTGTTTATTTGGCTTTAATACCAGATCAATCTCATTAGTTAGAAATCCAAAAATAACATTCTAAAGCGAGTCCATATTCTTTTAAGAACTTCAAGCAGTTTGCTATGCGCAAGGTGTAAGCATAAATTCATGTTATATTACAAGAAAATTAGGTTAAAAGGGACAGCATAACAAAGAAAAAAAACTACCCAACGACTAAAAAAACTGCAATTTTATTAAACCTTAAAATCTTCGGAAAGTAGTTAAAAGCCTTTCTGATCTCCTCTGAACTTTTAGTGTTTTGAAAAAAACGCATGAGGTCTGCCAAATTAAACAAATCCAAGTTTAAGAAGGGCAAGTCCATCCTGCATAATCTGTTATCTGCAAGGAGGGTATTAAGGCAATGAAACTCTCCTTTAGCTCAGCATCTCTCATCATCCCAATTATCAAATCCTCAACCTATTTAAAGATCTTTTAATTTATAAACAGAAGTGCGCAAATACAAACACAACACCTCTTAGACTCGCAAAATGTCACAATTATCTTTGTACACAATAAAGGGTAGCGTTTTTCCTGTCAAGTCTAGCAAGTTTTAGAGCATTCAATCTAGTAAAGAAAAATAGTTGAAATTATCGGCAATCTATTGATTTATGCTTAAGAATCATGTATTTCGTTGAAGTTATATGCCCATATGCTGTTCTCCTTAACGTTTTCGAACTCCACTCTTATTTCACTCCACAAACAAGGCCTACGTTTGCGCAAAAGTAGAGCGTTGCATCCAATGCTGGGCCACAAAGTGGCATGAATAAGAATGCACTACGTCTTCGTAAGTTTAATGAAGATACCATTTAATGTTTTTTACTGTTTAAATATAATTTTATACACCAGACTACAGAGGTCCAACATTGTTCTAACTAATTTCTTCATCGTTGAGCCCTCAAAACTTAGTCTTTCCCTTAAGTGGAACTTCGCCAACTTTTTTTCTGACCAATTATATTATCAAACACGTCACATGAGTTTCGAAAAATAAATGTTTTCTAAATTTATTTGTCTAATACCACCAGTGGCTGGTAGCTGAACAAAAACAAACAAATAAAAAAGAAACTGTTGTTTTTCGTACCATGTTAATTTATAAACAATTTTCCATATTTGAAATAACCGTATGGCATCATTATTTTCTCAATTCTCCTTTGTCTGGTTTCTCTTTTTCTCCCACAATCATATCAAGTTTTGTTTGCTGTTTTGATTAAAATAATAGCCGCATAGTGCTCTCTATATCTCACAATTTTTAATCTTTGTTTTGATACATTTTTTTGTTCGTATTTATGCCATTTCAGTGCAAGCAGTCTAACAACTTTCTCTTTGCTAACGCAAGCGCCACAATACAAAATCTCCAAATACTCAATATACATTTTCCTAGGAACAAGTATTTCGTTTGTTGTGGTTTTTTTATAGTTTCTTGCAATTGTTGTCATCATAGTTGCTCGATGCTGTCGTAGTGACAGTTGCAAAGCGATAAGTCCTTTTGTACGTGTTTGCTTTTACCGGGGGTCTTCTTACGTAGGGGTTTTGCACCTAATGTGTTTGCTGTGCGATTTTGAAAGGCATTTGAATGACTTCGAAATCTAATACATACAAACTAGTATGGAAAGCTGAATTGAGCATCTGCGTAGGTGGACGACTTGAGCAAAAAAGAGCTTCGAAGATTTAAATTTGTAATATTTTTGTTATCTTGACAATTTCTAAATTTATCACAGCTGTAACGCTCATAGATACATACATATGTTCATGGGTATTAGCCAGCAGCCTAACTATGAATGGGCGATGTTAATGATGATGATGATAATGTTAATATATATGTATATCCACACACACACATGCATTTGCATTCAAACACCCTGTGTATTTAATATTTTTTGTTATCATGTGTACAAGCTGTAGTTTCACTGTTTTTCGGGTAATTGGATGGACTATATGCGTTTATTCAAAGAGTGGATAGTTAAATTACACAAGTGTTTAGGCAAACATGTTTGACGTTAGTTAATGAGAGAGGAAAAGAGAGAAAGCTCTCGGCAATGTTCAAATTGCCGGGTGTTTAAATTAAATAGTATAAAACAGAGTTGCTAGTGTGCACAATATTCTTCACACATCCCGGAAAAGTTGATTGTATTTGATTGTTGTTGTTATCAGTTAAAGGTACGACTGCAAAAATAGCAAGCAATACCATATAAATGAAAATCGGTTATATATTAAGTATCCATTAGCAAACAATATGTTTTGATTCTAAAAACTTTTTAATTATATTGTTTGTACATTTGTACACATAATGTTTGATCTTTTAGATAAATATTTAATGTTTTAACTTAAAATTGAAACGTAACAGTTAAACCTTTAGAAAAAAAATATTTCAAACATTTTCGATTTGGACCAAGAAATCATTTAGAATTTTTGTTAGATGTAAAGTGCGTTGAAAAATATAAAAATACGATAAAACTGGTAACCAGCGCCATAACAAAATGACAATAGGAGAGGCCAATAAAGTTGAAGATTCCGCAAGCAAATGCTATGTTTTAGATTATGGCTAGTGGTTAAAATAATTAATAATAGTATATTCATTAATTTCGCCCAAAAAATATGAAAAAGCATACATTGTAACAGGTGCGGACGAACAACGGTCTACAGAAAGAAGTAAAGGATTAGGAAGGAAAATCTACCAATTATTATCAGTGCCTGTCCAATTTTATTTTCGTTAAGTATGTAAAAAAGTTAAAACGATTTTACTAGGTCATTATTTAATAAAAAATTCTTAAAACCTTTTTTTTTATTATTATTTTTTCAATATTTCGCCAAATCAAAATTGATTAATTATTTATATATTCTTTTTTGTTTATCCTGATGATGCCAACCAATGGTTTGGCGAAATATTGAAAAAATAATAAAAAAAATAATGTTTTTAAAAATTTTTTAATAAATAATGACTTAGTGCTTAATAATTAACTACTTAAAAGTATTAAAAAGGTCAAATAACTATAATTGCTAAAAAGTTTTTATATCTGAACTCGGTATTAGGAATCAGTATGTGTTCATAGCGGCACAAAATTTGCTAAACACATTAAATCACCGATGTATACATTTGTCCCCGAAAAAACCAAAGAATTACATAAAAATCTTCAAACTTTTAACGGAATAGCATTCTTCCTGCGCTTCTGAGGAAAGTGCTTGTGATCATGGTAGGAGTCAATGCTCTTGATAATTAACCGTACAATGTAGGTTTTTAGAAATGTTTTGTAAGCATTTATAAGACCGTCAGTAACAATTAGTTTTAAGTCGAGATATGCATTTTCCAATAAAGTTTCTTAAATGTTTTGTTTTTGTTTTCTTCTTATTTTGAATAATTGTAGTATTTATACCAGTTTTTCTTTTTTAGTTCGATTACAATTACAAATCTTTTGATTCCAATCTAATTCACTGATTAGGTTATCACTAAATTCTAAGATCACAAGAAAAATAAGAGCGTGTAAGTATTTACAAGTTGTCGTAATAAAAGTTGGTTGGTAAAAATGCCCGATTTATATCGATTGTGAGAAAAATAAAAATTTAGTTCTATCAAGAAAAGTATCAGGAATAACTACAACAATTAATTGTTTTTTTTTGTATAGCAACCTTATAAAGCCATTTGTGAAATATTTTCATGCACGTTAACCTTGGCAACCCTGTTATTCGAAATAAACTCACACACATTATTTTTGTTCCAGTTTTTGCGTTGTTTTGAAAATTTTAGGAGAAATCTATTTCACAACAAACAAGAGTCGGAGGAATAAGGAAAAGAGCAAAAAGTAAGGAAATTCCCAGAAAATACAATAATAGAAGCAAAAATAATATAAACGTAAAAGAAACACAACAAAAAATAGCAACGACATCGACGAAGAACAATTTCCCTTTTTAAGAGAATTTGTTTTCTGAATGAAAATTATATTAAAATTAGAAAGGACAGGAAAGAAGGCACCTTCGATAACAAATGATTCTTACATGAAAAAATGTGCCCAACATGCTGAATCACTTATATGTAAGTTGGCCTCGGAATGACGTGGCTGGTTGAGTATAATAGTTAAAATGTTCTGCTGCTGTTAATAATGGGAGTTCATTTTACTTTCGCAATTTTACTTGAATTACGAGATGAAAAAAATGTTTATCAAAGAAAAAAAAACAAAGGCGATCAAAAATGGTGAAATAGCGACTGCTCCAATGTCATGGTGAAACATACTTACGAACGAACAATTCAAATTGTGTATACGTCGAAACATTCATTACCATCATTATTAGTTTTTAGTTGCAATTGTTTTTGTTGTTCATATTACAAATAATGCGTTGTTATTATATCGCCGAAAAGATATTTCTGACAACAAAAAGTATGAGCTCACGTTTCTGGGAGAGGAATAAACAGATAATAGTGCGTAGAGTGAGCAGAGCGAATATAAAAAATGAAGACATTGAAAACAAACAGCACTCAGTAGTATTGTGGCATTAATATGAATTTCCTTCCTTGTTCTTTTCCGGTCTTTTTCCACAAGATATAATACGCACGCGAAATAAAGTGAACCAAACTTTTCATACCACTTTTGTTTGGCGTCAACAATACGGAAAACCCCAAATACAGGATATTGCAAAAAAAGATTGACAGTGAATAACATCACCGCGCAAACAACTGAAAGACAATGTAAAATGCCATTTCAATATTAAGAGTAAAGGAGGAATAGGGCTCATAATATTAGAACGTTAGTTAATCACAAAAATAGCTTCATGCAAACTTATTGCATTTAGTCAAGAATTTTACAATTTAAAAAAAACTAACTTAAAGGTTCATGTTTTATAACTTTAAACCTGCTGTACATGTGCACTTTTCTGCTTTTAAATTTTCCCTCGAAATCAAATCGTTAAAAAACTTCGAATGTTTTGATTTCGCGCGAAATCCAGAACAAGATTTAATGTTTTTACGAAATCTCGAAAATACGCCCTCCGGAATAAAATCAGGATTAAAAAATAACTAACTTCCCTTAAAAAGTTTCTTTCTTTTAAAAGCAGTTCAGTTCAAATCTCTTTGAAAAAAGTCTCTTAACAAGCCTCGTCTTTAAATGACGACATGAATTTATTTTCTAAGACAATATGAGATTTTTACTGTCATCAAACAACAGTAATGAATAAAAGTGTCCTTTTTTACTCATATGCCTGTATTAAGAGAATCTTAGTGTCTGGTGAATCTATTTTTTTTAATAACAGAAAATACCGAAACAATTCTTTTAATAACAAACTTAAGTTAAACGAGAACAAAAATAAAATAATGGAAATAAATATGAATACTAATATAATATTTAAAATTAATGATATAATAA
The DNA here is from genome assembly GCA_030448955.1 of Trichopoda pennipes. Taxonomy (NCBI): domain Eukaryota; kingdom Metazoa; phylum Arthropoda; class Insecta; order Diptera; family Tachinidae; genus Trichopoda; species Trichopoda pennipes. The sequence goes on from JASKUP010000099.1 coordinate 1,378,194, forward strand.
TAGAGAAAGTTAATAATATAAAATATCTAGGTTTTCTGATAGACAAGGAACATGTAGAACACATATGTAAGCAAATTGGTAGAAAAATCAGGTTTTTTTAAACGTATAAGGAACAAAATATCAATTATAACGGCAATAAACATACAATACGACGATAAAACCACATTTTGAACAGCAGATATCAAGGATGCAGAAACTACAAAATAAGGCAATGTGCGCAATAATCAAATGCAATCGATTTACCTCAGTGGGACATATCTTGGATACGCTCAAATGGCTTAATACAAGACAAAGATTAGAATTGAACAAAATTCATTTTATTCAGAAAATAAAAACGGGAGAGGCGCCTGATTATTTAGTGGAACAACTCAAATAATAATACAATGCGAAGATCACTGTTCTACAAAGGATTGAAGCTATACAAAATGGTGCCAAATAATATTAGGAATGAAATTAATCCGAATGTATTTAGAAGAAAAATGGTGAACCTTGTAAAAAATATTTAATTTGAAGCAGATTTGATGTAACTTACGAAAGAATGTATATTGCTATATGAAAGTATTAAAAATACTACTAATAAATAATAATAATAATAATAATAAATAAAAAGCTCTAGCAATAAAATACTTCCTTTCCCAAGACAAAGTGGTGTTGTGCAAAAAGCAATTAATTCACTAATATCATTAACTAAAAAAAAATTCTCTCGTAAACAAGAATTTAGAGTCACATAAGGGTCAAAACAGGTTTTTTTTTGTACTTTTCTCTGTTTAAATTTTGGGTCTGGTCTTGCAAGTTTTGTTTTTAACGCTTTAGTTTTTGTGTTTTAAAATTGTTTGTCTTTTATCTTTTACCTTTTTATGACTTTATACACAGTTTGCATTAAACAGAAAAAGTAAAAGAAAAAGTTTGATGGTCTGATTGTGGAACGAGAATAAGTTTTCTAAAATAAACAGACATAAAAAACGTATAATAAGAATAACTAGTAATTTTTTCTTCGTCTTGACTGGTAGAATTTTTAAAGTGAAAAAAATTGCTTTGGTTATTAAAGTGCAAGAAATAATGCCGAGTATGAATCTGTAGATTTTGTCGGATATTGATCTTTAAGCAAGCAACCAACAACATTAAAAGATTTCTCAACTTTCTTTCGTTTTATTTAAAACGATGGCCGTTAAACAGAAATAGCTATAAGTTTTACAAAACGCTATAAAATTTAAAGGCAGAAGAGGTAAAAATATCGACGTGTTCATCAAAAAAAAACAAGAACACAACAAATTAATAAAAATTCAATATTTTTATTTAATGACCTTAAAAATTAAACGAGAAGCATTTAATTAAAAAAAAAAAACTACAAAATAAAGCGTCAAAAACTCTCTGCACTTCAGAAAAGGGTTGAAAACCATAAGCAAATCGAGAAGCTGTGAGGCAAACAAACAAAGTGCCAAATATAAGGTCTCCAAACAAATCTATACAATAACAAACCGTCAAACAAAGAAAAAACCTAATGGATATTTAAATATTAAGTTTACAGCTGCTCTGCAATTTGCAAAAAAAAAAGCTTTAAAAAAACAGTGAAAGCAAAAAGCCATTTAAATCAACGGACGAACAACAGACGAAATTTAAACAAACTAGAATAAGGGATATAAAACTAAAAGAAAACTAACCTTATAAGTTATAACAACAGCCATACTAAATATTAAAAAAAGTTCTAAGTAGGCAAAAATTGAAGGCATTTCAAGAGAAAGAGAAAGACGGGATAAAGCTGCAATAGTTTTGCTGAATTATCAAAATATTTATTTATTTAACATAAAGTCCACACCTGGGATATTTTTTATTACCGCGCACAATCGTTTTAAGCCAATGTGCCAGTTCGTGAGCTGAGAAAAATGTTTGACCAAATAACCAAAACAACGTATATTTATAAAATACCGTGTTCTGGTTATGAGTTGAGGAGCAACGTGGTGGCTGTGGTTCCAAATAGATGTTAAAGCAGGTTTAACATCCAATGTCCTAGCTTGCGCATACACAAAGACACAGCGTGGGGGCACGGCCCTGCTACCGTGCACTCGAAAAGTAAAAGTTAAAAAAAAACTTATAGCGGCCATAGTGGTACACAAATTGTACAAATTTAAAAGCGTAATAGATCTTACGGCTATAAAGAGAAGTGCGTTCTAAATTTAAATTTTTATTCCAGTTGTAACTGGTTCAGTCACACATACTATGGAAGTTTCAAATATAAGGCAGTCAGTATATGTGAAAATTACGTTTTCTATATGACCCTTCTAAATATTTATTTTAAATGCATTCTCGTATAATATAACAATCTTAGTAATTTATATTATATTTAGATTTTAATTGTTTGTCTTTAACGGGTCAAAAAATAAAGTCTCTATGGAAATATCCTTAAGATTTTGAATTTAGCATACACTCTACTTTAAATTATTCTACGGCTCATATAATTCAAAATTTCGTCTTGCATGGAGCAGATATTGATTTTAATTTTTAGCAGCGTTTGGATAAGAAACAAAACACTAAAGTAGCACACTGTTTGAAAATGACAAACTTTAAATATTCAACAAAATCGCACACGACAATATCAAAGGCAGTTTAAGGCAACATCAATGTCAAATTTTCTTGCAGAATACCAAACATGTGTTGCCAGTCATCGATAAATGGCAATATTGCCAACGAGAATACAGATTTACAATAAACGATAAAAAACGACGTCGTCTTGTATTGCCGTCGCCAAACAGAATAAGGGTGATTTATTATTGCTTGTGTAGATGAAATTAAACAAGATACCGTACAACGATTGACAACTAATAAACACAATCCTTAGCATAATGTACCAATATTTATTTTTTAGTGTGCGTTAGTGTTCTTTCTGATGTTAAAAATATAATGAATTTTAATGTAAAAATTTTTGATTTTTAAATTTAAAACTTACCATTTATTAAGGATTATGCATAATAAAAATTTACGTTTACTTTTATTTGACCATTAAAGTAATTTTATTTTCTAATCAAGTTAAAGTCACACCGTTGATATCATAATTAGGAATTTAGTATGATTCAAGATTTTGATCCACAATTTGTTTTTTAATTTATACATTTTTTTAAGAAATTAATTTCTGGTGTTTCCTGCAAGTTAAAATTAAATTTCCTAAATGTGCAGAAATTCCCCATTTTTGATATTGGTAAACATTTAAAATTTAACAGTCATATTGAATATATTTGTAAAAGATAGGGAAACGATTGAAAAATAAGGTTGATACCTATAATGACTTCAATAATATATATACAACATGAATATTAAACCGCATTTTGAATATGGGTCAACAATTCTGTACTCCAACTGCAATGCCCAACAAAAGAACAAGACAATGCAGGTAATATTAAAATGTAATCGACTAACACCAATTAACTATATCAACACTCTAAAATGGTTAAACATACATCAAAGACTGCAATTGAACACAATAAACTTTATTTAGAAACTGAAAACGGGGAGGTACCGGATTACTGGTGGAGCAAACAAGATGTGTCAGAGAAGCTCAGCCATATAATCTAAGAAATGCTAACGACTTCTTTAAGTAACTACAGATATACACCTTAAAGCCAAATGAAATCAAAAATGAACAAAATGCTATATTAGTCAAGAAAAAATTAATACATTTCATAAGAAACAGTCTAATTCAAATCACTTAATATAATTTTCATTATTAATCTGTTCCATATGATGTAAATTATCAAATTATTAAATATAATGGTCAATATAAAAAAAATAATTTGTTTCAATAATAATAAGGGAACACCTAACTTTAAAAGTTTTAAAATTTCTGAATACAATATAAGAAGAAGCTCGAATGGCAATGGGAAAATTGAATTCCAAAAAATTTTTCTGACAAAAAATTACCAAATCCCTTTTTTTAGTTCACTGAAAAATTTCAATAAACCTTTTATTTCCAGCTTGTACTCGTGAGTGTGTTTACATGATATTTATGAAATGCTTTTTGCACTCCCATGTATCTACAAGAGTTCGGGTCCAGTATGTATATTTCTACAGATTCTCTATTGATTCTAGTCCGGTTATTAACTTAAACATAGCACAGCTTGTACAAAACCTATATTTTATTTAAAGGAAACATTTACTTATATGTACCATAGTTATGTAGATGAAAACCCCTACCGAAATCGAAAATTCTTCCTTGGAAAGAAAATTTCGATTAATACAGCTGCTGTTCTAAAGACAAGATTTGGCCGAATTAAGCTCGAGTTCTACAGTTCTGAAATCTACAATGTCATGCCTTTCGCCCCCTATATTCCGCCAAACCGCGCCATTCCTATTTTTACCCATTTTTGGACATTTTTAAAATGCCCCTTCCAATTTTCTCATTTTTGGCCATTTTTAAAATGCCCATAATGCCATGGCTTTCGCCCCCATATAATCCGCTAAATCGCACCCTTTCAATTTTGATCCATTTTTGGGCATTTTTGAAATGCCCATATGGCAAAATGCATATTTTCACAATTTTCTGAATTCTATTACTAAAAATCTACACAAATTCTGAATATAACCTGTACAGTTCTGAAATCTACAATGTCATGGCTTTAGCCCCTATAGTGCGCCAAACCGCACCCTTCCAATTTTGACCCATTTTTGGTCATTTTTGAAATGTCTGTACAGAAAAAAAAATGTAAGCATTTTTCACTCTCTTTTTCTTAAATTGTTTTATTTTGACTTTTATCATTTGTTATGAATAAATAAAGTTAAAATTTTTACAAATATGTTTGCTTTTTATATTATTTATTTCATTTTCGCACAAAATGTTAAAATAATTCAACTCTGCTAACTTAAATTTTATGACTAAACTATAACTGTGTTGGCAAAACGAAGCTAACTTTCGGAGCTAACTAACTTCACACACTTATTAATGCAATATTGAATATTTATACATTTCCCAATTGTGTTATCAGTTTTAAGGCTTTAAGCAAAAATCTCCAATTATTTTGATAAAATCGATTAAAATTCTGTTTTGAAATTACCAGTTAGGTTTTTGAATATGTAGACGAATAAATATGTATACCTCATGACCAGAAAAACAGTACCAGAGCCTTCAAGCTGTTAATTAATTATCTTAATCTGAACTTTCAAGGCATCTTTAGGTAATTTTCAAGAAAAGTTTGGAGCTTCGTGCTTCAAAAATCAAGACGAGCTCCCCGTTTTAAATCGCCAATGTCAAAATAGTTTACTTTTGTATTGTAACTGTTTGACAAGCCCATACAGTTAACTTATGTACATAAATACGCCTTGCGCAAAATTGCCAGATGATCATGGTCGATATTATACTTTTTAATTACAACTTTTGTTGTTGTTGATTTATTTTAAAAAACGTGAGGCAGTTTTTTATCGCTGCATGTAACTTATTGTCTAGCCATCATCACCGAAAATTTGAGGATACAGAAATCTGCTTAACATTTGCTTACAAATAGAAAACTTAAAAAAAAAACAAAATGTGATACATTTTTTTCACAAGAGAGCAGAACGGAACAAAATACAATCCGATAATAATCAAAAGTGTTTACAGTATTTTTGTGAAATGGTAAATAATTTGGAATTTAAAATTTATTTGTTTAATTTTTTTTTGAGCCGTCTATCAAGTAATAATTAGCTACCGCCGACAGTTTTCATTTAGCCGGCCAAACCAAACGCCTCAGAATGCCGACTGATTTGTTTTGGGCGGTGTACTAAATGTGGGAATTTTTGTGGTAAATTTTTAGTTATGATTTTATGATTTTGTTCGTTTTTTTCACAATTTATTTATTTTTCCAAATAACCATTTTTACAAGCAAACAAAAAACTTTCTTCATAACTACACAAAAAGCGAAGTACGTTTTTATTTTTTGCTTACTAATCAAAGCAAAATTCACAATAAATCACAGCCAGTAGCAAGAAGAAATTTATATGTACATACTTACATGCAATTTATTTCTCTACTTACAAGTAGTAGTTTGTCCTCCTTGTTTATTTCATCTTCTATCACTTCTTCTTCATGTTGCTTTATTTTTCGCATACAGCTACAAAAAAAATGTCGTGCCATGCATACAAACATGGCAACTCGTAAATTGACACTTTGTATTCTTGTTAATTTTTTCACAATTATGATGAAGAAAACGTAATTTTGAAAAATATTTTTGTGGTTGCTTTTTTTTTATTTAATAAAAACTAGTCCCGAAACCAAGTTCTAAACAGTTTCAGCATTATTTCTTTACACCAATTGCTCTTTTCATCCGTTTCATTATACCACATCACTATAAATGCTCGCCATTTTTGTGGCGTTTGCTGTTCGGACAATATTGTAGAACTACAAAATATTGTTCAAACAAATTTTATAATTTTGTGTGTAAATAATCCGAGTGCACGTAAATCTTGTTCAATACGAGACGACTTTATACAAAATTTGATTCCTTTTTTTTTCAATGTTAAATCTAATTAAAACTATTCACTAAAATTTACAAAGTAATTTAATTTTGTTGTTTTTTTGTGTATTTTCTAATAATGTTTCTTCTTTTAATGTATTTCTTCAACAACAACTAAAGCGCGTAATAAGCGACGAAATTCACTAGCTGACATGCTGTTGCCAACTTTACATCCACGTTGCCAACTCTTTTTATTTCAATTAAGGAACAGTGATGGCGACTTGGCTATTTTGTTATCACAATCTGCGATTTTAAATAAATGCACAATTTGTTTTGACACCAAAACTTTACATGAATTTAGCTAATGGATGTTTTTTAAGAAGATTAAACAAGATGGCATCCTAGACTTTCGAGATATTTTTACAGTTACTTTTTGTACAGAAATAAATACAATATTGAAGATTAAAATCAATAGCATAAAAAATATTAATAAAGAGAATTAAAAAAGGCATTTAAATCTTAAATCGGTGGTAATCCAAACGAAAAATACAAGTTTTCCTTTAAGGCAAGCAAAGACTATTTTTTGTCATATATAGAAATCATGTAGAATTAATTAATTATAAAGAATGTTTTGACTTTAAAAGTAATTTATAATGTACAAAAATATACATACCTAGAAAAAACTATCTTATCGTATTTGAAGATATCAATCATTTATTTCTAACAACAAAAGAAAAGACTTTGGATATATATATCCAAATGGTTATTTTGCTACCGCTTATATGATTACTCCTGTTATCAATATTGCTAATGGTGAACGATTTTTATTTCCTACTTTTATGCAAATGCAAATGATAGCAATTTAAGATATTGTTTACACAAATAAATAATATTTGGAAAAAATAAATACAACAACAAAGTATCTAAGGAAATAGATACAAAATACAAATTAAGAAAGGAACAATAAAATTTATCGCTTTCCACTTCTCCAAAATATCTGCTTTATAAATGTTGTAGATGAATTATAATTACAGTCATGTTTAAAATTAGTCACTCAAGAAACAAAATTCGGTTAAATAAAAATAGTTATCATTAAGCAAAAGTATTCTTATAAACAAAAACAACTCTTCTTTAAAAAAAAAATAAAACATTATTCTTGCCATACAGATGGTCTAAAGCAGTCTAGGCATGATGAAAATGTTTGATATCAAACTCTTGCAAGTGCGCTGCATGACTCGTCAAGCATTCAATTTTAGTTTAATTTTGTACCTTCGAAATCGTGATTTAAGAATTGCAGAAATTTAACTAGCGAAAAAAATAGGAAAATTGAAAACTACAGGAAAAATGGTTATGGACGAGAGTGCACTTAAAAAATTAATGTGTTTCATTTTAATCCTTTTCTTCAATTTTAAAGGTTTCTTTATGGATTTTATTTTTGTAGAAATCTTATAAAAACACGTTGTTATTCTTTTATGTCTCAAACCAAACTTTGAAAAATTCTATTTGCTTCTTTTCTTTTTCACTCAATTCAAAGTCTTGTGTAAAAAGAAAAATTGGTGCATGCTTGAAAAACAAACAGAAAAAATAGCGCAGTATTTCCAGAAACTTAAATTCCAGAGATATCGTTGTTACATCTTCTTAGTCTTATTGCAATGCCATGATATTTATGACAGCAATTTTGTAAAAACAATTACATGAAATTAACTCTCATCATTAAAAGTTTTAATTCATTTTTCAAATTGCAAAAATTTTTAAAAATATTACAATTAAATATTTTAATGATAAAAATAATATTATAATGATAAAAAAATTTTGAGAAATTCAATGCTATAGAATTTCATATTTAATTATATATGATACAATTCTTTTACTTTTCTGTTAAAGCGGTAATGTTTCCACAATGAAATTATTTTGCCGAGTAAATTTATTTTTGACACTTCATTTTTAGTTTGATATTCGTTATTGTGCTTGTGAGTTACTGAAAATAGTAAATATCCTAAAAATACAAGCAAAGAATGTTATTTTGTTTACCTCAATTGTTTTTTTACGTCCTTTGAAAACTAGAAAAAATTTAATAAAATTAATTCCCGAAAAATATCATCTTGTCTTCAAATGATATGATGTCCAGTCTGACAGTGTCATTATAATTTGACCCAATAGTTAAACAACCAAACTTTTAAAAATATGTGAGCCGTATTGAAAATTTATACTTTTGATTTTTATTTCATAATTTACCTTAGTGACGCGTTAATAAAATCTTTTGTGGAAAGTGACAAAGACAGAAGAAATTTCTTTCTAGCAGTCCAAAATCACTTATTATGGTACTTGTAATTTTGAACAAGAAGAATTCTAAGCCCTTCAAATAAAATGTTAGCAGTTATTATCTTATTTGAGTGGACACATTCCAAATTTAAAGATACGTATATTACGAGTCAAAACTAAAGGCCATATACGTTAAAATCTTGTCATATTAGAATACTTAAATTTATTTATTTTTATTTTAAGAATACTACATAATTATACTTTTCTAGTAAAGCCAACATTTTCCAAAATCGATAGACAAATGATAAAGTTCTTATTTCTGAAGTCGGTTAAAAGTCAACAATGCAACTGCAATAATCAATATTAATATGCGTTCTGCTATATTAGTACACTCTCGACAACACTATCGTTGATACTATGAAAAGGTTCTTGTATTTGCTAAAGCAAACTGTAAGCAAATGCGTTTTCAAATGATTAAATTTTTCATTTAGATGCTCACATGAAGATGGCAGTGCGAGTAAAACAAAATATGGACACAATTTACATATAAATGTTGTCACAATCTAATGCAGACATGGCAAACACAGTTAACAGTTGTATCTGCATACATATTTACAATTTTCTTATTTGAATATTCAACGTTTGTAACGCTAAAGAAATTAATTTGACGTTGAAAAACAATTAAAAATATTTAAATTATTTATTATAATTTGCAACTAATCTGTGACATAAAGCAATTTTGATATTTTATAGTAAAATAATTTGCCATAAAGTCCTTAATACTAAGTTCACACCTAGCGTGTTTAACATCTCAATCGTGTTTAAGCACTAAACACGGCGAATTTGAGGTGTTTTACCATACATTGACGTGTTTTGTTAAACATCTCAAATGAGTTGTTTTTGATTTAAACACGTCGTTAAACACGTAAATTCCAAATACAACTCGGAATTTCAAATAATTTTGGGATGTGCTAAGTGCGTTTTTGCCCCTTTATGCTAGTAGGTAGTGTAATTAACTAATTTGTCTGCGGTTTGGGTTTGATTCCAAACTAAAATGGGTGTTTTCACTACAAAAACTTATTTTTAAGGTAAAAAAAGTAGATAAAATGTCAGCCTTAAACATCTCAACTATAGTGTGAACGGCTGTGTTTAAATTTTAAAACATTTTGCTTAAACACGTTCAAAAACACAAGTGTGAACTTACTATAAAAGTATTATTGATATTCTCGTTAACTGTGTATTTCTTTCCTTCCGATTGCAAGTTCTACAGCATTCGTTTCCGTTCCCATAGAGAATAAATATTTTGTATTCTTATACATTCTAGAGAGTCATGTGTCAATTGAACAAGAGAGCTACGGAAAATTTAAGACCCCCATTTGAAAATCAAGGCAAATAGGATTATTTACATTGGGGATTGATTGTCTTTATCTCTAAAATATTTCCAATTCTGTTATTGTTGAATTTTGTTCAATTTTATTCAAAACCGAAATTTTCGAAAAGAAACTCTTGACGAACAAGAAATCAGAAGTCCGTTTAGCAAATGAAAGTTCACTTTAATTTCACATTTTCACCAAAACTTCAAATAAATTTCATGTAAAAACTTTTAATTTCAAGCTTCCTAAAACAAACCCAACTTTGAAAAAAAAAAATAAATCGACTTTAGCGCCTTTCGTTTATTAAACTTGTATCGAGTTTTCAACAGGAAGTTTGTTTTTCAATTGTGGCAACACCAACAACATGGTAGTTTTGACATTTAGTTTTTTTCACGTATTCGTAGTAGATGCATTGGCAATTGTTACAATGAATTCAATTTCGCACGAAAATCGCATTAAAATAATTAAAATCCACTATGAAAATGGTGAAAATGGTGGTTCTGTTAAAGTTACATTTCGTAAAATTCGTGATATTTTTGTGCAACATAATCGTCCTTCTGAGACCGCTTTTAAGGTCGTTAAATTTGAGTCACCAGGCTCGATACAAAATGTGCGAACACCAACGTGTATTGGACCGGGTCGTTCAACTGAAAACACCGCAGCCGTGAGTCACACTGTTGAAGCAGATTCAAGTTTGTCAATTTGGTGAAGTTTGTGGTTATCCAAGACCACCACATGTCGAATTTTGCGTAAGGATTTTATATTGAAGCCTTACAAGATTTAACTGGTGTAGGAATTGAAGCCAACCAACTATTCACATCGCCATAGATTCGCTCAATTCATTCAGGAACAACCGGCTGGTTTTTTTGAAAAAATAATTTTTTCAGACGAAGCCTTCTTTCACTTGTCAGGGTATGCCAACAAGCAAAATTGGCGCGTTTGCGCTTCTGAAAATGCTAGAGAAGCCTTTGCATACTCTACGTGTCACTTTATGGTGCGCTATGTGGTCTGGAGGATGGTTGGTCTATTTTTTTTGGAAGATGAGGCTGGAAATGCGATAACGGTCAGGGGATTACGCTATCGCAAGATGCTAAAAACTCAATTTTGACCTATTATTGACGACGTGGATATGCTCACATGTAGTTTCAACAAGTCGGTGCCACATGCCACACAGCCAGTGAAACGATCAATTTATTGCAAACCCCATTTGCCGATCCCATAGTTTCATGACAATCACCTATTAAGTGACACCACTGAATTATTTTTTGTGGAGCTACGATAAGGACAGAGTCTATACGGAGCCAATCGAATCGATTTCAGCCTTAAAGTTAAAAATCCCTGATGTGATTAACGAAATAGGACCGCCATTTTGCCAAAAAGTGATGAAAGAATCGACATCTGTTGTGTGGTCGTGGTGGACATTTTTCATTCAAAATTGCCGAACATTTCTTTTTATAATACAATAAAAATTTTAATCATCTTAATCTAAATTTTTTGTTTTAGTTTGTTTCAGAAAATAAACTTCTAGTCGAAGAACCCTCTACTAAAGGCGCTGTAACAAATATTTAATTTAAAAGGGGTTCCGAAAGAGATGTAATATTTATAGGCAGACATGTCAATTATATACAGGGTTAAACTATATCCGTTATAGCAACAAGTTCAAAAATCAAATATTGTATTAAAGGGTATTCAAATAGTGATAGAAGCTACAATAGGTAGACATTTTATGTTTTATTGTACTTTTATGTTCGCTGTTAGACAAAGTGAAAAAGATTAAAATTTAAATTAATATATAAAGGGTGTTCCTTTAGTTACGCGATTTTATCATATATGGCTTTGGATTTTCGACTGTAGTAGACAGGCATTTAGAGCATTCAGATATATTTTGTTGTGGTTGGGGTTGTGTTTTTGGCAAAACGCCATATGGAGAGTGTCTGTTATAACGACAAGTAAAAAAAAAATTAAAGGGTGTCCCCATAGTTGCTTGACTTTTAAATAGTAGATTAAAAGGCAGATATTTTTAATATCAAACAATAAATAATAAAACAGATAAAATTATACATACTTAAGTATAATGTATCCCTTCGAATATAACTCCAATTCACACTTGGCAAATTTATTTATAATATTGGTACGTTTATAGCTTTCATAAACGTTTTGTTGTTACTGAGTTCTTTATTGCAAAATAAATCACACCAGATTGTAGACTTTTCAAGTTTATTTTCTTTAACTAACAGAATAATTTCCTAAAAATCCAAGTCTTTAGTTCACAAGATTTGTGTTTTAACTAACATCTACTCAGATGCTGTCTTTTATATTTCTGCACTAGAGGTCTAGAAAATTAAGAATTGTCTACTCCCTCTATATCACATTTTGTTGTTGTTATGTTATTCATTCAATATATAGGCGCCTGTAGGTCTGTGTGTATTTTTGTTTTTGGTTTTATGCTGATAAAGTTTCTTTCTGAAATTTATTTTAAGATAGTTGTTGTTGTCTTGTGTGCATAAGTTTTCTTAGAAAACTACGCAGTTAGTAAACAGCATACCCAGTTGTTCTCTTTATTATTTAATTATTTCGGTTAATTATTATTAAGAAAGACGCATCCGTACCAACACTGTTTAGAACTTTTTTTCATATCCTCATTGCATTTCTGTAAAGGTTTTAACAGACTGTTATTTAACAGCGCTTGAAAAAATAAAATAAAGGTTTAGAAAAGAGATTAAAAGAGATTACCTTGAGATAGTGGACATGGTAGTGATGGAGAAAAATAATTGTCATGTAGCGAGGCGTTTTAATATAATTAGCTTTACATTACAAGGGTATGGATTGCATATACACCTTCAATATAGAGTAGAAGTCTTGTACAATCACAATTTTTTTGAATAGTCAATGATTTTAAATATTCTCGGAATTAAAAAAAAATCAACAAATTAAAAATCATTTATGACATTTCAAAGCAATTTTAATGAATGAATTGCGTTGAATGAATGCGTTGAAACAGCGGTTTTTCCCCAGTTTAAACGGAGACAAGTTTATAACCCAGATCATTCAATAACTTTTTAAGTGCATTAAAAAAATTTCACTTTATCATTTTAAATACTTAACAACTTGACTGAATCTCCAATTGTGCTTGCTGATGATCACAAATGCGGATGCATGTATAGAGATCCAATCAGCTTGTAGCTGGCAAAATTATCTAAATTTGTCTTGAAGTTGCCAGACGTTTGAAACTTGAAACAAATTAGAACACGCAATGTGCTACGAATTAGTTTGTCCATCGAAGAAAACTTTATTCTTCCGTACGAAATTATTAACAAATTATTCATTATTTACAAAGATTCTAAAAAAAACAGTTATGCTGACAAAAAAAAATAATAGGATTTAATAAAACTTGTATTGCTGTATTGTTATACATGAGAGGGTTATTACAGTCTCATATTATTGTGTAAAGTCGTATTAAAGCGACAGCTTTATAGACATTATTATAAGAAGTTTATAATTTTCGTGCGACTATACTACAAACTTGGCTGGATTTAATTTCAGGTTTATTGCTTTGACCACAACAATACAATAAAATTTACTATTAAGAGTCATATAAACGAAATTTTTTTAATATGTGACACGTAGCTCAGTACCGCGAAATTATACATCTGCCACATATTTTAAACCAGTTATAGAGCTGATATATTTATTTATTATCTATACAACTTAAATTGTATGTCGCTAAATTTATATTTCCCAGCACTATTTTGCAAATATTTTTACTTTCCTCTTATTTTAAAATATTTTTTCTATGGCCTGCCGAAATGTTTCATGGGAAATAAAGAACACTACAATATTCCCCACTCATCCTAACAACTATCATTCGGTAGTTTACGGTAATTGTGATTGATTTTTGCAAGAGTAAATATTTAATGAGATTAATTATTAAAAACATAAAATACGAAATTATTTATTGCGTGGAAAGCATATATATATGATTATTGCGCTACAGCTCACAAATTTCATTCACTCCATTTTTATATAGAATTTAAAACTTCTTATTTGTTAAACTAAATTGATTGAATGAGAATTATATACATATATCCAACAAAGCAAAAGCACAACAACATCTATAATTTTGCCATTAAGAGACAATTTTATTTTTGTTTTTGAGTTTTCTATATTAAAAATATTTATTTTTAATATTTGTACTCATTCTTGACAAACCATAATTTTATTTCTTTTCAAATTTTTAACTTTTTCATGATATTGAAATAATCACACTTAATATTCTTAAGTTAATTTTATAACTTAATTGGAGGAACATGGAACTCTTGACTTTTTTTTAGATAGAAATGAAATAAAATTGTTTATCCATCACCAGATGTGAAACGCATCTATGAAACACATCTGATTTCAATGTTAAATGCTGTTTAACTACACCTTAAAGCGGCTAGCACATTACTTACTTAGTGGGAAAAACTAATAACCTAATCTTGTGTTCCCCAGAGTTAATTACAAAATTATTTTAAATCAAAAAATTAAAAGAAAAAATAGCTGAATATAAATAGTTGAAAATAAAAATTCAATCTACGCTAATTTGTGCTAGATTCCTTTAAAAATAAATATTTAATGATATTCTTATTAAATATTTATTATTCAAAAAATATATTTGACCATTTCATTACTGTTCATAATAGCTCATCAGTAGATTTTACCCCAAATTTTGTATAGGAAATTCAAGGGTCTTATAATTCAAGCGAAATTGATTAAATGAGAATTATCATTGAACCAACACAGCAAAAAGATAACAAAACTCAAAAACACTTCTATACAAAAATGCATGCTTTCAAAATGTGTGTTAATTTCGAGACTGTATATCAGAGTTGTTAATCTGTTATATTTAAATAAAAAAAAACTCTCATGACAATTGTATTTCGTGTTAACCGATGGCCATGATGTAAAACTTCTTAAAATTAATGTGCGATAACATTAGTGTTAGTGGAGTTAATTCTTTCTTCAGTTTTTTAAGCGAAAATAATATTTCGCTTAAATTCTTCTTTCAACTTAATTTTGTTGTTGTTGAATTATTTCTCTAAAATCCGAAATAAGAGAAGAATAAAAGAGAGAACGTGACAGCAAATTGAATTTAGAGCATTGAAACCTTATAAGTATGCTCCCGGGCACTATTTAGACTTAAAATGATTTTTTTTATGCCATTGAAAAGTGGAAAAAATAAGATCTACAACATTTCATATATGTGCTAATACCGCTTAAAGAGATTGGTGTTGGAGTGTCTCTAATATACAAACAAGGGCGCCCGCTACTAGGAAGCATGTAATGTTGGTGGAGATGTCTACTTATTTGTTAAGCACAAAATCATGAATATGAGTTCAAATCCCAACAGAGCCTTGAGTGGAAAGTAAACTAATTGTTCTTACGGAAGTGGTTTATATAAGATATTAAAGAAGCGAATAAAAGGCAAATAGGGAGTTTGAAAATTGCAGGGTAGAAATTTATAAAGACTTATAAGCTATAGAAAAACAAGAAAAATGCAAAGAAAGTAACAAATATAGCAGTGTGTGCTGTTGGTTAAAACAATATCATGGTCTTAAAGCCATGACATACTGTGCTGTGCATGATTATGTAAGTTTATTAAAGCGCGTGTTTAGTGTGAGCTATAAATGAACACATGACAGGCAATAAAATAAACAACCTTTTTTTGTATACAAACGATTTAATCATAAATCTTCAAAAGTAATTTAAGGATATTCAACAAAAGGAAGCTGAAAATCAATAATATTTAAAAATCTAAAAAAAAGCTCGCCAGACAGAAAACGAAAACGAAGTCTGGCAATACTGTGAAAATCAATATTGGAAAAATACTTAAAATTCCAACGCGTGTGTGGTGTTCTTTCAAGTAACACTTGATCATTTTCAAAAATGATGAGTAGGCAATATTCCCTACAATTTAAATTAAATTTTGAATCTTTAAATTAAGTGAACAGAAAATAAAACCAATTTAAAAGATTACTTAGCGATCACGTACAAAAAAAAATTATTTTCAAGAAATCTTAAAAATAAATGTATTCCTTCACCTTAAAATGGACACTCTCCTGAACAGTCACTATTTAGCATGACACCAGTTGTTAAACAACTACTGCCATAAGTGACATTAACTCCTTTTTTCAAGTTGATAAGGAAATCTTTAAGCAAGATCACGTTTTATTTAATTATGGTACATCTCACAGTCGACGAAGGGTTTCAATTTCATTACGTTTTTCTTTTGTTTGATTATGATTTGTATAAATGTTCATTTAGTGTTTATTATATAAATATTTTGTAAATTTTTGTTAAGTCATGTTTAAAACACTTTTATCAATTCAAATATGCTTGTATGGACGAGCCTGTTATTTAGTATTCAAAAAATTATATTCGACAAAATGAGCCAACTTGTTGATGACAAGGCGTCAAAATATTATACCTTTTACCATGATGAATCATATTTTTGTTGTGTTAATTTTTTAAGATAAAATCTTGTTAACCATAATTGTATTCTAAATGTTAATCTGAATAAGAGAAATTAGGATGATATTATTTCGTACAATAACCTATATCGTAGAGAATACATTTATTAACTTTGCAAATACATTACGCTATAGGAAAGTCTCTGAAAAGCCAGGGTGATTCAAGATAATTTTCTATCTATCAGCTGTACAGTGAAATTTGTCCATAAAACTATGATTTCCCACAACGGCTACGGTTGTAATAGGGTAGAAGAACAGGAGTCTGTAATAGGGTAGAAGGACAGAGGTACATTAGACAAAAAACAGCAATCTACGTCATTTTATGGCGGCGAAATCTTATATTCATTAAAGCGAATTCAAACAGTTTTTCCTTCGGATTCTCTTCTTCGATCTCTTGAGCAGAAATCCATGCCATACAATTCTGCGCCAAACAGGCATGGACATGTAACTGGTTATGAACTGTAAGGGCTGGTCGCTGTTAAACTCTTTGCATCTTTTAATGTCAGGTTGTTACTGTGATGGGTTTCTGATCCCAAATACCTTCTTTGTAATTTATCGTAACTATACTGGAAGGGAGGTTGCTTTTTGGGCCGTCAAACAGTTTTATTGCACTTTTTAAAAACTGATTACTTAAAATCAATTCATAACGAGCAACGAACATATTTCACAGTGTAGATTGTACAAATCGGTTTGTAGTTTGTCAGAACCCTTGCTTGAAAAGTATTCTCGGAGATTGTTAGATGAATCCGAAACTGCCGCCACAAAATTTTTACTTTTGTTTGTTTGTTTACTTTTTTTCTGTGGGCTTGGCTGCACTTGAATTGATGATTTTCTGTTTCACTAAACATACACTTTTAACAACCACAGCCAGTCACAGAACAATATTATGTGACTTCAGCGAGAATCGAACTCATGGTAATTTTGTTTAGTGAATGAGACTGACGCAATCTTCGCATATGTTTTACAATTTTCCAAGTTGGCCTTTAAGTCAAACACGCTGTTATGTTATTACTTTTCTATTCCTCTAAATATAATATAGGGCCCTTAATCACATCTCTTGGTCTTCTACAAATCACTTTAAAGCAGTGGTTCTTTTATATTATTTCTTCACTTCGCAACAACAATTATTTTTTTTACACCAGACACTGTTGAGATTTGAACTCATCATCTTATATTTAACAAGCAATTCGATAGCCCTATCTACACGGTTACTCAACTAACTAACTAGCTTTCTGTATTATTACAGTAATGAAAATCATTTACAGAATTCTAAATCTCTTTTTCATTACGTAACAATTTATTTGAACGAAGGGAAAAACAATGTGGAATGCCAAGTCGTAAAGGGAAATTACTTTCTTTTTAATTTCTTACTGCATTTACTAGTTTTAATTGGTAATTGAAGATTTTGTAGATTCATCACGAAATATTGTTAGAGTAGAAGCAAAATAAAGTTATTTACAAAATACTGTAAATCTTATGATTATGCATGGATTAAATATTATGGAACTATCGTGGACGGATATAATTGCGATATTTGATAGAGTGCGAAATTACAATAAAGTGATACCGAATCAGTAATTTGCCCTCTGATGGTTCAACATTTTTAATAGTTTTCTTAAGCAATTCAAAAGCAGCCCTCCTCTTTCAGTCAGAGTAAAAACATTATTTACTTTGACGCTAGAACATACCACCCAAATAAAAAGTCGATTAAACGATACTAAACGGCGAGGAAAAATGTTGGCTTTTAGTATTTATTAAGGACTGGCATTTTATTGGAAAATTAAGGAGACGTATAATTTTTTAGTATTTATATAATAAATAATAACACCCTCGAAGGCACATTAATCGGTTTTTATGGATTACATAACCATCTAGACCTGTGCTGCTGGGGGTATTGATGTGATTTGATTTACATCTGCACCGACTAGGTAGTCATAATCAGATGGTGGTGAAACCACTTTGAATGATTTGCAAACGTCATTCACGCCCTAGGAGGTCATCGAATATGTATATCCTCCGATCACTTCTAGTAGCAATTTCGAAAGCCCGAAGTAGGCCGCAGCCTTCACTCCGTGCTAAAGTGTTGGAGACTTTCCAACTCCTGGTCCAGAACGCATGAAGCTTAATATAATTAAGAACACGACGGCATTCATACTCACTGGACCTGAACCATTCATTGTGTTCATTATGAATGATCCGACCCACAAACTATCACGAGGGTCTCGAAACCACAACCACCACGATACTCCCATATAGGGGCCAACCTCAATAACCAGTCAAAGAACAGCTAATTGTCTCAAGAGTCAAATAGTGAACTCTGCGAGCGTACTGATTCCCGTGGAAATATGTGGGTTGTCCAGGTGACTCCTACTAGCCTTTGAGGGGCTTGGGTTCCCTTTTACCCCGCAAGACACCAGTCTAAATGGAATAGTAGGTTCCAAAAAGACTATCATGTGCCCCGGGGGAGCTGCTGGGGGTATAAGGGAGCCCAGTCTCCTGAAGGCAGCAGGGGTCAACTGAAAGCTACACGTTATTTCCATGGGAATCAGTAAGCCCCAGAGTTCCGCTAATTTTCTCTTTAGACTTTAAGCTGTTCTCTGACTGTTTATTGAGGTTGGCCCTTCGGGAGTATCGTGGTGGTTGTGGTTTTGCGGCCCCCGCATGAATTTGATTATGGGGGCCAGGATCATCTCGCCTTTAATAACACCAACGGGTAAGTGATGTTTTGGATAAGGGGTTGGATAGTCCCCAGCTCTTCAGCAAGAAGTAGTGGTTTGCAATCCTGCTTTGGAACTGCTGAAATTGCAACGAGGAAAGACCTGTTGCTAGAATTAGTCCTCGGCTTGCTAGGGCGTGAATGACATTGCTTTTCATTACCAGTGGTATAATAATAATAATAATAAATAAAAATAAAATAATAAAATATAATAAATAAATAATAACACTAATAAATAAAGTCTTCTTAAAGTTCCCCATCTATTAGGATTAAATCTCATCAATCACATAAATTTGAAAACAGCCTCCTTCTTTTTATTTCTTCAACAAACAAATTTTTTTTTTTCATTGAGTTTTGTATTAAAATTTGCTGGTGGAGAAACTTCCTTCTTTAACGTGAAGTCAAAGACTAAAAATATACATTTATATATATATATATATATATATATATATATATATATATATATATATAAATATATGTAAATTTATATATATGTATATATAATATGGATTTATAGTCTTTGGTGAAGTGGTTTAATTTCAGTACACAAATTGATTTTCAAATTTAAACACACACATACTTTAATACTGTAATTTTTTATGTCATTTGATAATTTTATAGTTTTAACAAAATCAAAAACAAAAAATGAATTCAAATTAGCATAATTTGTTTAAAGTTCTTTAAATTAAATTATATTTAAGTAGTTTTGCTTTTTTTTTTAATATTATATCTTAGGTTTTTACTTTTTTTTTCCTATTAAATAGATTAACTTGATAAGTTTTTAATAATAATTAAAATGTGACAATTTGCTGAAATATCTTAATGATAGAAACTTAAAAACTGTAAATATTGTTAAAGATAATGTACCTATGATAGTTAATAAATAAATAAAAAAATAAAAAAAAAGTAGTAATGCTCTTTTGTTTTAATTTATTTTAAAAGAAATTACAAAGAAGTGATTAAAGTTGAAGAGCTCCTATCTAGAAATAATTATTTCTTTATTTAAACAGTAAATAATAATTGTACATAAAACTTAGATTTAGTTATTCAAATATAAAATTATATGACATTTATCAGCATTAACATTTAACGAAAAATAAATACGAGGGCTGCTATTTATATTTCTGGCCTGGTAACACTGACTGTTGCTAGGCACCAGCTGATGTTTCCAGTGCAACCTTCACATTGTTAAACATAACCTCAACCAAAACATTTGTCATTTTATTGTTGTTAGTGTTAGTGAAAGCAGGTTGAAAAAGTGAACTTAGAAGAAAATGGAATTAACTCGTGAACATTTTCGTGCAATAATTTTTTATAACTTTTGACGTGGCCTGACACGACAACAGTGCACAGATGAACTTAATTCTTTATATGAAAATGAAGCGAATTCAATCGTGGCCGAAAATCACTCTAGGACGAATCCCGTGAAGGTCGTCCAACAACGGTTGTTGTGCCAGAAAACATCGCAGCTGTACATGAGCTGATAAAGCATGATCGTCATGTAACATATCGCGAGAATGAGGCATCTGTAGCGATTAGTATGACAAGTAGCAATAAGATCTTGCATGAATATTTGCATGCGAAAAAGGTTTGTTCACGTTGGATACCACGCAACCTGACAAATGCACAAAAGGATGCTCGTGTTGATTGGTGCAAGAAAATGTTGCAGAAATTCGCTCAAGGTGCATCAAAAGCAGTTTATAATATCTGCACAGGTGACGAATCATGTATATACTCATATGATCCTGAAACAAAACAGCAATCCACCGTATGGGTCTTTCAAGAAGAGCGAAATCCCACCAAAGTTGTTCATGGAAGAAGCACATCAAGCAAATGGTTGCCTGTTTCTTCGGCATTACCGGTCATGTGGCGACTGTGCCATTAGAGCAACGTAAGACGGTTAATTCGGCCACTATTTGTTTGCCATTATTCTGGTTTTATTCTGCATCACGACAATGCGAGCTGTCACCGATCGGCTGAAACAATGGAGTTTTTGACAGGGCAAAACATTGAATTGATGGGTCATCCGCCGTACAGCCCTGACTTGGCACCTAATGAATTCTTTTTGTTTCTGAACACCAAGAAAAAACTACGTGGACAACGGTTTCCTACATCTGAAGAAGCAGAAGCACCTAAATCTGAGTGGAAAAAGTGCTTTGAAAATTGGTTCCAACGCATGCAAAAGTGTATAAATCTTCATGGAGAACAATTTGAAAAACAATAAAATAGATTTTGTCTTTAAATGCTTGTGTTTTCATCCTTAGGCCACAAATATAAATAGCAGCCCTCGTATGCTCATAAAATATTATTAAACACGGTACAAATTCTCAAAAACGGGCCAGAGTTAGAATAATTTCATCTGAAATGAAGTATTGTTAATCAAAAAATCTGAACAGACATTTCCTTTTCTTAAATTTCAAACAAAGGTGACATTTAACATTATTCTTCGGCTTTTTAGAGTTGGCAGCTTTATTACACCAAATTTACTAGTGCAGAATGGTAGAATCAAGGGATTTCATTATAAGCCTCGAACATAAAATAACAAGAATTGCTATTACTATTAACTTTATAAATTGGTTCCCAAAATATTGAGCCATATTCCAGAATAGGTCTGACTAGAGAAATGTAAAGATGTTTTATAATATACGGGTCCCTAAAGTCTTTCGCCCAGCGTTTTATTATTCCAAGAACAGCACATGCTTTTTTATGCTGCATAAAATTTAATGTAGCATCCAGTAAAATACCAAGATCTGAAAATACATTCAGGTTCTCAAGTTCGTAGCCGTTTAAAATATATTGCACGTTTGCATGACATCTTCGGAAGAAACATATCGCACCCTAAATACAAAAGGGTCACAACTCAAAATACTAAAATTATCGTGCATAAGTAACACATTTAAAACAAAAATAGACATAATTGTATTTTTCCAGTTAAAGAAGATAGTGATGTGAAAGAAAGTTTTGCAGTAGTTAGAGGTGTGTACTCTGAATGAATTTATGGAAAAAAAGTCGGTTTTGGAAAATTTTGAATTGTGACCCTTGGGTAGATCATTAATAACAAGGTAAATAATAAAGGCTATCCTGCATATCCGGCATATCAAATGAAACAATAATTTTTTTGCAAGTACGCGTCTTAAAACGAACTTTTTGAGTTATGTTTGAAAGATATGAATTAATCCACATAAATAAAATGTTTATGAATCCCATAAGGTTAAGTTTCCTTAACAGAAGTTTGTGGTTAACCTTATTAAATGTCTTACTTGAGTTGGTGTAAATAAAGTTTGTTTTCAAATCCCCGGTTGATTGGCGTTGTTGATTCCAAAAGATTAGTAATGCTGAGCAGGAACCAATATGGGAGAAAGGTGATCTAACAATTTTCTCAAAAAGTTTAGGTATAGCGCTAAGTACAGCAATACCTCTGCAGTTGGTAACATTCTTCCTACAATAATAGAATACTAAACGAATACTTCCATATATTGGGAAAATAAGCAAATTTCAATATGTTGGATATTATTGTAAGAGGCTTTGCCATTGCCATAGCACTGAATACTATCCGGACCATATTTATATGAAAATTGAAGCTATTTTAAATAGCTCAAAGCTGTTGATTCATTAAGAGAATTGATATAGCCCGATAAGACATCTCTGATAGTTAATAAGAGCTGGTTTCATCAAAATATTTGATAGAATAGGTGGTAGAGAAGACATTTGCTAACAAATTACATATTGTTACGTTTATAACTTTTATAAACGTTTTGTTGTGAGTTCTTTATTGCAAAATAAATAACACCAGTTTTTCGAGTTTTTAAATTAATAACAATTTTATTAACTTAACTACACAAAGTTGACACTACAGAACAATTTGCTTAAGATGCACGTCTTTACTACACGCTGTTTATTTTTACACTAACTGACTATTCACTCAGACCCATTAAAAGTTTAGAAATTTTAAGAATCTTCTACTCCCTTTGTATCACATTTTTTTGTTGTATGTTGTTTATTCAATGTATAGGCGCCTGTATGTCTGTGTGTATATTTGTTTTTATACTTATAAAGATTCTTCTTTAAATTTATTTAAGATATTTATGGTTGTCTCGTGTAGAAAAGGTTTCTCAGAAAACTACGCAGATGGTAAAAAGCATATCAAATTGTTGTTGTTTGCATGTATAAAATTTTTACGCAGTTTGTAACTAGAAATTTTGTTGTTGTACCATAAGTATTCTAGGCAAGCCACGCAGTTTGTAAACAATCTACCCTGTAGTTTGCTTTATTGCTTAATTATTTTATTTTAAAACCTAAGCAAGACACATCCGTAACAATATTGTCAGCTTATCTTCAGATTCCAATTTTTGTTTTTACTTCATAATAAAGGGAAATGCCATTGATCTTTTTTGTAATTGACAAACTTGTAGAAAGCTCTTAGATTCGATTTCAAATTGTTTCGAAATTTATTTAAGTAAGCAGAGTAACACAATTGATTAATCGAATTATTATGGCGTATAATAATTATAAAATATTAAATATAAAATATTAAATATTTAGTAACAATATAATTGATTTAAACAAAATCAATGAAAATATTTGAAATCCCTTGAAATGTCGAAAATTAATTGAAGCTAATTTGGATTTAAGAAGTTTTAGATTTTATAAAAATTTTGTGGAAGGTTCCCTGTCGATTTGAATTAAGCAATCAAGAAAGGAACTTTCGTTACTATCAATAAGTAATTTTATTTAAAATAAATTTGAGATATTAGCACGCTAAAAAGTTAATTAATAAAAATAAAATAATAAAATAAAAAATAAAATAATAAATATATCGTTCTTTTAAATGTAGTTGTAAAGTTGGTTTCTTTGGCTAAAATGAGCTGGCTAATGTGATAATATCACTGTTGCTTTGTATCCTCAAACTCCGGTGTAAGACGTAGAGGAGGCAAATAGTAGATGGTCAACTACTGCTGAATGTCAGTGAATTGTGGCCTCAGCTAAAGAACATGTCTCCATAATGTTAGGTAATGATATCTGCTGTAATTGCCATTATAAATAGAACAGAGTGTGGAATACTTCCCCTGTTTCAGTGAGGATCGGTTTTGTATTGAGAGCAAGTTGGTTCCATCGTAATGACTCTATGGATTGCATAAGCTTGTAGCATCCCAATAAATTGAAGCTACCAAATTTGTTCGATGATCTACACCTGCCGTCTCATCTCTATCTTAACCTTCCTCAAATAAGCGTAGAGTAAAAAAAATAGCAACTTTCTTAGCCAAGCCATTCAATTTCTTTGTTATTTTAGCTGCCAATGTACTGTCAAGGAATGTGAAGCGATCATCTTATTGTAGAATTCCCCAATTTCTTATATTTAACAACAATTACAACATTTAATCTATAAAACACAGTAAACACAAAAATATTTGTTAACAAAGTCCTAAAAATAAATTGTATCGTTTTATAAACACCTTCATTAATAAACTAACACAATAACAAAATTCAATATGCAGGCAGCAGCAGACGCTGTACAAATTTAAACAAACAATAGAAATGTGTAAAAAACAATCTTTTGTTGGTTGTTCTTTTAAAAAAATGTAACAATCATTTTATTTTGCGCTAATTTTGGCCTGTGGCTTTTACAAACAACAGCTCGAGACAAGATTAAAAATGTCTGTGCATGTGCGCGCTTTTTTTTATCTATTGGGTTGGGTTGGTTGATAATGTTATTTATAACATTTGAAGCGAAAATAAGCGATGCATCAGCATCTGGGTGATCTTCACTTAATCCAACATTTGATGAAATTGATTGACAAGACAATTATTTTTGGTGTCTTTTTTGGCTGCTGGAAGAATTACGAATTGATGTGCTTTTTTTGCAATTTCTATTTATTAGTTTTTTATTATAAATTTTATCTATTACTTAAAAAAATATTGCTAAACCTTAGACGGAGAAAATTAAATATAAGAAAAACAAAAAATATACTTTTATATTTCAGTGTAATAAGTAATTTAAAATCATCTTTTGAAATTTTCGCAAATTATCAAAGTATTTAAAGTGTTATAAATATTTATATTCGATTCACTAGCGTAGCGTTCAAAAGACGTATGTTGAAAAATGAAAAATAAAAAAAAAAAATTAAAAATCAACTAACGCAGGAGGGACGATTAAACACGTGGCGTTGAGAAACTGTTTGTTTCATGGTGTGGATTTATTAATTGCTTCATTTCTCCCTGGTGTTAAGTTCAGTATACGCTATATTCACATTGGTTGGCCATCGTACTGTTAAATATTGCTTTGTTTTATATATTATAGCTTCGATGTCAAGATTTTAACTCAACTCTATATATATTCTTAGACAATATTGTATAATAACAGATATTTGACTTGCGATTTCTATTTATAGACGAATTAAAACGTTTTAATTCTTCTAATGTGGACACATCAGCAGCTTGGCGACTAAACAAAACTTATTGTGATGTATAATTAAATAAAAATTATGTTGTTCAGTTTTATAAAGATATTAAATCAAGTTTGTTAACATAAAATCTCTTTTTAAACTGCATTATGCAGTGACAGAAATAAGAGTACTGACTTCTACATGCTTCTGTTGTTTTAAATACTTCTGGTTGCAAAGTAAGTCAGCATTTAATAATTTCGGTTAATATATTTTTTATAACTTTTTATTTCTTTCGAAAATGACTGCATGTTTTTCAAAAGAGCGAGACATAATAATCGATAGTAAAGGGTTTTCTACAAGAAGTTTGTTTTCTAAAACAAAAATATTTTGATTAAGATGATTCAAATTTTTATTGTGTTAGAAAGAGAAAAGTACGGCAATTATGAAAGAAAAATGATATTTAGCAAATGTCCACCACGACCACGCTGGCAGATGTCGATTCTTTCGTTAAAGTTTTCAATCACTTTTTGGCAAAATGGCGATCCTATTTCGTTAATCGTATCACGGATTTGGAAAATTAAGGCTGCAATCGATTCGATTGGCTCCGTTTAGACTCTACCGTTAACATAGCCCCACAAAAAATAATCCAGTGGTGTTAAATCGCCCGATCTGATTACCGTAAAATTATGCGATCGAGAAATGCGGTCGGGTAATTTATTTGCAATAAATTGATCGTTTCATTGGCTGTGTCACCGTCATTTTGAAATCATACTAGGACTTTCAGAAGCCGGAATGCGGTAACTTTGCTTGTTGATATAATTGATAAGTGAAAATGGGTTTCGTCTGAATAAATAATTTTTGTTAGAAAAACCACCCTGAATGAATTGAGCGAATCTACGGCGATGTGGATGGTCGGTCGGCCCTATAAGGCTTCAAAATTAAATCCGTACGGAAAATTCGGCATGTTTTGGTTTTGGGTAAGCCCAATTGTCGAAAACCTCGATAAATTAACAAAATTGAATCTGCTTTAACACTGTGGCACACGGCTATGATGTTTTAAGTTCAACTACCCGGTCGAACACGCGTTGGTGTTCGCACATTTCGTATCGAGCCTGTCGACCCAAATTTAACAACCAAATTTTTAACAGCTATCTGAGAAGCTCGATTATGTTGTCCGAAAATACCACGAATTTTACGAAATGTAAATTTGACCGAAACACCATTTTCATAGTGAATTTTAATTATTTTAATGTGATTTTCGTACGAAATTAAATTTATTGTAACAATTGCCAATGCATCTACTACGAATAAGTCAAAAGACTAAATGTTAAAACTTTCATGTTGTTTGCGTTGCCATGATCGAAAAACAAACTTCTTGTTGAAAAACCCGATACATGCATATTGATTTTTTTCGTAATTAAGTAAAAATAAAACGAATAGAAATTTAAGTAGCAAAACTTAAAGTCGCCTTGTGTTTCGAAATTTAATATTTACATTTGTTTACTTCATACAGCCATACGAATATAGTTTATATTCTACCTTAAATGGCGCTAGATTATAAATCTTATGGAACATACAAATTGAAACTTTTTAATGCTCTAAAGCACTGAAAGAGTGTCGTGATTCTTGTGGAAATTCATTTCATTAATTTGACTATAAAACAGGGCTGGTTGTTTATAAAAATGCGAATCGGCATTTAACCCCTTTGCTGTATTCCGTGCTTTTTTGTTGTTTTATTTTTTATTTGCTTTGAATTTTTGCAAAAAAATTTTTCACACATTTATAAATAAAATCATTATCAAGCATCAGTCGCGTGCATTAATTCTTTTTAAAATTAAGAATGGAAAATTAAGTTATTTTAATACACCAGAATTATTTCTCTCCAAAAAAAAATGTATACAATCACTATTTTGTAAAGTTTTATGAATGAATTTATGATTTCTTTCTTTCTGATGTTTCCCTCTTGCATTAAAATTACCACCTTGAGCCCCATCTTATGAGTTTGATTATGATTTCTGTTTTGGTTTTTTGATTTTCACACTCGTATCTGCTTGCAGTTTTTTTAACATTTTAGTTGGTTAATATTGATTTTATTATTATTTAGTAGTTGATCGGCAAAAGATCAAAGCGTAGTATATATTTGTACATTTCTACAGATGTGTTGGGCTGGCGAAATATATAAAACAAAATATCGGCAATAATCTTTTGAAATTCTGACTATTCTTGACATCAGATTTGTTGAAACTTGCAAAGTGCTGGCTCATAAAATAAAATTCTTATCTGTGTTTTGTTTTATTACGTTGAAATAAAAATGATGAGGTGAAATAAATGGTTTTACTACACAAAAATTATTCGTTACTTTTCAACTTATCTGGATTATTTTTCATTAGCAAATAAATAAGAAAAAAATTATTTTCAAACTTTTAACATAAAGTTGCTACAAATTAGCTAATTTCATTTAAATTGTTATATTAATAACATGCTTTCTATTTGCAATCTATGTCTGGGTTATTGCTTACGTTTTCCAGATTACGTTTACATTTATTTTTTATTTTTTCAAACCAGTTGAATCTCATAATTATATCCGTATTCTTTTCAGCATACAAGTATCACTTTTGACACAATTATTAATGTGATTCCATTTGTAAATTTTACCATATTCATCCGTGATCTCATGAATTATACATATTTTTAATCCTCTCTATGTCTCTGTACATGTTTATGTTGAAATGCGATTTCCATGGGTCCCAGATAACCTGTGGAAATTGAAGTCTAATATGTTCTCGAGAATTATTTTGTTAAACTTTTCAATCAGTCGATAAGTCGATAAGTGATGTTTAACTAGAGAGTTTGTTTATAGTTATGGGACTCTAAACAAACTTACTAAAAGGAAAATTATACTATTTATTGCAAATTTGATAAGAAGGAAATGAAAATTTTTTTAAATTTTTTGTTGACCTCCTCTGTATGGAGGGTCGCAAGAAGAATCCAAACTAACCTCCAAGCAGCCAAAAATATTATGGGATAAAAATTGGTGTCGAAATAATACTGCAAGTGGCAATGAATTCAAACTCATGTTGAGTCAATTAAACTCATGATGAGTTTTGTATTGGCAGAAGTTTTCATCAAACTTTGATTTTTATAAGATGCAAAGATTAATAGCATGCCTGTATGATCAAAATATGATGTTGAAAAGAAGGAGTTGACCCTATATGACCTCCATTTCCATGATCTATATGTAACTGTAAAAATAGTTCACAGTGTTGTGGCAGTACTGCCTGATCGCTATGTAAGTGGTTTCAGCGTTTTTTGTCGTGCGCCTTTTTTAATGTCCGGACAAATGATGTTAATGTTTTCTAAATGAGTGTTTGATTTTACTCCTGCGACGACATTAAGGCTCTTGTGCCACTGTTTTTTATTTTTCTCTAGATTCTTTGTCGAGAAAAGATTATAAGATTAATGACAGAACTTCATTAAAGTCGTTTCTTCTTAAAGTTCAACCTCTCGATATCTGTATTAAAATACAGTTGGGGTATTATAAAAGACTAAAATATTAATTATTCCTACAAATATTAAAATTCTATAATGTATTGAATTATAATCCTTTAGTGTTGTTGGTTCAACCACCACCTTCATTTTTAGGAGATAACAAAGTAAATATATTCATGTCAATACGTACATTTTTTTAAAACACATATTCTCTGCAGGCAAACCTTTATGAGTACGAGTATATTTTGGACTTCAGGATATTTTTATTGCACATATTCTACATTTAAGAAACAAAAAAATAAAAAAAACACGGTAGTACCCGCTTAAAACGCCTTTAACTGCCATAAATTTAAACAAAGTTATGAGTTGGGGTGACTGCAAAATTCTTTGACATGCATTTCATGTTTTTCCAAATGGCGACGAAGCATAAAATTGAACAATCAAAGCATAAAAAATATTTAATTTCATGGTGGGAGAAAAAATATTAAATTTAGAAATGATAATTATGATTGCAAGGATGAAAGTATTTGACAATTTTTGAAAGCAATACAAAGTTTTCAACTTTTAATTGACGACTACTTTTGAAGGTTATTGAGAAATGGATGTTTAAATTCTTAATTTTATCTTTAAAAAGAAAATAACAAAAAAAACTAAGAATACTGAAAAGTTGAAAGTCAATTTAAGAATAAATTAATCTAAGCTTAAAATTTTAAATTTCTTTTCTTCGTCTAATGTAAAAACAATCCATGCTGAAAATAACACAGGGAAAATCCCAAGTCAAAACATACGATTTGTATTTGTGTTGTACTCAGATTCCAACATAAAGCCAACGATCATCACCAACAAATCCTTTTGCATTAACAACAAGTAAATGTTTGGTTTGATTATGCTTGTTCAAACACAGAACCTTGAACCAGCTAAAAAAGTTTGTTAACACGAAATGACTTTAGAAATGAGATTCAAATGATAGCCATTATGTCAATATTATTATTAACTTCTTATTTTTTTTGTTTGGTGTTAAATAAATAAAATGTGAAAAAATGAAAAAAATATAAAAAATTACTGTTCGTATTAAAAATAATATTGAAAATATGGAATATGAAAACTGAATTTTAAGTGATTTTTTATGTAAGACACAAAAAACTGGATGGAAATGAAATTTACTAAAATAATTTTCACTTGCAAAATTAGTACCGTTTAAGAGAAAATAATAGAGTGACTAGAGTCGAAATTCGAATAAATTTACATTTTCCCATATGTAGTGGTAGCAATTTAATAATAAGAACGACTAAAATATCGAATAGTGCTTGAAATCATGATAAAGTGGAGACGGTATAGACAACTTTGGTTAAATAACAGCAACAAAAAAAAAAGGGTACTGCAGTTCTGTCTTTGGCTATTTGCATATGTATTACAACAATTAATTCAGTCAGCGGCACAAAGAGAGAATTTTATAAAAGACAAATTATTAATTACTTATTTACTGGTAATAGATGAAACATGACTGGTAAATTAATTTTAAAATATAACTTTGTTCATATTTTCAAGTTAATAAGTTAGTGACCGTGCATTATCTGAAAATCGAAATAATAAATACATAAATACAATAACAAATCAAATAGCGTAAAATGAATTCAAAATTTAAATATATTATTATTATTATTATTATTTTGTATAACTTCAGAAGATGCAGTGGATGATATTTTGTCAGAATTGAATAGTTTCCATCCGGATATTAAATTTACGATTGAAAGAGAATTAGAATCTAGACTTCCATATTTATATATATTGATAATAAGGAAGAAAAATAAGTTAGTATTTGATTGGTATAAGAAACCAACATCTTCTGGAAGAATCATTAATTTTTATTCAAAACATCCAAGGAAAATGATAATAAACACAGCGAAAAATATGATAGACAGAATATTGACTATAAGTGATAGAGAATTTCATTTGAAGAATAGGGATACAATAAGAGATATACTTAATGACAATGATTTTCCAGTAGAATTAACTAACAGATTAATTAGACAATATGGTAGTTATAGGCATAATTTAGGAAATTCTACAGCAGAGCCAAGAGATTATAAATCATTAACTTATGTTCCTGGAATATCAGAAAGATTAAGAAAGTGTAAAATATATGACACAGATAAATATATAATTGCACACAAAACACATAACACATTAAATAAATTATTTAGCAGTATGAAGGATAAAATAGGAAAAATGGAAATATCTGATGTAGTATACAGGATACCATGTGGAGGAAATGACCAGGTGAACTGTGACAAAGTTTATATTGGGACAACAAAAAATAAACTTAAAACGAGATTAGCTGGTCACAGGTGTGACCAAAAATATAGGAATATTTCAACACAGAAGACATCCTTATCTTCACATTGTAAGAAATATAATCATTATCCAAAGTTTGATGAAACATCAGTATTAGATATAGAAAAAAACTACAAGAGACGTTATATGTTGGAAATGTTAGAAATTGTTAATGTACCAAATGTAAGGAGAATAAATTTCAAGACAGACACAGACAATTTAGCTCAGAATTATAGGTACTTAATTAAAAAGACACATAATTTGTTATAATCATTTCATAAGAGAGAATTTGTTATTTGTTGTTTGTTATTTATTTGTTGTTTCCGTTTCCTTGTTTTTGTATGTTTGAATATTTGAAAATTTAAAATTTTTGTATGTATGTATGAGAAAATATTTTATGTTTTTGTCAAATGTTTTGAAACATTTTTTCAATTTGTTAATAATTTTTTTTTTTTTTTTTGTTTTCAAATTTAAAAATTTTTTCCTGAAGAAGCTTTCCAAAGGAAAGCGAAATATTGAAAAAGAAAAAATATATAAAAAAAGATCTAATAAAAGAAAAAAGATATTTATTATATTAATAAATTAAATACATTTTTCGTATTAGTATGTGCTAAGAAATAAAATAGAAGAAAGGTTACTCTGCACAAAAATATTCGTCGTTTTTAATTTATGAAATAGGAATAAACCTATAGCAGAATTCGCTATGCGATATTCCTTTATTTCGTGCAACGACTTTTCGCAATGAAAAATTCATCGCTCGTGTCACTTGGTGCCCCTGTAGGCTAGTAGGTAGTGTACTAGCTTGTCAGTGTGGAGGTTGTGGGTTCGATTCCCAACGAAGACCTTGGTTTTTTTCACTACAAAATTAAAAATTGACTGTCGGTGGGGCTGCTCAGCGATGAAGCCATAGTCACTGGTCGCTGTGCTGTCTTTATACGGCATTTTATTTCCAACTATTCTTCTTCTTTCACCACCTGTTTCATCTCTTCTCTATCCCTTTCCTAAAGAATGTAGCACGGTACTTGACTAAATAGGCATTGGTGCCTGAAGTGCTATTTCTCTTTAAAAAAAAAATGTGCTTACAGCTTTATTCTTTATTTAAGATCTAACAAACAATAAACGAAGAAATAAATTAATTTGTACATATTATTAAAAAATTTATAAATAAATAAAAATTGGAACGACTTTAAAAATGTCGGTCCTGCTTGACATAATTTATTTCTGACATGAAACCATAACTGAATACTCCTATTGTACATAATTTGATGAAACCCTGTCCTGCTCAGAAAAATCGCTTGCAGAAAACTATTTTATGCAATTTTTATTAAGTTTGTAAAGAAAATAATTAACAGTAAAAGAAAAGTAAACGGCCCGCTGTGAATTTTGCAAACTGCGTGGTTTCTGGAAAATCTTATACACACTGAACAACAGCAGCGTGCTTATGAAGGATTCAACCAAGGAGGTGAACAATGGAGAGCAGGGCAACTATTGGGGAACAAGGCAGAACACACGGCCAGCTGCGCGCTTAGACTGAATTTTAACAACAACAACCTGCTGCCACGTTCTGCCGGGAAGGTGGGTAGCAGAAAACCATTTATCATGGAGCAGGGCAGAGCGCACGGCCGGAAAGCAATATGGAGGGAATTTAGGGCGGAATATTCTTGTGTCTGCGAAAGCCTCTTGGAGCAGCTATGTGGAATCTGCTTGCTGAGCAGAGAATTCAATGGTGTTTACTTTTTGTGTAATAAATAAATAAATCCTTTAACCTAATTTTAAAACTCTAAGGTACTGTGTTATTATTCTGCAATAAAATAACTCAAAATAAAAAAAAAAAACTTTTATTAAAAGAAATAAACGTATCTGCATAAGTTGTTAACTTGGGCACGGTTCATCCCACATCGCCAGTTCTGCTTACCAAACGTGAACCACCGGGCATATTATATCACAACCACAACCTTCATACCAAGAAAGCTGACGTTCTTACACATTTAAAGTTTGAGAATAGGTTAAGGTCGTTTCGACTCTAAGGCCTATAATCATTCGCTTTACCAGATACGATTATTTTACATAATTTTGAAATGCATCAGCTACCCTGAGGGAAATTTCGGAGGAAACCAGCTACTAGATGGATCGATTGGTCTCTCTTAATACTAATTCCAGTTTTGACAGATTTCCTGAATATCATCACCTGCTAAAGATGCCCTTAAAACGAATTTCACTTTCTTTCACTACCAAGGATCACAACATTCTTAGGGATTCAGTGCGCATGCGCCAAATTAATTTAATTATTGGAAGGGTAAAGGTGGTCTATTGATAATGCTTATCATACAAATCTGTTTAATTTTTTCTTACTTGCCTTTAACAAATACGCTAATGCATAGTTTTATCGGATTGAGACATTAATGCCTTCTAGAACCGTTGATAAAGCAGATTTGAAGCAGTGCTTTTCAACTGTAATATATTACATGTGATGGTATTCACCTATTACATTCAACAGTGATCTGTTATCAGTTTGTTTTTGGAGTCAAAGCAGATGCCAAAGGCATGCTATTATAGCAACAATGAAGCGGCGGTTTCGATATTTGTCATTCTTTTTCGTCTTTGTTGGCTGTTTGTTGGCTATGAACGGCGAACGCTTTCGGTGTGAAAGCATCATTCTCAAACGGTGTTCTAATCTGTATTATACAAAGTTTAGAGTTGTTATTTTCAATTTACTGATTAGTATCAATTTCACTACAAATGGACTCGAAAATTTGACAAAGCAACATTTTTAGCATTTGTAATCGACTTTCAGAACCAAGCGAATTTAAATGCAGTAAAACGGAAATTTAGAAAAAAATAAAAATTATTTTTAGTTTTATAGTAAGCCCCTTAATTTTTGTGGGAAGTTTTTGACTAATTTTCTTTCTCTACTGTTGTCATTCTCCTCGGTGAAAACCGTCTTTACTGGATGTTTGATCGGTATGATCGGAGAGTGCTTTCAATGCTCAGAATGTTATACATTCATTTATTTCCCATGGTGCGTGGCCGCGAGTGTCAAAGTGTTAGGTAAAGTTGGAGTCTGCTCTTTTTCGTTTGTATGACGTATATGTTCTGTAAATCTTGTTTGTCCCTACTTGAAATTACTGAGAAGTGTTGTTTTTGTCTGAAGACATCTAACTTTAGTTGAGCCATTACTCTATGAATTGTCTGCTGCTATAAATTCAAGCAAAACTTCAAAAAATGTTGCAATATAACAGACTATTTTATTATCACAGACAAAATTGCACACTACAAATCACAAAAAACATTGTATCGGATTAGAGAAAGCTGTAACTTCCAAATTTTAAATGCACTGTTCTCCTAAGCCTCATACTTTTATTTTATAACTAATTTTAAATGAACATACAAAATATAATGAGTTAGGCTACCAGTTATTACTAATGTATTATCAAATCAATCAATAAAGGTGTCACAATTCTTATAATTCTAACGTGACTTTGTCTATCGTCACTGGCATTAGTCCATTCAGCGCTAATATCACAACAACAATTATTTGTTTGGTAGTGGGCGACTTATTTGTTTAAGCACTCAAACGATTAAAACTGAAAATCATTTAGCAATGACTTGTCACTTTCAGTGTGAGATGCAAGTGTGTATGGCATGGTATTTTAAAGGTGTGTAAAGTAAAATATGTACGTAATGAACAACTCATCATGATAACATTTAAATTTCGCTTCTTGTGTGACACAATGAAGATAAAGTGAAAAGGATGCAATGTAGTTGTCAATGACAATCGATGAAATTAAAGCGTGTGATTTCCAATAATTTCATTCTTAAGAAAAGATTTGGAAAATTTACTCATTTACATTTGATCGAAATCCTAATGAGTTGAGACAGGTACAAATTATTCAATTGTTTAGTGAATTTCAGTAATTTAGTGTCTTTATTTTCTAAGCGAAATGAAATGAAAAATGTTTAAAAATAAAAAAAAATATGCTAAGAACCGTTTTTTTAACTGATATTGATCCAGGATAGTCGTTATTTAATACAACTCGAAAATCAATTTTCTCACTTAGAAAAATGCGGATTTACTTAATTGAGATATGACGTTTGTCTATTATAGGTTGTATTTTAATATATATTACACCCTTTGGAAAGGCTTATGGTATTGTGCAAATCGTGTTGTATTATACTTTTGTCGGCGACAACAATGAATTCGCACTACCGAGATTGTTTTCCAAACATATTTGTGCAATTTATAAGCTTTTGTTAATAAATATATAAAATAAAACTAGATTTTCGTAAATATAAATTGACAAAGAGATTGCCAACAACATTTGCACAAGTATTATAAAAGTCGACGACTAAGGAGACTTCTAAAATGTTATGAGTATGTCTTCGATTTTAAGAAAAGTACAAAAACAAGTTTATAAAGCTGGTGCAAACAAGCACCACCTAGCTGATCGAATTATGCGAAATGTCGAAGTCTTCCATTTATTTTTAAGAAAAATTAAAAACAGGAAAAATGTTCTTGACAGTGGCTATGATTTCAACTGATGGCCAAGGCTTTTCTCCTCCAGAGGATAAAAGTCCTCGTGAGATGCGAATTTTCCCCTAATATTTCAAAACACACTTTAAAATATGATACTATTTAACCTATGGGGGCACGTAGCTTAGGTGGATCTCTTCCCAATATTGTAATATGCTTCCGGGGGTAAAAGGCGCTAGTAGGAGCCCCAAACTGGACGAGACATAGGACTCTCGAAATCCAATGAGTCAACTGAAGACACCCACACTGGTACTACAGCCCTAGTCTGGTTATTGATGAGGCCCCTCTGAGAGTTACGTGGGGGCTGTTGCTTTGAAGAAAGTATCCAAAGAGTTATTAACCCAATTTTAACATTCAATGTCCTAATTCGTACATGCAACAAGACAAGGTGTTGGATGGCTTCCAACTCTTTAGTAGGGAGAGCGGTCATGGCCCTGCTACTGTGCGCTCAAAAATTGCGGCTAATGCGGGTATGCGTCAGCGCGAGTGACCACTTTTTCCGTACCCAGTAATAAGGCTACCGTAAGATAAAGGGCAAACTAACAGACGCTGACGTTAACCTTATCACACACTACTTAACTTAAGTCAAAACTATTTGCAACCAATTCTAAATGAAATAGTGAGTATTTTGTTACGTGCTTACGACTATTCCTTTTTTTACCGGACCAGTACTCAGTGGATGGCCTCTCATCTACCAGAACTAGGAAATTAGGTTATGGGGAGGAGGAAAGAAGGAGTAGTATTTGTGGACATTCAATTTGAATTTTCCCATATTGAAAGTGACAGGAAACATCTCTGGAGGGAGTTCATTCCACATATAAATCAATTTTCCTTGTAACGCGTAGTGCGGTTGACTAATCAATCAACCACAGATGGTGGCGCTCTCAACAAAAATCGAGTTATATGCAAACACATGCGATTAACGGGAACAATTTCCCTAGAGCATTACCATTGTAGTAACGATAAAACAATGAAATACAACCCACATGCTCTATAGAATCAATAGAGTTGGATACTCTACTGTCCCCAAAGACAGTACCCGGTCGAACAACTCCAAAGTATACTTTGGGGCGCCGTTGCATACGTGAGAGTTGCATTCAATTTTTGTACGCATATAGATGAGATAAATAGTATAAAGAACGGACAAAGTGAAGTATCTCTTAGACCGCTTTAAAAACCCGAGGCAATTGAAAGCTCCTGAAGCATATGACAAAGCCATCGAACATCACACTGAATTTTCATGCTAGAAACATTAAGAGCTTCCGATTCCTTAGTACTTAACACACATAGTAACAGATGCAGCAACATTTTCGAACACAGATTAGAGCGTAAGCATGCAACATTGAGTCTTACGGGCATTCAAATCGACTCCATGCACACAAATCCATTCGTAGATTTTTGCGAGATCGTGATTGTGCGTATTATTCATGTTCTGCCTTTTGAAACCCCCTTTCAACTGGCTCGGTCTATTACCGAATGAATACGAATGACAAATGGTGCTATCATCTGCGAAAGGTCATTTAGAAAAAAAAAAGAAATAGAGTAGAGGCCTTGCGGTATCTCCGAATAATTCTTGAATTCGTCTGATCAAATCCAAGTCTGATAAATAAGAACTTGTGTAGTGCGATTTCTGCGAAAGGCAACTAGTTTTGACAGAATTGCATCATGGCACACTCTATCAAACGCCTTGAAAATATCTAGAGCCACCACCTAACTATCATAGAAATAATGTATGGAGTTGCACCATTGTTCCGATAGGAAAGCCAGCAAGTCACCCATATGATTTTCACTTGTGTTGAAAACGTACCATAAAAATAGCATAAAAGTGAGTTTTACTTGAAAACTCTAAATTATGTCCAAATAATGCTTACACATCCTGAAAGAAGAATATTAGACGAAAAAATGCATTAAGCTCAAAATGCAGTTATTTCAGAGATAACTGGGATTTTGGAAATTTTTTTCCTGAAGAGTAGTTTATAAAAATTGTAATTTTACTAAAATGTACCTTTTAACAGAAAACACACATTTTATAAAAATTAATATTTCTGTATTAAGATATTTAAAAAGAGTTTGTTATGAAATAAAATTTTATCAAAAAGCACCTGATATTGAAAAGTAAAAAATAGCCATTTTTAAAGTAATTTGTTTTTCAAAAGAAGCGACCTTTTTATGAAAAGTGCATTTTCGAAAAGCACACTGTAATTGTACCAGACCTACCTGCCTCGCAAATATTGCATATTTGGAAAATTAAATAGGCTGTTAAAACTAAGAGTTAGGCTTTTTCTCAGGGAAGATTTACAAAATGCTAACATATATGGAGTGTACTCCATATGTCTTTTTTGATTCTCTTTGCAATTTTTTCCAAAATTATTTTACTTGATTTTCTTCGGTTATTAATTGGCAGCATTAATTTTTCATAAAAATTATTGGATTTGCAATAATCTTCTTTAAAAAAATTCTAAAACAAAAATTTAAGTTATAATTTTAGATTTATAAATTTAAACTTGTAAGTGTTCCTTTTATTAGATTTTAAGAAGAAATTAGAACCCCTTTAAAACACTCAACACACATATCTACACAAATAATATAAAACATACAAAATAAAAAGTACTTAAATCGCAGGAACAGCATCTGCAAATTAAAAAAAAATATATTTCAAATGCATGCGAGTATAAGAGTAAAATTTTAAATTAACTTAAGTGGTTTTTGCTCAAATTTCTAGCATTAAAAAATTAGATGTTCTTTTGTTTTTGTGTAAATAAATTCTTCCTAAGTGGTTCTTTCACAAGTCATGCCAGACATTGTGTCGCCTGGTTCCAGCAGACAAATTCCTGTGGAAAAAAACAATACTAAAAAAAATCTAATGCGTTGCGTCACGCAGAGATTGAATTACTATTGCAGCACTATATAACACATATTATAATGAATTTACTTGTGGACGCATGCTTTTAAGATAGGTTTAAGACTTGTGCCTTGGAATTTATTTATGGTTTTACTAATGACTCTTACGCCTGTTACGTACATAGTTTTTGAGATCATTAATTCGATGATTGATCGTTTAAAAATGTGCGTTATATTGAATACAATATTATAGTTAAAATATTAGTGAATATTTGTTACAATGTTGATGCACTGAAAGAAAAAATTTGGATATAAAAGAAACATTACTGAAGTATTTAAAAAAATCAAACTGCTTTAAGTTAAAAATAAAAACAAAATATAAGTATCGTTAAATTTGAGTCGACAGGCTCGAAACAAAATGTACGAACACCTATTCACCTATTCGATCTGGTCGTTCAACTGAAAACATCACAGCCGTGAGCCACAGTGTTGAAGCCGATCTAAATTTGTTAATTCTTCGACGTTGAGGTTATCCAAAACCACCACAAGCGTAATTTGATTTACATCTGCACCGACTATATAATCATAATCAGATGGTGGTCAAACCACTTGGTTGATTGAACACCAACCACGCCCTAGAAGGCCATCGAATACGTATATCCTCCGGTCACTTCTAGTAGCAATTTCGAAAGCCCGAAGTAGGCCGCAGCCTTCACTCCTTGCTAAAGAGTTGGAGACTTTCCAACTCCTGGTCCAGAACGCATGAAGCTCTTTTTTATCAAGAACACGACAGCATTCATACTCACTGGACCTGAACCATTCATTGTGTTAATTTGAATGATCCGACTCACAAACTCTCACGAGGGTCCGAAACCACAACCACCACGATACTCCCATATAGGGGCCAACCTCAATAACCAGTCAGAGCACATCATTGTCTAAAGAGAACAAATAGTGTACTCTGGGGCAACTGATTTCCCGTGGAAATATGTGGATTGTCCAGGTGACTTCTACTAGCCTTTGAGGGGCCTGGGCTCCCTTTTACCCCGCAAGACACCAGTCTAAATGGAATAGTAGGTTCCAAAAAGACTATAATGTGCCCCCGGAGGGAGAAAAAAAAACCACCACATGGTGAATTTTGCATAAGGATTTGACTTTGAAGCCATACAAATTCCAAGTGGTGAAGGAATTAAAGTCCACCGACCAATCATATCGCCGTATATCCTCTCAATTCATGCAGGAATAGCCGGTTGGTTTTTCTGAAAAAATTGTTTTTGTAGACAAAGCGGATTTTCACTTTTCGCAATTGGGCTTCTAGTAATCCTAAAGCGATTATTGATAAGCCTCTGCATGCTCAACGCGTCACTGTATGGTGCGTTGTGTGGTCTGGAAACGTGATTATGCCGTTTTCTTTCAAATATAAAGCTGGAAGTGCTGTAACGGTCAATGGATCACGCTATCGTAAGATACTAACAATTTTGGCATATTATTGACGACGGGCTATCACTAAAGCAAATAAAGCAAATTTATTCATCGCATAATTTCACGAGACAATCAGCAGTTAAGTGGCCAGCCAGATCGTGTGACTCAACACCACTGGATTATTTTTTGTGGGGCTATGTTCAAGACACAGTCTATACAGAGCCAGTTGAGTCTATATCAGCCTTAAAACTCAAAATCCGAGATGTGATTAACGAAATAATACCCCCATTTTGCCAAAAACCTATCGGTCAGTGTGATAGTGGTGGATATTTGCCAGATATCATTATTCATTTATAATTGCCGAACTTATCTCTACGTAATACAATAAAAATTTTAATTATTTTAATCAAAGTTTGTATTTCATTTTGTTTCGGAAAACAAATTTCCTGTTGAAAAATCCTTTATTTTCTTTTTATAATTGTGTGACATTTTCATATTTTTTATTGAATTAATACAGCTGCCACATGATTAGTGCGTTTATTTATATAATCAAAATAAGTAATACAGCCTGTTCACATACAACGATTCCATGCGAAAGTTTTACACTTTCCATTCCTCCTTTTGAAAATGATAATCCAGCTTGAGAATTCTTTTTTCCCCATTTTTTATTAAGGCTGTAGAAGGAAATAAAATAGAAAGGAGAAGTTATTTTCAATGCCTTTCAATTTAGTTTTTTAAGTTTTTGACTTAAAAAACAGTAACGAGTTTATTTTAAAATGTAAGTAATATTTTTATAAAATTAAAATTAAATAAATAAGAAATTACAACGTCTGAAAAATTTATTGGATCTCAAGTGCAAGCATAGCCCCTAGTTTTCAAAATGGCAGTAAGCAGGTATTTCAGGAACGCTGAAATCGAGCTCAACTTAATTGAACCTCTAACCAAGTGTGTTTCTGAGTAGAAAAATGTTTGGCGAATTTCTGCAAAATATTTCATTAACTAACATTTTCATAATTGTGAATAGATGTGGGCAGCAATATGTGCAGCAAAAGGCAGCAAAACTTTAAAAAAAAGAAAGTGTACAGGAGGTGATGCAAGCAAGAAACAAATATTATCCCAACTTAGAAGACAATTTATAACTTTAATTTTCTGCCGTGGAAGTATCGGCTGAAAAAGTCCTAGAGTCTCTGCAAAATATTATCTTCGTAGATGTGTCGTTAAAACCAGCAGAGAAGAAGGCAATTGTTCAAAAACCATCACCAACTAATATGGATGCGTTATTAAAAAAGTTCATATTAAAGTGTTCTTGCTGCAAATCGAACTTCTTATATGGAAAGTACTTTTGGAAATAACAAAATTAGTAGTGGTTAACTAAAAGCATTAAGTTCAAGCTAATAAAACATCAACAGTGATCGTCAACAAAAATATTTTCAAGAAACGGAAAAGCTGAAAAGTAAGAAAAGCTGAAAATAAGGAAGAAAGGAGTTCAGAGAAGCAGCATATATATGTTGAGGAAAGATCCAAGAAAGCCAAAGTGATGTGTAAGGTAATTTGGCAGGTAGCCTGTCTTAATTTTAATGTATACTTGAGTATTTTTTATAGTAGTTTTTTAATGTTAATTATTTGTGCTTTTACTTTTAATACAAAATATTAACGAAAAAATGTTGATCAATAATTACTTAATAGGACCCTTCTCTGGATCAATTACATATTTCTATGAAATCGCTTGGTATGTTTGTTACAGTGTATTTAATACATATGTAAGTTAAGTAACAAAATATAAATATAATTTGATTTTTCTTAAAATTAAAAAGTTTTATTTATTAATATAAATTATAACCCATTATTCGTTTTGTTATATTAAATGTTATGTTATGTTCAGCATTACAAAACGTTGTATTCAAAATGTTTTTATGTTAACTTAGTAATACAAAATGTTATAAAACAAAATTCAGTCACATTTTCTACATCAAAACTTACATTTGTTTTATTAAAAATCATATTATTGATTATAACCCCTACTATCCTTTACTCGTATTTTATGTAAAGCGTAACATTCACACATTTAAAATTTTAGTTGTATTTTGTGGAGCGTAATTGAGTTCCCTTGCGTCTAAAAGGCATTGCTAACGGTTCTGCAGCATCCCATTAGTAGGCTTCGATAATGTCGCCGCATTTTGCGTGCTTCATTAAACTTAATTTCTGGCGTGTACTGTCTGCAGCAACTCGATGTGGTGTTAAAAGCCATGGATCTAAAGGATAACAAACATTTTACATTTTGGTGAGAAATAATAAAGATTAGATTTACAAGAAGGTAAAACTCAAAATTGATTTTTTATTGGTAGAGGGTGAGGTTGCTTGCTCTGTAATATTTTTGAAACCAGTCGCAAGATAAAAATATAAATCGAGATTATTTTATTATGAATGAACTTACACTGAATTTGGCAACTTAAGCGGATTAGATTCGTCTCGTAACAGTCTTCTGATAATTTTTTGTCTACTTAGTTGTTGTTCTTCTACAACGCGAATTTCCTTCAAAAGTGCCGGTATTTTCTAATTTTCTTTATTATTTTTAGGAAAAACAAAACATTTTTTGAAGTTTTCAACTTCATAAGAAATTTAAGTGACAATAAACAAAACAGTTCGCTTCAAAATTAAATGATGCCACTTTTTCAGTTTCAGTTCCTGCAGAATTTATACTTGGGGAAACTTCTTCTCGAGAAAAGTGTTTTTCGTAGAAAAGAAACTCCTAGCAAAAATTCGTGATTAGGCTAATATTCTTTTCTGTATTATAAAACGTTTACTTTTTTCGTTAATGTTTTCTTTTTTATGCTTAAAATATTTATTTATTCTTTTTATGCCCTTCGCCATGGTTGGAAAAAGTATATTTAAGTGTGCCAATAAAGTGTATATAGTATGGAGCTTTAAAAAAGCAGAGTTATTTTACCGGTATCTCTTTAACCGCATCTCTTTATTCTGCTTAAGCTCCAGGCAATCTACCGAAACTTTAAGCAAACATAAGTACTTTTGAGATACTTCTTTAACATCAGTTAATAAATCGTGGAGATATGATCAAAACAGGACACCCATTTCCATACCTTAGTCCCTTGTAGCAGTTTGCCTTTTGTGCGTTGTTATTGTTTTCTGTTTTATTCGTTTGAAAATCGAAATTTTTAGGAAATATAACTTTATATTAAAAAAAAAACAAAAAACAGGAATTTCGTCAAAATATCACTGTTTCCATAAAATTTAAAAAACAAATTTAAATTTAAAAACAAATTTAAATTTTATTAAAAAATTAAAGCTGAAAAAAAATGAAATCACCAAATGTTTAAACTACGTTGAAAAATCTACGTTTTGCCAGCTAAACAGATTTTCACTCAAAAGTGAGCAAAAAACAAAAATATTAAAAAATTATTTCCCTCCAAAAAGGAAACTTTTTTTAGCGCTGATGAGGTTTCTGACTGGGACAAGCGAATTAAAATGTTTTAGGTGGCTAATTTTGTTATTTAAAAAGACGGCTGTTGAGGCATAGGGTATGACCTATATTTGCGTATCCTTCACCAAAGCTGACAATTGTATATAAACGACTGTTCAATTCAATAATACAATATTCATTTACAACTCCATAACGTATGCATATTCTTGACCATTTTGCATAAGGAACGCTATTCAGCGATTTCCGCCGTCTGCCAGTATTTCTGTTCGTATTCAGGCTAAAATCAGGTACAGTGGAGGTACAGAAAATCTGAAACCACCAATTTAGCATCATTGATACGATAATGGTTAAAATAAAGTCAAAAAGGGAGAGTCTCTAATTTATTTACGTTCATCAGATGTTGTTTTATATTTTCACCAAAATTTCAGAAAGTTAAAGTTTTTATTGACAACCAAAAACGAAAAAACTCCAGGCAAACAAAATATCGGAATTTCACAAAAATAATTATTTTAAGCAAAATTTGAGAAAAAAGTTTTAATTTTCCAAAAAAACTGTACTTGCAAACACCATCAGGGTTTGCCGATTCATCGCTATAGGTGAGGCTATCGAACAAAATGTACTACATCGGCCCCAGATGGACCAATGTTGAATTAATTATTTTTCGTTTTTTACGCTTTCTCTTTTTTGAAAATGCATGAAAGAGCATAAAGGAGGGGTCATATATACCAATTTTTACTTCAACAAAAATAATGTAAAGGATGTAAAGAATCTTGACGCGGAATAGAAATTGAAATCTTCAAATAAGCAACGAACAACTTATTCAATATTCAATAGCAATAACACAATTCATTCGTGATATTCGAATACAGCGCACGCTTGTCTACATTATAACTAAAAGCCATCAAAGCAAAAACCGATAAAGCTCTGCCCTAAATTTGGGAAGCATTACATCATTACCATGATATAAATATAATAATCTTCCCTGTTCATTAATAAGGCGTTTTGCTAAATCTTAAAAGTTTGTAGAAATTTTCTTCAGTGTATTTAAAATCATGACTTTTATAATATTTTTCTTTCTCTGGTGTTTCCGTTCATTTCTCATGTGACACATTTTTTTCTTATTTAAAAAAAAAAATACTCGGGTTATAAAGTCAAGTGTAATATTACGATGTCAAATATATTACAATCTTTATATCACATTTTTCATATTTAAATTTTTGTTTTTACTGTTTA
Source organism: Trichopoda pennipes (assembly GCA_030448955.1). NCBI lineage: Eukaryota > Metazoa > Arthropoda > Insecta > Diptera > Tachinidae > Trichopoda > Trichopoda pennipes. The sequence continues at coordinate 1,423,142 of JASKUP010000099.1, forward strand.
GATCTGTTTTGTAATTTGATGTGTTGCATTCTTTAAAGTGTTTCGTAGAATTTGTACAGTTTTTCCAGTTATTCCGGCTTTGAAATGCAAAACATTAAGGAAATAAATTTTGGGAAACATTTTTGTCAGGAAGGGGAGTTTCTTTAGGAAAACAAGTTTAAAAAAATCTCTACATACGTTACGTATATCAGTGATTTTCATTTTAAGCATTTTAATATTTTTTAAGTAATTTTAGCGATTTGAAACAAATGTTACTAACTTGCACTCAGTTGCAATTTAAACGTTTAGTTGTTGAAATAACGGGTATTATTAATACCTGTTTAGATTTGTAAATGGTCCCATTGTGCTTGGGTAGACCAATCGTAAATTTAGATGCATAATATTATTTTTATATCTAAATTTGAGGCAGAATAAATTAATTTTAAAGTCAACAAAATTCAAAAGCAAACTCCATTTACTAAAATAAAGTATATTAAGATAACACACTATCAAATTATTAATTATTTCAAATTAGTAAAACATTAATTACACATTAATTAATTTAAAAACAATATTTCATGCATATAAATAAGTAATTTACGAAAGTAATTTTCTATTTTTTAATTAAATTGTTTTCTTTTTGGTGTTTCCATAAAATCTCTTTCTAATAAAATACACACTTTCAATTAAAATGACCTGAAGGTGATAAAGAAAAGAAAGGCACTGCGTTAACGTATCATGTGAAGCAGGAAAAAATTACGCTTTTAATTCAAAGGAGAAACAAAGTTTCTAAGTTTATCCTTAAAATAACAAAATGCTTAGAATAATTTAAAACTGAAAAGATTGTTTAACAATGAACTAGAGAATAAAGTAGACACTGAATGTACGAAAGTGAAAGAAGCCTGGTTTAGAGGGTTGATTGCATGCATTAGATAATTTTAATACCATGTAAACAATAGAATACATTTTCTTTTTAATCATATACCAATCGCAATTTCTCTTGGTTGGTTGGTTGTTTGGTTGCAAGCTGACTTGAAGTACATTTAATGAAGTCTGCTACTTCTTTGATAACAAAATAAAATTTCTGTATCATACGGTTATATTTATTACAATGTAAATTATTTTTTTATGAAATGTGGTCTGTATGTCTGGTCTGGTTTAATTGTACGTAAATCTTTGGTGATGATGAAGATGTTATACTTTTCGTTAGTGGCTAAATTATGCTAATTTATTAAAAACAATAATTAAAAAAAATCATTTTTATCATCAGCAAAACACACCATTTAAACTCTAAATGTAACCCATTTTAGAATTTCTTGTACTCGTATGACAGCAATTCACTATATAAATATCAAGTTTTAATAAAGTACTGAAAACATAACAAAATATTTTCTAAGCTGACCAAAGTAAAACACCATTCTTTTAAATTAAACCGCAAAAAATTTCTTTAAAAATTATATAATAGAAAAGTTTGAAAAATGTAAATGTATTCGTAATGTAAAGTTTTTTTAATTGTCTGATGTTTAAGCATAACTTTAATTTTAAGTATAATTTTAATATCTATTGGTCCATTTCCCTACTTAATATGTTTGAAGCTATTATATAAATACACTCCAGAAATTTGTAACTTTCTGAACATAATACTTTCTTTCAACTGGAGGTCTGTACAATCAAAAACTTCGTGAAATAGCTTATAATTAAGATAACTATGAATACCAATTTGTCTCACACGGTGCAATTTCAGGTCATGCTAGGCTATATTTACACGGAGATTAATTATCATACATCCTGTAGAAGGCTGTCCATCATCAATGTACAAGGACCCTTTGAATAAACGCCAAGAAAATTTGGTGATAAGCCCCATATTTATGTTCTCTTTCAATAACTAAGTTTGAGTTCTGAACTGCACCGTCTCATAACCTATAATAGAAAAATAAATCGGTGATGCGTACTACGAATATTTTTCGAGGGTGCTGGTTGTTCTGAAGGGCGTTCAAATTTACTGGCACACCTGGCATGAATGCAGAACACGTATTGAGGATATTTAGCCGTGAAATTTAAATTCTTACTCTTTTAGCTTTGAGTTAAAAAATGTAATTTAAATCTTATTTGACATCTATGGAATAACCTTCTTAGGTAGACTATCTAACTGTACTTCCACTGCAACATGTTATTTAATCAAATGTGGGCTTCACAACGACAAAACATATAAATGCATTTTGCCTCAAAACACAACTTTCTCAAAACACAAAAATTTTCTCGTAAGAATTTTGACGTAGGAGCGAGATAATGTCTCTTGCAATTTAAATTACTTTTATTTCTTTTTTTAACAATTGAGGCAACACTAACAACATGATAGTTTTGACATATAGTTTTTTGACATAAACATAGTAGATGCATTGGAAATTGAATTTAATTTAACACGAAAATCGCATACAAATTATGAAAGTCCACTAATGAAAATGGTGGTTCTGTTAAAGTTTCATTTTGTAAAATTCGTGAAATTTTCGAACAACATAATCGTCTTTCTGAGCCGCTATTAAGAATTTAATTGTTAAATTTAAGTTGACAAGCTGACAAATGACAAATGTGTAAACACCAACGCGTGCTCTACCGTGTTGTTCAACTAAAACATCGCAGTCGTGAATCAAGTGCTGAAGTAGATCCAAATTTGTCAATTTCTCGACGTTCTCAACAATTGGGGTTATCCAAAACCACCACATGGCACATTTTGCATAAAGATTTGAGTTTGAAGCCGTGCAAGGTTCAACTGATGCAGGAATTGAAGCCGACACACCATTCAAATCGCCGTAGTTTCACTCGATGCATTCAGGAGCCACCAGCTGATATTTTCGAAAAAATACTTTTTTTCAGACGAAGTCATTTTCACTTGTCAGGGTATGTCAACAAGCAAAATTGCTGCATTTGGGCTTCTGAAAATCCTAGATCGATTATTGAGAAGCGTTTGCATGCTTAACGTGTCACTGTATGGTGCGCTATGTGCACTAGCGGTGTGATTGACACGTTTTTTTTTCGAAAATGAGGCTAGAAATGCGGTAATAGCTCACTAGATGCTACTACTGATGACGTGGGTATCACTGACGTGTGGTGTCAACAGAACAGTGCCACATGCCGCACAGCCAATGAAGCGATAAATTTTCCGATCGCATAATTTCACGACAATTTAACACAAGGACAGGGTCCATACATCGAATCTATATATCGAATCTATTTCAGCCTTAAAACTCAAAATCGGTTAAGTGATTAACGAAATAGGACCGCTATTTTGCCTAAAAGTGCTTAAAAACTTTCATGAAAGAAGCGAAATCTGCTAGCGTGGTCATAGTGGACATTTGCCAGATATCATTTTTCATTCATAATTGCCGAACTTTTCTCTTCGTAATACAATAAAAGTATGAATCATTTGAATCGAAATTATGTTGTTTTAGAAAACAAACTTCTGGTTGAAAAACCCTTTGGTTGGTAACAAATGCTGCAGTTGTAGTTGTGACGTTTATTTCCATATGAGTTTTAATTTTAATTTTAAATTTGTTTAAAGATATTTTATATAAAATTATAAATGGTTTTATTGCAATTATTCTCTTCGCTCTTTTAAGAAATATTTTAAAAATTATGTTTATACTCGTACAATCCACATTTAGAATAAGATTTGTTATATTTATCTCAACAAATATTAAATTCAGTTGCAGATATATTTTTTTTACGCGTAGACCTCAATCAAGAAATGATAATTTTATTCTTATTAAATTTACTGTTATAAAATTTATTTTGATTTTTTGAAGTGAATTTTATTTTGAAATAAAGTCTATAATATAGGGTGTTTTTTCAGAGGTATAGAACTTTGAAATATTATCTTCTGGTAGTATAAGTTAAATGTGACTTCTGGGATATAACAGCCACTGCCACTGCTGGTTCTGATTGTAGTTTTAACTTTCGATGACTTTTTCCAATAATAACGCGGCGAATGTTGTCTTCCAAGTAGTCAATCGTTTCGGGCTTGTCGGCGTAGACTAGCGACTTCATATATTCCCACAGAAAATAGTCTAGCGACGTTAAATCATACAATCTTGCCGAAGCGCGGAAACGTGCAGTTACCAAACCTTTTCTTCTTGTTGATAAACAAAAAAGTCAGTAATCATGACCCTATAGCGGTCACCATTGACTGCAACTTTTGACCAGCATCAAATTAAACAGTCTGTTTTCCTAGATATAACGGATTCTCATGCACTTGCGGATTATCAGCATTCTAAATATAGCAGCTTTGTTTGTTAAAGTATCCTTTTAAACAAAAGTGAGCTTGATATGTGCTTGGATTTTCCGACGGGGTTAAAATTACTTTTATTTGGGTACGGTTTTCCGTCGACCCTCGTTAAATTTGGTTTGTGAACAAACCGGTTTGTTAACAAACCAAATTTTACGAGGGTCGACGGAAAACCGTACCCAAATAAAAGTAAAAGTGAGCTTCATTGCTAGACAAAATTCATTATTAAAAATCAGGATCAAATTGGCACTATTAGGAAACGTTCTTCAGACGTCAGATTATTCATGTTGAAATGCCAAACCAATCTAAACATAAATCACTTGACAGCGGAAAAATGGCCATCAGTTAAAAAAGTATTGCCAACATAAAGTTCTATACCTTTATAAAACATCCTTTAATAATAATTTTACGTGTTTTACTTTTTTGGGATTAATGTTAAATATAGTAAACGAGCGTCCTTATTTTGGCGACGTTCTTTTAAATATGTTTCGAAAGTGAATTCTAGTTGTAGCCACTATCTTCGCTCTTTCATTTTTTCTTTTGGTTATTGGAACTTAAATAAAAATTAATGAATAATAGGTAGCTACTAAAATTTATTACATTAGTAATTTAATGTTAAGCACTAGGTCTTTTAAAGTTTAAACAATTTTTTATAAAAAAAACCCTAGTGCTTAATAATTACCTACTAAAAAAATATTAAAGAGCTAAGTAATTATTACATATAACATTTATTTTTTAAAGTTTTTTTGATTTGAAAAAAATATTGTGAAAATGTTATATAATTTTAATTCTTTTTAGATAATGAAATATAAGAATTTTAGTTTTCCTAAAAAAATTTGAAGTAATTATCGAAATCACCACAGCTATTCAATTCACGCTCTTTTAATCGATTAAGGTAAACTTTTCAAAATTAAAATTAAAAAGTAAAAGTAAATTGAAACAAAAGCTTCCATTTTGCAAAATTATAAACAATTTGTTTTTATTTTTTCATTCCGCCTTTTGTCACAGCTGTATCAATGAAATGAAATATTTTAATTGTGTAACACTAAAGAATCTTAAAATAAATTCCACCTGCGGTCTATCGTTCAAACATTAAAAATAAATTAATATCTTATCGGTACTTTGTACATCGTTTTTATTTAATTAAATCAGTATAATAAATACATTGTGGATGTAATAGCATATTATAAAGTTTTTTCGCAAATAATATTAAAGGAAATATTAATAATGAAAATTAATCTAGCGCCATTTCTATTTCTTTTGCCTCGAATCTCAATAATTTCATCTCATTCCGTGCAACAACAAAACTACACCTTGCAGTTATGCTGCAAACCTAAAGAATATTTTCAAATGTTTCGCTATAAATGTGAGAGGATACCAAAAGGTGTTGTTATCAATTGGAGTTTGAGTATAAATTATAATAATGGAACGAAAAAGGAAGTCAACATTTTCAAACATTTTATTTATAAAATTAAGTTACCTTGTGAAAAGCCCGAAGCTTTGCACTGGCAAATGAATGAAACTTTGGATTTGTATGTGGCAGTAAGTAATTTAATAATTGTTTTATTATTTTTATAACTTAAATTTCTGCTCTTTAGACAGATCATGAGTTTTGTTTTACACCATTCGACTCAGAGCATAGCAATTATTATTCTCTCGTTCAATTGGATTGTCGTTTGGAATTGCATTATTTTTTGGCGTTCAAACATGAATACAGTAAGTGAAATTTAAATTAATGATGTCGAAGGTTGTTAAACGAATTTTAAATTTTTACAAAAGAGTTATTAAAGATAGATTTAGGCTAAGATAATATTAAAGGAAAATAAAGACATTTTCTAACTTTGCACGTTTGGGTAGCTACGATGGGAGTATTTGAGGTTGTGCTTGCATTAAGAGCTTTCTAGATAGTAATTTCTAAAGAGAATGTGCTAAATAAGTCTACCAAGCACGAATTGGGAGCACTTATAACTTGAATTATTTACCTTAAAATCCTTATCTTTATTTTTATTAATGGTTCAAAAAATAAGACTTTAAAGGACAAAGTTATGTCGTCTATGGAGGCACCTTTAAAATTCCAAATGTTGTTGTGATGAATCTAGCTACCTTCAAATAATGTCTTTCGTGGGGTATACTTTAATTTTTATATTTGCTGTCCTAGAAAGTATAGGGCCAAATACTGTTATAAACAGGCAAATAGACTGACAGATATTGTCGGGATATTAATAGGATTACATTTGTAGCTTTTAAGGGCGAAATCTTAAAAACTAAACGAGAATAAAATAACATATCAAGTTCAACTTAAATATATAATTTCAATTTCTTTTAAGTGACAGGACCTTTTTTGGATCAACTTTGCTAAAACCTTCAATTTCTTTAAATATTCTTAAGCAGTAGAAGCCTGTAATTTTTACTTGTCACTCTCTTGTTTTATATTAGTTAACCTTTAACCGTTAAACATTATATTATACCTAGCGGCTGCGACTTGTTTACAGCACAAATGGCTGGGAATTCAGATCATGCATACAATTTGGGACATTCATATCTTTACACAGACATTAATTCATATTTCTAACTAAAGATTAATGACAACTTAAATGAAATAATAGATAGGAAAGCATCCGCTTTTGCGGCTATTTCGGTTTTTTTGAAATTCGTTTAACAAGATCGTATTGTAAATAACAATTACTAAAATTTATTATATTTATTTTATGATCGTTTAAATTTTATATTTCAGTTTACTTGTTTTCGGGCATCCTTTTGGTACCGACCTTAATTGTTTACATCATTCTGAAGCCTCTGAATGACAATCTAATGGGCAAATGTTTTATATGTTATTTGAGTTCGATTATTGTTGCAAATTCTTTTTATTTCATAATTCCACAAATGTTGCTTTTAAAGTATCGTTTTCCGAATCTCGTTTATATATCAATAGGTTTGTATATACGAGTAATTGTTACATTAACTAAAACTAAATCTTAAAATACAGGCTTGATTCATTATTATTGCAACATGGCCATTGTTTACTGGGTAAATATTTTAGGTTTTGATGCCTGGAGGAACTTCAGCACAGCGCACGAAGAGTTAAATTCATTTGAAAAGAAAAGGCGTTTTTGTTTTTACTCAATTTATGCGTGGAGCATGAGTGCCCTTACCACTCTACCCTCAGTGTGGAGAAGTTTTCCAATTATAATCGAAAACTGTAATAACTACAGGCAATCAAAGTCTTGCGTTATGTTGAGTATGTTTTTCTATTGAAAATTTGCTATTTACTTATATTTTATAATTTTTCCTTTATTGATTTTTAGCATATGGAATCTTATACATGGATCTTTATTTTGCACCTGCTTTCATGACAATTTTATTGTTAAACTTTTTAATATTCTGTTCTGTGGCTTTTAAGGTTTATAAAATACGTAGCAAATTTGTAGCCACAATATACAACGAAAGATTTATTAAAGAAAAGTAAGAATAACAATTTGTATTAATTAATATGAAACATCCATCAGGCTTAAAACTATAAACTCTAGGGTGATGTGCGAGTAGTGCTTTAATTTTTTAAAATTTGGTGTATTTTCATTCGAGTAAGTTTACTTACAATAATAGATATTATACAAGTGATTAATCTTTCTTTGAAATTTTTTATATATCAGGGATAGATAGCTAAAAGAATATGAAGGGTGTAGACGTCATGTTTAATAGTCATGTTCTACAAATGAACGTATTGTGAAAATGTAGAGGCATTAAAAAATGTGTCCAAATATGCAACTATTGCTGAAGAAGACTTTTGTGAAAGGACCAACCAGTGTAAACGCAGAATGTATAATGGTATTGTAGATAGTGAGCAAACAAATGACTGATTTAGTAGTGGCATGATAAATCGAAATATAAATCAATTATTTACAAAGAAATGGTGAGCCGATTAAAACATTCTAAATTACTATTCAGTTTCACTTTATCACCTCCAAGTTCTTTGCCACTAAAACAAAAACTTAAATCAGACTAAACGTCGTATTTTTTAATTTTAATTTTTAATTAGTTTCGATAATTTGTTCAACTTTACTTGTTACTTGTTTCAATACGTTGTAGTTTCTATCTATATTTAATGCGATGGTTTCTTTTTGCTAAGACGATTCTGCAAACTTTTTTAGCTATCAACACTATACTTCGGTAAGACTCGAATTATTGTCTCATTTAGCAAGTATGGCCTCTAACCTCTTGGTTTTGCCAATCAATCGCTTTTAACCAACTCTGCCATGTGTAGAATGTCGCATTCTTTTGGTATTTAAATATTACCAATACTACAAGATTGGACCAAGATATATAATTTTAACTATAATTTTGCTATTCCGGGGCTACAAAATTTTTCGAGACTCTAGTTTGCTATTTTCCACTTATTCTTCTTTCAATTAACGGCTACCAAACAATAGTTTATATTCCTATATTCATGACGTAGCAGGGAGTTGAACTAGTTGTCGTCAGTTTACAACAAGACGTTCATTCTACATACTTACGCAACAGAAACTAGACCATCAAGTCACTAGCCGACATTAATTAGGGTATAGATATATAGATCTTGTTAGCATGGTAAATTACGCGATGTCAGCGTGGGTCGTAGAGTCAGGAAGAAGCTTCAAAATTGCTTAAATGCCAGTGTGCAAACTGTAACGATATCTATCAAAAACCGGCATAAAGAAGTGACGACAATGATGGCTAGGGAATAAATGTAATAATATGCTTTCATCCAAAAAGACTTATGGAGAGTCGGTGGAAGACGATTTAGAAACCCGTCATGAAACTTAACTAGTATCCTGTAAAGTACTCAGCCATCGTGTCTAAATATATATGAGTTCGATAAGCTCATGAAACTGATACATGTTTTAAATTTGTTCGCTAGCTTTTACTTTTATTTTGCTCAGACCTACACCAACCGATTGAAATATTCTTCTACAACTTTAACACGACAACTTTCTTTTTTTTGCAGTTCAACAATTTGCCTGCGTTTATTTGTTCTAATGGGCCCTCATTGGTTATTGATATATTTACTGAATAATTATGAATTTATTGAAGTTTTAATAATTTCTATGAATTATGTTGAAAGTGTTTTAATTTTTATTTTATTTGTTCTTAGAAAAAATGTACTTAAATTATTGTTTAGAAATTAAGCTTTGAAATAAAAAACAAATAATAAAAAATAAAGAAATAAGAAATAAGACTTGAATTGAATTTTACATTGAATTACATTGAATTTTATTTACAGTGTTGCCATTGAATTTGTTACATACGAATATTTTTTGAATCGAGACATGTATAAATATGTTAAGTACTTGTTAAAGAGATAACGTTCCATCGTGCGGAGGGGACAAAGTCTGGTAAAAATGTCGTTTGCATTTTGTTTGCTAGGGGGATTTGGTTGAAAAATAACTGTTAACCAAGGCTCTTCTTAAAAAACTGAAATCGGTGTTTGGTTTATCACCCTGAATTTTCATGCTAAGAACATCAAGAGCTTCTGATTTCGCAATACCTATATCATCCATAGTAAACTTCATAAAGTTACAAATTTTCCTTTTCGCTTTTAGTAAACTTATATGTCTATAGTTGAAGTGCAGCCACCCTTATGTTTGCTCTTGAAACACTCCATTTTCCAATTGACAAATTCACTAATAATGCTTTTTCTCTTAAAGTATCAAAAAGCTATTGATGATGAATCTATAGGAACAAAATTTAAATGAAGAGCATCTGCCTTTTCAGACCAATAGAGGCAGTTTCGTCCGAAACAAATTATGACCGCTACTGATTTCAATTTCTATTTTAATAATATTATACTGGTAGATTGTACGATATTTTATGTCAGAAATTGTAATCTGAATGCTGAAGAAGACAGCTTTAGAAAAAAGTAAAGTTTAAAGGACGTATCAATAACAATTAATGCAGGGTGTTTTTTTTATAGAAATGATTTATGTTTGTCAATATGATTAGACTGACGCGTGAACAAAGCTTCCAAGTTGTACAAATTTATCTTATAAATCATAATTCTCTTCGAAACCGAATTGCCTTTAGCAAATGGATTCGTCAATAAACAAAACTGCCATATTTGGAATAATGGTAACCCTCAAGTGTATGTTCAAGCACAGTTACATCTAGATAAACTGATATCTAGAGGCGTATAAAATTTGAAACATTCAATAATTATAGCTGTGGTAGTCTGCGTTTACTTAAACAGCCACAAAGCCAGAACAAGTAACAATCATTTCTTTTGTTCTAATATTTTTAGTCTTCGTACCACTGAGGTTTTTAGAGTAGACTTACAGGAAAAGGAAAACTCTTTTATCTGTGAGAAATTTCATAAGGAAAAAATATTTTGGAACAAACTCATCTTTTCCATACAATCTTATCTACGGTATAATCAAGTTTTTGCAAATGCATTTTTTATTGTAAATCCACATATTTTTGCTGTCATCAAATTCGGCTAGAATAATTTATATCCTTAAAGTTTAATATTCACCAACAAAATCTGTCCCATTTTATCTTATTGAAGGAATTTATTTTACATATTTTTAAGCTCCGCAGCAATCGTTTTGCTAGGCTTGAATTTTCCCCCAAATTTTGTATGGGAAATTTAAGTGTCTTATATCGTAAGCCAAGTTAATTAAATGAGAGTTCTCATTAAAACAATACAGCGAACAACAAAACTCAAAAACACTTCCATACAAAAACACAGCAAACATTACAAAAACACTTGTTATTTTCAATCTTTCTACATAAGAGTTTCCTTTGGAAATCCACTGATGAGCTATAGGAGCAGTAGTGAAATGGCCATATGGATGTGCTTTCCCCCGCAGTATTGCATTTAAAATATATATTTTTTCTTTGATTAATAAATATTTTATGAGAATATTATATCTAGCAATATCAACATAAAATAAATTAAAAAATGATTCCAAAAAATTAAATTGTTTAATTTGAATCATCTTACCATAAATTTTTTGTTTTATTTTGTTTTTAAAAACAAACTTCTTGTTGTAAAACCAGTCACCTGAAGTAAACAACAAGTGAGGAATATAAAAAAAATTTTGACTGATAAAATTATTATTTCCGTAGATTTTATATAAAGCATTTTATTGAATGAATTCAATTCCTTAAAATCCCCACAATTCATAAAAACATACATACGATTATATTAATCCAAACATACATTTATCTACAATACAAAATGTAATAAGCCCTTTTTCAATTAAATTATTTAACAATAAGAATTTTGAACAGGTGTTGATTACATAATTTCTTATTACCACTTTATGACCGTCAAACAATAAAGAAAATAAAAGACTCCTGTTTGATTGACGGGACTTCCCCAGCGAAAATTGCAGATTTATACAAGAATTTTATAAATTGATTTTTATTTACGCACAATTTCGTTATTACACGTATATTCTTTGCAATTTAACGCAATTTCATGGGAAAACAAAAATACCATTCCAAACAAATTTAATTTGAATTGAATTGCAATTGTGCGAAACAATATATTTGATGTGATGTGATGTGGTGTGTGTTTTTTTAATCCTGATGAAAACTGAAAACAAAAGGAATCCCACACACTTTTCAAAACTCGCATTGGAATATAAGACAGACACTATACACTATTGCACCAACACTTATGTATACGCTCAGCGAGATTGTGAACAACCCACAGTACAGAGCAACAGTAGACGATTAAAGTTATCAGCCGTTGGATATTTGTTCGATTCAATTGCTTGTATATTCGTCCTTTCACTACTGCGCTCAACTTGCGTATTTTAACATTTTTTATTTTGCTCATTTTTTTTCAATTTCTGTGCGTTTTTTATCCTGCAAAACGTTAATTGTTTTTGCTTAAGGCCGGCATTCGAGAGATTTTTTTTTTGCATCTTTTAAATAAAATACAGCAGAGTAAATCTCATGAGAACAATATATATACATATATATACGAGTAACATAAATAAAATTCTTTAACAATTGCAAATATGAATTTATCATCAAGTCGAGTTTTACCCGCCAGTCATTATTTATTCTGTTTCATTTAAACATTTTTGGTTTTATTTTTTTTGAGATTCTCTATGCTGCAAATACTCTCAGCCCATTTAAGATACTTACACGATTTAGAAAAAATATCCACGAGTATTTGTTGTTGGAAGATGGATTAAGTAGCTGTGTATAGATTTCTTTAATTTTTTATTGTTTGATTAGGGAGTTTTGTGTTGAATATTATTCGGGTTTGATACTTTTTGTGCCAACATTTGGAATTGTTTTTTAATTCGTTGTGGTGGTTGTGATCTTTTTTAAAAGAGATTTAAATTTATCTTTTTTTAATTCTTGCTTCGTTGATCATTTTATCGTTACAGTTAATAAAGACGTTTTGACGCTTTATTAAAGAAGATTTACATTGTCTAACGAACCTACCGCAGCTGGGAGATGGGAGACAGAAGATGTTCTCTGAACCATAGGTGGATGTTAATTTTGCAAAATATAATGTTGGTGGCCTTACACAAGTTAGTGTCTGGCAATATTTTCAGTTACAAATTATTGCAGAATCATTAGAATTTCTAAATTTCTTCAATTTACTTTACACAAAATTTTTTTAAAAAATAGCGTTTAATAAGCCTTCGTTCGGTATTACTGGAAAAGGATTTTCTCAAGATCCACATTTTCACATTTTCTAATTATTAACAGTCTAGTGGACGCCTGCAAAACAAAAACCGAGCTTGAAGTTTGCATAGGCGATATAAATAGGCAAAGTCTTTGGGTCTGTTTTCCGTGCGGTTTCAAACAGATATCGTTACGAAATATAGTCGTGACACTAAGTTAGAGTTTAGCACGATTTTAGTGTTTAAATGTAAAAAGGGGGTCAGTAATATCCTACTCGATTTGGTCATCCGTAAAATCACATTATTTTCTTATGTCAGATATATAATGAACACCTACTTTGTAAGGCTAATAAGACACTAGTTTTCGTTTCGTAACATAAGCTGCTGAGTTTCATTTCCAAGATGAGTGATAGGACATTTATCTTTATGTTTAAAACTCCAACCTTGCAGTTGTCCTAAAAATTACTATTCGTGTCAAAATAAAACTCGAATGCATAATTTTCGCAAATCTACAAATCAATATATTTCGTCTTGAAAACTGCCTGCAAAATTGAAAATTTCACTGGTTACTTCGATGCCGAAGAAAAGAAGGAGGCCGTTAAAAGTATAATAATAACGGAATCACCCAAGAAAGTATCTTCGGATCAGTTTTATGCTTGCTGTATATAGAACTATGTTGATGGAGCAGTTTTTAACCATTGACGATCGCGTCAAATTCGTATTCTGATTTGAAAAGTGGCCAAAGAAATGCGGTATTCACCTTGCGCTGACTCTTGTCAGCCTAGTAAAATAAATAACAAAAATAAACTTTAACAGAGATATCTTGATAGAAATTTGATAAGGAAGAGGAGTATAAAAGCAAAATTGACACAGATGAAACTAAAAGCGCTTTAAATAAAATGGCTGATTAATAGAAATTCTGTTCTAAGACTAGACTAAGACTTTTCTATCAAATGCGTACCTTTAGCCATAGCTATTATTGTATTTTGTATAGCGCTAGTTGGATCTAAACGTAAAATTGTTGGATATAAGATTCAAACACTTATTGTTATTTCAAGTCTAATTGAAGACTAAATAAATAAATAAATAATAATTCTGGTACTAAATTGTTTGAGTTTTTCCACCAGTGAATGAATGTTTTCAATTCCTCCTCTTAATGCCCTTTCCGGCTGTTTGTTCACAAATGGCGATCGCTTTCGATGTAACTACATTATTGATAATAATTCCTTTAACTCGTTTTTAGGGCACTTAAGTTTCTGCAATGTATGTAAAAGAATTCATAAATATTTAATTTAAATTATTATTTTTATCCGACGTTTTTTTTTCTTAAATAAATAAGTATTAATCTTCATAATGGTCTTTTTAAATAAATTTATCACGTATATTTTCAATATTACGCCTTTCCTTGGAAAGCATCTTCAGGAAATTAATTTTTATAATTGTTAATAATTTTTGTTTTTATTAAAATAATTTCCTGAATAAGCTTTCCAAGGGAAAGCGTAATATTGAAAATATACGTGATAAATTTATTTAAAAAGACCATTATTAAGATTAATACTTATTTATTTATTTATGTTATTTAAACTTAACAAAGTTCTCACTTTCGGTAATATTTTCCATTTATTCAATCTTTATTTTTTTGTTTAGCTTTAAATTTGAATGAATTAATTTTGTAACTTTATGTCATCAATTTTACGCTGCACAGTGGGGCCTCTTGATTTTTTGATTGCAAATATTGTAAGGTTTAATGTAATAAAGATATTTAAAAAATGTTAAAGAGCATTTGAAAGAAAACTGCTCAGGCTGGGTTAGCCGCGGCACTGTGCACAGTGTCGCTTTTGACTGTTTTCGTTAAAAACATCATAACATTTATTTCGCTTAAAATAAGCAACCTGTATGGCCATAGATTCACAGAGGTACAGTGGTTTTTTCGTTGCAAAAAAAAAATTACTTTTGAAGCTGCCAAGATATTTTTAATAGTTAAAAATCACTTAAATTTTTAATCCTTTAGTTTCAAAAAAAAGTGCTACCGCATTTTGATAGATACTGTGAACGGTGACACCTTTTGACCTTTTTTTGCCACAAAAATCATATCTTTTGAAGTAATTATATTTTGAAAAATTTTAAAAGCCTTTAAAATACAAATGATATTCTCATAAGGAAGTCTAGAAAAAAATCACTCGAAAAATATAATATTACATTAACATGTTAAATATAGCATTATATTTTTTTATTTATATTTTACATACACATTTTTGAAATATTTATAATAATAATGCTATATAATATATAATGATATTAAGTCATTTAGTATACTTTTTTTCAATCTAGTATACTTTTTTTTATTACTTAGTTTTCTTTAAAATAGTTATTAACATTGGAAGCGATATCTAATAGGATTAACACTTCGTAGCTATAATTATATTATACTCAATTCTTTTGAGATTTTACATGTCTTCGTGATGAAATTAGCGGGTCTGAAAAGACCGCCGATATATTGAAAAGGTTCTCATTTTGCCTAATCCGTGAAATCTTGCAAGTATTTGTTTTTGCATCCCTGGGCTTCTTCTGATAACTCACCAATTGGTAAGCAGTTACATTTTTACCATGAGCCAAAATCGTATGTACCGCATGAGTAAGTCTCTTCTCAGGGTACATTTAAGACAGTTTTTGATGCATAATCATCAAACTTTGGGCCATTTATCATTTTTCAAGAGCTTATAACATTTAGGATAATTATCAACAGCCTTTTACCGTAATATCTACTGTCGAATTCACAACCTATTGTAAATTATCTGTTGTATTAAAGTTGTCTTGTATAAAGTGCTTGTGAATATGCTGTTGTAGTCAAATTTTAATAAAACTTACCAAAACAAATATGGAAAGGGGAGGAGGGATTATGTGTTTACCAAAATATTTACCAAATATTTACATTAAAATTATACATTTGTACAATTATTATGTAGGGTCCAACGACTGAGCACACTTACAAAAATAGCGATCTAAATTTTCTTTTTCGGTTTCGCTTAAATTACAAAATTAAGTAAAATATCCACACTGTTTGTTTTGAATGCATCGGGTTTTTCAACAAGAAGTTAGGTTTTTAATTATGGCAAGAACAACATGATAATTTTAGTTTTTTGACGTATTCGTAATAGATGCAGAGGCAATTGTTACAATGAATTTCGCACGTAAATCGCCTTATTCATTATGCAAATAGTAGTTCTGTAATAGTAGTTCTGTTTCGTAAAATTCGTGATAAAACGACCACATGGCGAAATTTTCGTAGGGATTTGACTTTGAAGCTTTACAAGGTTCAACTGGTGCAGGAATTGAAGCCGACCGACCGTTCACAGTACCGTAAATTCGCTCAATCTATTTAGGAACAACCTGAAGCCCATTTTCACTTAACAGGATATGTCATCAAACAAAATTGTCGCATTTGGGCATCTGAAAATGTGAAAATATGATGCGTTATGTGGTCTGGAGGTGTAATTGGGCCGTTTCTTTTTTAAAGATGAGGCTAGAAATGCTATAACGGTCAATAGATCGCGCTATCGCGAGTTGCTAAAGACACAATTTTGGACTATTATATACGATATGGCTATCATTGATATGTGGTTTCAACAGGACGGTGCCACATGCACACAGCTAATGAAACGATCAATTTATTGCAAACCAATTTTTCCGATCGCATAATTTCACAGCAATCAGCAGTTAAGTGGCCATCCACATCGTTTGATATAACTAAGGACAGAATCTATACGGAGCCAATCGATTTAAGCCTTAAAACTCAAAATAGGACCGCCATTTTGCCAAAAGGTGTTTAAAAACTTTGAGGAGGAATTGACGTCTACGTGGTCATGGTGGACATTTGCCAAATATCATTTTTTATTCATAATTGCCCAACTTTTCTCTTCGTAATATAATTAAAATTTGAATCATCTTAATCCAGATACGACATCTGTCTTAAAAAGACATTAAAAAGTATATGTTTGGATGTCTAGTAACTATTTGCAAAGATCGGTTCACTGGTTTAGGCAATTGTAGCTTGGCAACTAATATCCAACTAAATTTTATTCTTTATTTTAGAGAAGAAAAAGCAAATAGGTATTTACTTGTATTTTCTTGTTTTTATTAATACGACAGATAAAGAATGTTTTTTCAGTACTCACTGAAGATTTTACACACGTTCCGAAGTTTAAAAGTGGGTATTTAAGCGCAACGAACGGTTTGTCCCAAAACGTTCCACAAATCATAGAAACGTAAGAAAATCTAATTTACAAAATTTTATTTTTGCTTATAGGCATCAGCATTTTAGGTGGGAAAATTTTAGGTTACGAAATAAATTCTCTGTCAAAAGATTAAATGAGATATCATTCTTTGACACTTTGTTAGAAAAAACTTAATTTAATTTTGAAAATTTACTATAATATGGTGAGCACTCGATAAATTCGAGTAGTTTTTCCGCGTAATCAGCAGCATCATCGGCCTGTATTATTTCAAAAATGAGCACTGCCACCGTGAGTTCTCTGCGCTATTAAGCCATCTTACCCAGTTTTTTTTATCTTTGTGACCAGTGATCTTTGGTGTCATCAAGACGGCTCCACACAGTCAGCCAAACATTTCAGATATTACATAAGAAATTTCCTGCTCGCGTAATTTCTCGATGTAGTGTGATATAACGATGCAGGATTATTTTCTCTGGGACCATTCAAAAGATCGCGAACGCTCTGAAAGATGCATTGACGAGCAAAGTGAAGCATTGTTTGCCAGAAGTGTTGACTTCTGTGACACCATATTCCATTATTAATTCTCATATTTCTATTTATATTGGTTATTTACACTTGACAAAGAGAAAAGCCATTTTCAATGTATTATTCCTGATTGCAAAAATTTCCTACTGGGTCGTATCTTGTTTACCAAATTTGTATTATTCTTTATGACAAAAATATATGTAAGATGTAATACATTGCAATTCAGTAGCATTTAAAACCAACTAAAATTTACCGCTTATCGCGACACGTACGGAAATTCTATAAAAAAAAATGTAAACTTACGGATCGAATTTCTCTACTTAATAATTACTTTTTGAGTAATATTGATTTCTTTAACTGTTACTTGTTCTTTAAACTTTGTATAAGTTAGTTGAAATTATGAAGTAATAAAATTGAAAATAAAAAAGTAGCAAAGTTTTACAATGTTAAAATTTAAATAAATTAAATTTGATCAACACTTAAGAGGCAAAAAAGGCTTTTGTCCTCCACATTGTTTTTAGAGCTAAATCATCAGAGAGGAAATATTTAAGCAAATCGATACTTTCTTCAACCCACCTACAATTCAAGGTGGCAGAGCAAATATAAACTGAAGTTAAAAAATAAAACAGATATGACAAAGAATCCTGTTTTTAAATGATAACATGAAATTTCATTCAAATTTACAGAGCTTTTCACCGCGATGCTGAAAAGTTTCTCACCACTAATTTGACTTAAATCCCTAATAGCTTTCATATCTGCTATGCTACTTATCTTGATCTTTATTCTGGTTCAGTATTTTTTCAACAAACAATCAACATTATTGTGTGAATGTTGTAAACGCTCTCATCTGAGTCTATTCCAAGCACTGCATAACATCCTTTTAAGTGTCATAGGAAATGTGCTCGAAGGTTGAAGCAGAACTTTTTCGGGGATAAGCAGCCATTTGCACGATGAGACTTGCGGATATCATATATTATGGTTGTAATATCTTTGTAGTATTTACAAAAACTATTAAAACAGACTGAGCCCAGTAATTCCCGCTTCTTTTAGTTATATTTTGGCAGATGGTGCCCCTGTAGGCTAGGAGGTAGTGTACTAGCTTGTAAATATGGGGGTTGTGGGTTCGATTCCCAACGAAGACCTTGGTTTTTTTCACTACAAAAGATAAAAATTGACTGTCGGTGGAGCTGCTCAGCGATGAAGGCATAGTCACTGGTCGCTGTTGCTGTCTTTATACGGCAGTTAATTTCCGACTATCCTTCTGCTTTCACCACCTGTTTCATCTCTTCTCTATCCCTTTCCTAAAGAAAGTAGCACGGTACTTGACTAAATAGGCATTGTTGCCTGAAGTGCTACATCTCTTTAAAAAAAAAAAAAAAAAAAAGATACCTAGAGCCCGAATATCTAAAGATGGTGCATTTAAAGTTTAAGAAAAATTAAAAATTACGCTTAGCAAATTAGCAAATAATGTTGTTTTTGCGACGTTAGTTATCTGCTCATAAAGGATCTCGACTTTGTGCTTTGAACACCAAGTTGCTGGGTTGTGCTTGTGTACTTTTGGCAACGGATATAAAAGGATTAATTTAACTTGTTCCGTCATCTGTAAGGTAACTTAAAATAATTTAATATTGAGTTATTTTAAGTATGTAATAATAAATAAAGAAGAATAAAATTTACACTTACAAATAAATAGTCTTCAGGACTAACTTAACAGCAATTTTTTCTACATCTTACAAAAATTGAACAAAACAAAAATAATATTTAATGATTATAAATGTAAAATAAAAAATAAAGAAACAGCAAGTACAACAAGTAGAATTTTCTATTCGCTTAAAATGACAGACATTCTGACGTTTTATGGCTTGAAAAACATTTGAAAATAAAATACAGTCAGTCTGCTAACAAACCATTCAACCAGCCAGCCATTTAGTCAACCATTCAACAATAATCAGGATGATTATGATGATGATAATGTTAATGATTTGTGCTGCTTTCAAAGATCACATGATGAAATTTACACAAGACATAATGCACCTCTAATTGTAAAACAAAAAGATCCATTACTTCATGTCATATTTGTTTAACCTCAAGTAATTTTAAAACACAATACACATGCTCTAATATTCTGAATTATTATTGTTTTCATTCCAACCATATGGAGTGTGTTCATTTGAAGTTGAGCTGTTGGTAACTTAGGAAACTGTTAATGTATCTGTGTAGTAAACGTCTAATTGTTGCTGATGTTTTGACAAAAAGGAATTTGT
Organism: Trichopoda pennipes; assembly: GCA_030448955.1. NCBI lineage: Eukaryota > Metazoa > Arthropoda > Insecta > Diptera > Tachinidae > Trichopoda > Trichopoda pennipes. The sequence continues at coordinate 1,443,045 of JASKUP010000099.1, forward strand.
AGCATTTCATTTCTTTTCATTCCGAGTGCATTGAGGCTCTTGGTCTTAATGTGTGCAATTGATTGATGGGTGACTAGATTTATTTTTTATTTTTATTTGTATTTTTAGTTTTATTTGTTATTTTTTTGGTGGGGATAGAAGGGGAAGCTACTTCCGTATTTACTAATTCCTTGAGGTGTATTAATTTTCCATTATATTGTTTATTAAACAGATGTTTTATAATAAATGTCGTTTGTTTATTATTTATAAGATTATAGATCAATATTTAGACCGTGTGACAAATAAAAGTCTTACGAACACTATTCAAACGGCCTTTAGTATGTTTTTTTTGTTGTTTTTATGGGAAAACTAATTTTTGTGCAATCCCACAAATCAACAGTTTCCTGTTTTAGTGGGTCACTAGTGTCCTGATTATTATTGGAAGCGAATAAAAATATTTCCACTGTTTATGAATACAGTGTCCTACATTAATTAGCAAAAAATTGTATTAAATTTCCTTCGAAATCTATCAAATGTTGTTAGCACCGTGCTAGGGTGCACTTTGAATTTTGCCCATACACTTGTTGGCTTTAATGGTAAGAACTTTGTATAAACACCCAATCGAAACAATGACGAGTGACTAACTAGTGAAGTACCAACAATGATGGGAAAGTTTCTGTTTTATAAGTGGAAGAAGTTGCGCTGATATTAATAATTTAAATTTAAATACGAATAACTGCTGAAGGTGTTCAATATAATTTAAAAAAGCATATGATAAGCCCAAACGGGGATTAAACATTGAATAGATGAATATCTGAGTGGTCTACAGCCTACAAATAATGAAGCACTTTTTGTGGAAGCTGTCGATAAAATTCACAAAATAATTGTGAGGAATCAGTGTGTTAAATTTCACTAGTAAGTCAAGTCCAACTTGTATATTTTAAGCTTCGAGATATTAAATTTTAAAAAAGCTTATGAAATAAATCACAGGTGTCTTATTATTTTGGAGTAGATAGAAACTTTTCTGCGGAGTCCGTGATAAACTTCTTTATCTTTTTTAATCAACAGGTTTCACAGCGGATTTTATTGTGACGACAATGTCATATGTAAATAGTGTTGCAGTAGCTGTATTTGGGAAATACTTGTTGCAACGTATGCAAACATCACTAGAACAAATTCGTAAGTGGAGTGCTCAAGAAAAGGTTTTGCTTTTATTAACTCGAAGAGAAAGATTTAAAACTCTAAACTCATGATATTTAAATACCCGAAGTAAAGTGTTTGTAATAGACATTCATTTTTATAGAAAGGCCATAAGAAAAACATTTTCATATCTTCCCATCCAGATAGCCGTTACTGACTGTGTGTTGGCGAGTGCTTTGAACACCTGAATATCCAGTTTTATTTGGAATCGAACTAGTATTGTGTTTTGGGTTATTTGTTCAATTGGGTGATGCCTATTGTAATGGTTTTATTTTGGAAGACTTCTTACCATTTACCAAATAGCTTCCTCTCTATATCCTGGTCATGGTAAAGAGAGCGATAAAGTTCATCAGCATTATCTGGAAATATTGAATATTGCTTAGCTACACCTATTCTCGACAGAAACAATAGATTTCGTAGATTTTAAAGTAAATTAAAAATTAGACTGCACTATCAATGCAACGTTCTTTAAGCAGAAATTTCATAGGAATTTAAGGTTTAGATGGCTTAGATTCGTTTGTAAATAATGATGATTAAAATTCGTTTGTAAATGATGATGATTTCGATTCGTTTGTAAATGTTACATTTTACATCCCTTAATGAAATGGCACGACATTCCCAACGGGAGCTCTTCTGTTAAGCTGTCATTCAAACTTGCTTGATGCAAAATATGTCTTAGGGCTCAGAAACAGATCAACTGATCATGTCAGGGCTCTGTAGCAATGGTAACCATGCCAGCAAATTCAAGCTTACGCTTGAGTACAACGACTTCTGTACAAATTATCAAGTGAAGAGTTGGAACAGCTTCGATACTATTAGCATTAAAACGTAACCATGGTAACCATGGCATGGTAACATAACCAATAGAGTCTAAGTTAACGAAATTCTCTTGAATGACTTCTGAGCATCAAGAGGATAAACTCTACATTAAACTTTAAAATAAACTTTTCTTCACGAATAAAAATGTGCCAATGCACTCGTGTGACTGTAATATACCAGTTGTGTTATAAAATGTTTCTTAATCTCCGATTTCAAAATTTTGGTTATATAACAAGGTGGAAAAAGGTTCGCACCAAAGCAGAGATGAAGTTAATCAACTTGTTCTCGTCGGGAGCATATTTGCTTTAGAGAACCTCTTCCCGCAATATCATATTTGCCGAGAAGCTATTGATACTTTCCAATCCTTTCTAGTGGGTAAACTTTCCAAGACGCTTTTATCCTGTAGGCTGTGGCATAGCCAACGGATCAGTATGTACTTATGTATTCAAGTAAGTGCATCTACAATGCTTAAAGTTGCTAGCTAGGCAGCCACTCTGTGCATCGAAGATGCTCGCTTTTTCAAGGGCGCGTCGAGTTTTACTAAAACTGAAGAATGTGATTTTACCCTTATAGCTAAACACACTTCAGTCAATTTGTTATCGGTGTTGAGTCTTAACATGCAGCACTTCCGAGGAATTTTTAAAAATTAAAATAATGTTCTTCACTTAGTTTACTAAATACGGGTTTTAGGTCAGATTTGTTGATAGCTTTCTCATAATGACAAGAGTAACCATGATGAAAATAATCTTTCTTGACTGTCCGAAAGTTTATAAGCTGAACTCTTTTCTGAGAAAGATTGTTTGATGATAATAATTAAATTGTGAATCGCTATCATTTGTAAATGTAGCGTACTTTTTTTAGAAAGGGCGGAAAGCAATCAGCATTCGTAGTGCACCGGGGTTTGGATGCTTTAACTCTAATGACCCTAAATATAGTGATGTCATTTTAGAGCCTAGAGAAAGTTTTACATTTTAGTATCGGTAATGGTATTTGCATATGTCTTGCTATGAGAAGTCACTGAGGAGTCTATTAATATTAACTCTTTTTGTGTGTTTGTAAGCAAATTTAAAATCTAAACTGTTTAATGTTTTTTTTTTAATTTTTGCATTATTTTTTTTTTTTTACAGAAGTAGCACTTCAGGCAACAATGCCTATTTAGTTAAGTACCGTGCTACCTTCTTTAGGAAAGGGATAGAGAAGAGATGAAACAGGTGGTGAAAGCAGAAGGATAGTCGGAAATTAACTGCCGTATGTATATAAACACAGCACAGCGACCAGTGACTATGCCTTCATCGCTGAGCAGCTCCACCGACAGTCAATTTTTATCTTTTGCAGTGAAAAAAACCAAGGTCTTCGTTGGGAATCGAACCCACAACCCCCATATTTACAAGCTAGTACACTACCTCCTAGCTTACAGGGGCACCTAATTTTTGCATTATGCATATTATACACAAATTAAAAAAAATATTTAAAAACATGGAACAGCTTTTTTACATGCAGTTATAATTATAACAACTACAATTGTTTATTATGTCTATGAATGGATATTGAAGTTTTTCAACTGTAATCAATTTGCATACACAAACATATTGAGTAATTTTTTCCTATTAATTATCAATTAAGATCATTGGGCCAAACCATTTAATAATTAATTAATGAATTTATTATTTGTTTATGTAAACATTTCGAGAAAATCTTCAGAAAAGATCAAGAAAAAAGCAAAAGAAAAACCAATAAATCAAAACTGTAAACAGGAAATTAAACAAAATGATGCCACGAACAAATTATCCACAGCAATAAAAATAAACTGAAAGGGGAAAGGTGTCCAAGAGGGAGAGAAATTATGTTAATAGTCTGATACCATAAAGTTGAAATCAACATAAATAACTTTTCTTATTGAAGAACTTTATCAAGCACTGCCATCAATTATAAGAATACCACTGACTAGAACAATATTTTCGACCGTAAGTCAGGGAAATAAATGATTACATCGAATTCAGAAGTACTAATGATTCTTAAGAAATAAAACAAATATTGTTTAGTTTGAATCGGTATCAGGCTGTTTGCATGATTGTGTATATGTATGTGCTGCATACTCGTACATCATAAAATGTTGTTATTTCTACCGCTGGTTGCTATTAAATATAAATACCTCTAGTGTGATTGTTTTATTGGCTTCAGAAGCAATAAAGAATAATTTCTTGATTTTTTGCAATTTTTTTTATATTTCAGAAGCCAGTCGCGCACGCTCAGGATTCGCTTTGTTCAGTATTCGGATGAAGTCTTAATGTGCTTAGTTGCAAGAAGTTAAGATATTTGTTCCTAGTTTTAGTTAGAGACAGTTCATCGATTAGCTGATGGAAGACGTCAGTTTTACAATAATTTTATACACTAGAGTAGGATATGCCAAAGGATGCATAGCCGCAATAGTTTCATTAGACCCATTGTTAAATTGAAGATATTCGCGGTATGCTATGAAATAGGCGAGCCCGAACAAGATAAAGAAAGAAGTCTCGTCAATGGGCTAAAGATTGGACTCTGAGGTAATTCCCAAAAATCCTAACAGCATCAACTTTCCAGCAAATCGAAGTATCCGGTAAGGGAATTAAGAGAGAAAACCATCTAACTAATATAACTCTTTTGAAACAGGTGACTTGACTTGATCCAATGTACATAGTTTAAAGCCACATATTTCAATGTATTTAAAAATTATTTGTTCACAAATGTTTTTGGAAAGTAATTTTTGCGGTAAAATCACAAGCAATATAACTGACACAAATTTCTTAAAATAATTTATTTTGAAATAACCTTTGCGATTTTGAAAAAATACAATTCAATAAATTTCTTACTCTTTTTTAACTCTTCTTAGAAAAGAGACAAAAGCAGGGGGAGATTCAAGAAAAATTTATTTTCTTCATTAATTTCTTATATTTGATTTACATTATTTGACGTGTATAATGTTATTTGCGAATATTTACCCTTCTTTATATTTCCTCACGTTCATTTTAGTGCGAAAATATAGCAAAGTTCAGCTTTAAAAAAAAAAATCATAAAAGTTTAGCCCTAACGATTAGGACAAATTTTTTAAAGGTAAATAACTTCAGAAGTCTGGGTTACAACGTCCAATTGGTTTATGTAAGCAACGCACTAAACTGCTTGGGTTGGTCCATAATTTCAAAATTTTTTTAAGAAATGAAAATTTTTACAAATATTTGCAGACGTTTTTCAAGAAGGCAGAAAAAATTAGGCACCAGCAAAATTTAACTGCATTCCTTTTACAATTTGGGAGTTATCACTCATTAAAATTTATGCAAAGTGTTAAAAAAATATAAAATTAAAAATTATTATTACGTTTTAGGAACTCTTCGTATTTAAATATAATTCGCACTCTCAAAATTATTTTCTTCCAAATTATTATATATTTAAGAATCCATTTATTTTTATCAAAATATATTGCTGAGGATTGCTGTTTCGAAACGCAATAGTTTTCGTTCCTTTAGCTCGCTGATGTTTCAATAAATTAATAAAAATTAAAGAAAGAAAAAAAATAGTTTTTATGATCTTGACGTGTGATCATGCGTTGATCATTAATGATTAGTTTATAAATAAGATGATGTTCTAAATGCATGAAGATGCACATGTTTGGCTGGGGATGAATGGATTTTATTGGCTTTTAACTCTAGTTCATTCATTCACTTAATTTCTTTATGTCGAACTGATTTTACAGCACGTTATTTGTTGTTGTTGTTGTTGTTGTTATCGTTGGAGTCAGTCATCTAAACGAATATAAATTTTTGTCGTTTTGCTCTTCAAATTCAATTTTTATGAATGATGAAAATGAAAATTAATTTATGTATTGGGTGTGCAGTGAAGTGAGATATTGTAAACGTGCACTTGTTAGACATTATGTCGACAATTTTTTCCAAGAACTATTAATTCAAAGGTGTTTAATATTTTAATTTCTATTTTGGCCTCAACTGATCATCTTCATCATGATCATCATCATCATCATTTCATTTTGTTAAACAGAACTGATACAATTGATTTCCTCTAAACATACTTATAATTTCCAGAATTTATAGTTCGTTTTTATTGTTACATTTTTTCATTTTATACAAGATTTGTTTCCTTTTTTCGCTGTTCTCCATATTCGTACGCTTCTAATTTGTTAAATAAAAAAATAACAACAGCAACAACAAAATGGTATAAAGATAAACTTTTGGTTTCCAATAAATTGGTTAATTACTGTAAATTGAATAAACAATTGCGCTGAAACTGGAAACACCAAAAAATAAAAGAATTTATTCTTTAGTTGATATTTGTTTAACGAGATCATTTCTAAGAATTTTTTAATTTGTTGGATCTTCTATCTGTTTTGGTTTTTTGATGTTAATAAAAGTTTAAGAATTTTAGAAATTTGTTTATTAATAAAATAATAACAATAACATTATGCATTATGTGTTATCAGTTTTACGTTTTTTTTTTTGTTTCATTTTTTTTGATTTATAGAATAAATTTTATTAGCGCTTTTTTTTAAGTTATACTTATTAAGAAAGCTTTTTCCAAAATGACAAGGCTTTGGCAATAGATTCTGCTAGTCAGTTTAAAAGTATATACTTCTGTTTTTTTAAGGTCATGTTTTAAGGTGAAGAGGTGGTATTCATACCGTAGCATAAGTGCATTTGGAGAAGAAATATTTTCCCCGAGTTTTTCTGCGACATCAAAGCTTTAAACTGACACCCAAACTTTTTTAATTGAAAGATTATTTATTAGAAAAGCCTCACCTGACAAGGAAACACTCATTGTGAAAAATTTCAGAGGTGGGAAATTGAAGCTTAGAGAAAATTTCTTGTAGTATGGCCCGTGAAGTTAACTTTAGTAGACCTCTGCTTGAATGCCAACTTTAGTTGAGTTATTTTGCTTGGCTGATCAACAACTACGAAGCCATTCAACTTTTAAGGTTTTTATATTTTAATTTATCTAATTAATTATTTAGCTAATCATTGGGCCATTTTGTGTTTAGTATGAAGATTAGGCCCGTCAACAAACGTGTTGATTTTTGCCGAATACAAAATACTCCTCTAAAGAATATTTAGTAATTTTATAAAAAAATTTAATTTACATAACATAAATATCTGCATCTGCAACTTGTACGACATGTGGCATCGTTTGTGCTCAAATTAGGAAATTTAATTCGTTAACCCTTTTTAAAAGTAATTACATCTTAATTTTGGCACCCTAGCGCCACTGTCACAGTAAATGGAACTCAATCCGCAACGACAATAACACTAACGCTATTTCTATTTTACCCATTTGATAAAAAAAATAAAACAAGTACAAGTTTAGCGCCATTTGTACAACAACTTGCTATTACAACCAAATATAACAAGAATATCAACAACTGCCTATTGCAAGATAAATTATACACAAGGAAACTACAACAGTAAAAACAACAACAAAAACAACAAGAGGAGCACCAAAGACAACAAAAAAAAAAACAAAACTCCAATCTACTACACAATTTTATAGTTTCAAACGAATCCGATTACTACAATTCCAAGGAAAAAAAATACATTCAGAAGAAAATTTCAATCAACTTGTTCTTCGACTGTTTTTGTGTGTGAACTGATGTTTCGTAGTTCCTTAAGCTATTGGACGAAATTCACACAAAGATCAGCATAGAAGGAGTTTAATTATTTATGAGGTTATAGTTGGATGTGTACGCGTGTGTGCATGTGTATGTGTGTACATATGTCTGTGCATTTGTAGCGATAAGGAAGCTAAAAGAGAGCTAAAGTAAATATTTTGTTTACAAGATGAATTTTAAGCAGACACAGCAAATGCAACAATAGAAGGAGGAAACAAACAAACAAACAACAATAAAAACAAACGAATATTTAAGACAGCAATGAGAAGAAGAGTTAAAACAAAAGGATTGAATTTCCTTAAATTGAAGAAATATTTTTAAAATATTGTAATTTATGATAATAAATAACAGCAAAGAAAGTTATTATAAGAAATCAATTAATACAATAATTTTTCAAAGCAATTTTTAAAATATTTTTAATATCCGCTTATTGGGCAATCGTTGAAGTTTAAAACATGTAACGATTTGACTTCAATATTGAAAATAATTATTGTGGACATTAAAATTCTTTAGAAGCTTCTGAAATATTATTTATAATATTATGGAAGAAATATTCTTAGTCATAGATATTTATATCAAAGTATATTTTTCTTTTTTTCTTATTATAATTATAATCATTTTTTTAAAATAGTTAAATATGACGATAAAAAATAGAAAATAGAAAAAGCGAAATAAAATTTAACGCCAAAACTATCCAAATTCCATTTTCTCCAAATTAGTTCTACATTTACATCTTTGAGAATTATTTAATGAACATTTTCTTCATCATGAAATGAACTTTACTTTTTACTCGTTGTTATTATGCACGCATCTGTTTTAATGGGTAGATAGATAAGTGTCGTTAAAACATTATTTGTTTTTGTTATAAAATCTAAAATATAAAAAAAATTTATAATTTCTATTTACGAGTCCATGGTACGGCATAATAGTAGTGATACTAAGAAGTTTGGATCTAATGATTTTTGCAATGAGCAGAAGGCATTTTGAATTGAACGATTAAGTAAAAGACTAGCAATTGTTTAATTTAAAAGCCGAATTATTTACTCCAAGGATACGGCGGTAGTGGAACGTTCGTAATCGTAAAAAATCAATTGCAATTTTTAATATTTTATATTAATTTTATAATTTAATTTTTATTCTTAATTTATTATAATTTTGACATACATATATATATTTTCTATATTAATAATTTATTTTTTGAGTAATAGTCGAATGCAACCAGATTATTTTAATATGCAAGGCCGGGTTAATAGGTCCGTGATTTTATTTAATTTCTCGCCTTTCAGTTAAATTGGCAATATTTCTCCTGGTAACAGGCAACTGTCAGTTATCTAAATTTGAATAAGCTGCGTCATTTAATTTGTGTTTAGCAGCCGTTAATAGCAGATTAGTTCTCGTTTTTAAAAGAAAAAAATAGAAATAACTAACAAAACTAATGGAAAAAGGAATGGGACATAATTTATCTTTTGACAGGATACAGAAGACGATTGAAACACAGATTGTAGACGCTGAGGCAACTATCACTCAGTTACCAACCAACCGACAAGAACGGATGAGACACAGAGTGGCCGACATACTCGAAAAAATAATAAAAGAACACAATAAAGCAAAGAAGAATCCAAACGAGCCAAAAATTGCTAAACAGATAAGGGCAAAATTACGAGACAATCAGCTAATAGTTACAAAGGCGGACAAAGGAAATACAACTGTAATAATGCACGGAAAAGATTATATAGACAAAATACAACAATTTTTACAGCAGACCAACTGCACTAAATTCAAAAATGACCCAATTGAATCCTTCCAAAAAGAAGTACATGAACATGAATCCAGGACCACCAACACTCAAAGCAAAAATACACAAGGAAAACATACCCATGAGACCCATTATAAACTACAGACGTGCACCGGCATACCACCTAGCTAAGCACGGGCGTAATTAAGGCAAGGATAAATTTGCATATCGATAAACTTAAGGACATCAAAATAACCGTAAAAACGAGACTCGTTTCCTTTGATATCAAGGATCTATATACTTCATTACCAGTACATGAAACCTTAGACATTCTACGCAACACACTAGACAATTTATACCAAACCAAATTAGCAGCGTAGACATATGATACACAGACTTAAGATAATCTCACTTACTCCAGATAAGTACAACAAAGAACTCGACACAATTAACGGCTACAAGTCCACTACCATCGATAAACTTCTTAGACAATAGAACACTAAAAACAGAGAAAAAGAAGACAAAGAGACAGCTGATACAGCACGACCAGAAATGTACAGACCAACTAAACTTTTTCACAAAGAAGGAATACTCACAGCATTAAAACACTCTGAGACATAATCTCAGAACAACAACAGAAACAACCGACAAATTTAGTTCCAGCGGGGTAGACTTACCTGTACCTGCAAATAAACTTATATAGGGCAAACTGGACGAACACTAAAAACAAGGTTTACAGAACAGATACGCTCATACAAACAGAAAAGGGAAGATTACAACTTTGCATTACACCTCGACACTCACGGACAAACACCAAGGGAAATGGATGAATGTATTACATTACTATATCCTGGCAAAAAAGCACGAAGACTACATATTCCTTAAAACATGGAAATCTACAAAACAAAACTTTCAACAATGACATAATTAACGGACAGGTAAACACGACCTCATTTTCACAATTTTCACACCATTAAGACTACTCATGCAAACGGGCAAACACCCTCAGACGGACACACGTACCTAGATAATAATAAAAGTCGGAGGTATCGATAAATTTACTTTGCATGGGGATGCCATTCTGCTTACCTGAATAGATACGAACTCAACAACAAAACTGTCAACACTGACTCACCAGTACAAACCACAATGCGGCTTGAGAATGATGCATTCGCATCGAAAGCGCTCGCCTTTGACTTCAAACCAACCAGAGAGGACAGGAAATAGCAATAGTATTTGCATTTCGTGCTGTTAGGTCTTCGGTGTGTTGTGGTGCATCCACGTTTCGTCCACCATTATAAAACGGTCCTAAAACTTGTCCATTTTATTTCAGTTTATTAATACGGACAACCAAATATTGATTTGTGGAATCGTAGAATCGATTTTGTTACTTCTAAAAATGAAAGCCTATAAATAAATAAAATTTTTGATAAATAAAAGCATAAGAAATTTTCATCAATTTTATAAGTGACGAAAAGTTAATAAATTTTATCGAAAAGTAGGTCTATAATGATTACAAAAAGAAAAATAAGTAAAAATTAAAATAATTTTAAAACGTTTTATTGTGGTCCCATTATCAATGTGTATATTTCCGGATAGAGCAGAATATGGAAGTATTGAGGTGTTCATCATAATTAATTATATTCTTATCCCAAAAGGTTAGTTTTATCAACCGCGTCAGTGAATCTTTGATCATTCTTTAAAAGAGTCGGAATTGAAGAACTCGCTCTTTTAACAAATGACAAAAAATTCTTGCCACCCCTAGGAGTAGCAAGAACCTTAACACGAAGGCACTACTCGTATGAACTTTTTGCGAACCTTAGTATACTTCCACACGAAGATCTCACCCTTTTGCGTAGCGAATCAGTATCTACGCCAGATACTGAATGCTTCCTCTCTTGATCTGACTGCATTTTTGCATATCTGATTACACAAAGAAATTTTTTTGGATGGAATAAAAGCTTTTATTCCAAACAAAATGAAGTTTACAAGCATTTCCAGCACGGCATGGGTTTTGAGAAAACCCAGAAATGTGATAACAACTGTGATTTTTAATCAAGTAGAGTATAAGGAAAACTTTGAAATTGCTGAAAATTTTAACACTTATTTTGTCGATAGTATACAACAAATTAGAAATACAATTGAACACGTGCAATACATAAATGAAATACCTGTGATAAATTCTATTTTTAAGTTTCATGCAATATCTTTATTAGACCTAAAAACCATGTTTAGAAACATGAAAAACAAACCTGACTACAAGAAAACTACAAAAAACATTATTCTCGATACATGGAACACAACTGGCCCCATTTTATTGAATATAATTAATAAATCTATGGAAACAGGAGCTTTTCCCACAAAATGGAAAGAATCAATGATTACGCCGATAGAGAAAATCAAAAACACAAATAGATGCGAGGAGTTCCGTCCAATAAATGGGCTAAAAATATGTGAAAAAGCTATTGAGAAGGTTGTGAAAAATCACCTGGAGAAATATGTCGAAAATCATTATTTGCTGTCTAAACATCAGTCAAGATTTAGAAAAAACCATTCCTGTGAAACAACAGTAAACTACTTAATAAACAGAATAAAAATAGTAAAGAAAAGTAACAAAATCCTATGTGTGTTCCTAGATTTTAAGAGAGCCTTCGAGACAATAGATCGTAATATATTAGTTCAAAAACTTCAAAAATATGGTTTACGTAATAATGAATTAAATTGGTTCAAAACATATCTAGAAGATAGAAAACAAATAACAAAAGTTAATAACATAGAATCAGGTAGAGTAATAAACAACTATGGTGTTCTACAAGGCTCAATTTTAGGAGCTCTCTTATTCATAATATATATAAAAGACATCGAACAAATACTTGATAAATGTGAAATAATACTATACGCGGATGATACATTGATATTCACGGAAGCAGAAACCGAAGAAGAATGTTACGACAACATCAGAAAAGATTTAAAAAAATAAATAATTGGATAAATATGAATAAACTAAAACTAAATGAAGCAAAAACTAAACTGATAGAAATTAATATGGACACTAATAAAACACTCGAAATAAATAATATCACGATAGAAAAAGTAGACAATATAAAATATCTCCGTTTTGTGATAGACAAAGACTTAAAATGTAATGAACATATTGAATATATTTGTAAGAAAATCGGGAAAAAAATTGGTTTTTTCAAACGTTTAAGAAATAAAGTATCAATTTCAACGTCCATAAATATATATAATACAATGATTAAACCTCATTTTGAATACGGGTCAACAATATTATACTCCAGCTGTACCGAACAACAAATTGCTAGACTACAAAAACTACAAAATAAGGCGATGCGTGCAATATTAAAATGTAATCGTTTTACTTCAATTAACTACATGCTCAACACGTTGAAATGGTTAAATGTTAAGCAAAGACTACAACTAAATACTATAGTTTTCATACGGAAGCTAAAGATGGGTGAAGCACCAGAATATTTGTTAGAGCAGATGAGATATGTAGGAGATGTCCAGCCATATTATCTAAGAAATGCTATTGATTTTAGGTTGCAAAGAGCACACACCAATGCGCTGCAGAAAACTTTGTTTTACAAGGGATTGAGAATGTACAATATGATGCCGAATGAAACTAAAATTGAACGGAATGTGAAAGTATTTAGGAGCAAAGCTGTACATTATATTAAGAATATTTTGGTTCAGAGCGCTTAACATTAAAATGTATTTAAACTTATTTATATGTAAATTTTTAAAGTATTTAAAATACTACTTAATAATAATAATAAAAAAAAAAAAAAAATTAAATTGCCTAAAAAATTCGTTGAGCTCAGCCCAACGGTTCTTCTCATATATATATTTTAAACGTTTGGTAGCTGGTTTCGAAAGGTTGTGAAGTTTCGCTTATGAAAATGAGGTGAATGGGATGATGCAGTGATTGGAATTGCCGAGAGATGTGCAAACACTAACTTCATACTTTTGGGAATGTAAAGTCAGAAGAAGATTGAAAGTATTACTCTGGTACACTTCAACACAAGAAATGTGTGTTGGCTCATTCACTAATTACGCCCTGTGTTGTTGTATAGCCGAAATGGCAAAGCCAATTTGTGAACATTGAAATCACCAGCAACAACAATTTCATTGCTCGATATGGAGTCGGAAATAAAATCGAAGCCAGCTAAGATGGTATCCTTTTCCGCGTTTGAACTTCTATAGAGAAACCCGAAATGCAAGAAGTATGACCTGAACCTGAATTTAACCCAAAGGCAACTAAATTTAGGATCATATGTGCCCAGTTATTGCTGGCACTGGTACACAACTTTATTTCGTATATAAAGTGCAAGGCTCCGATGAAAATTAAAAAGCGATAATAGATGAAACGTTCGTTTCAACACTGTGAATCGATATTTTCAGATACCTGAGTCTCACATAAGTCTAAAATATCCGGTCGATGGAGACAAATGTGAGCATAAACAGAAAAAAAATTCGCCCTTAATCACGTATGTTGCAGAATTGGATTCTCAAACGTCCTGTCATAATAATAAGAAAAACTAAAATTTTACTAGGTTTTCTTCGACCAATGCAATAACTTCCGCTTGGAACCAGTGCTATGCCTTCCTCACAGATAGTTCAACAACAGTTAAAATAGTGGGAGCAGTAAAGTAAAATTTAAATTTCAAAAATAAAGGAAAAAGGTACTAAATTTACACCAAAAAAGAGCCATAAAAGCCCTGATCTGTTCTTCTTCTGATCTGTTCTTCTTCTTTGTTAAGCGAGCCGTTGTATCGTCACCGACCACTTTTCTCCTTTGAGGTCTCACTCCCTTTCTTTTTTACACTTTCGTTGTTTTTTTTTTTTTGTCACATAATACACATCTATTTACATATATTTAGCTCCACTTCATTTAATCCCGTTTTGTTATCATGGTTTTTACTATTGTTATTATCATTATTCGACTTATTATTTATTTAAAATATATTTTTGAACACAGCGGACAAAACATTAAAACGTGCGGACCAGACGAAAGCCAGAGCGCTACTCAATCATTTTTAAGTTAATCTACGTAATTATGCTAGATTCCCTTAAACATAATAATTTTTTAATATTTTCATAAACGTATGACTGTGGGAAACGCCATTGGAACAGTGTTCATATAGCTCATCAGTGGATTTTACATTTAAATTTTTTAATAATACATATTTTATGAGCATAAAATGAAATATTTATGTTTTAACACTTTATGATATGATATTGTTACGGATGTGTCTTGCTTAAGTTTTAAAAGAAAATAATTAAGCAATAAACTGAGCTACTGTGTATGTGGTTTACTAACTGCGTGGCTTGCTAAGAAAACTTATGCATAACAACAAAATTTCTAGTTACAAACTGCGTAGAAATTTTATACACGCAAACAACAACAATTTGATATGCTGTTTACTAACTGCGTGGCATGCAAGACAACAACACATTTCTGTTTACTAACTGCGTAGAAATTTTATATACGCAAACAACAAATCTGTATATTGTTTACCATCTGCGTAGTTTTCTAAGAAAACTTATCTACACGAGACAACAACAAAAAAAAACAAAAATACACACAGTCATACAGGCACCTATACATTGGATAAACAACATACAACAACAATATGTGATACAAAGGGAGTAGAAGATTTTTAGAATTTCTAAACTTTTTATGGACAAATATAAAAGGGCAGGGTCTGAGTGGATAGTCAGTTAGTTTAAAAATAAACAATGTGAAGTAAAGACGTGCATCTTAAGTAAATTGTTCTGTAGTGTCAACTTTGTGTAGTTTAAGTAAATAAAATTGTTATTAATTTAAAAACTCTAAAAACTGGTGTTAATTGTTTTGCAATAAGACCTCACAACAAAACGTTTATAAAAGGTATAAACGTGACAATATGATTCATTAGAATAAGTAACAAACAATCTTGATATATTTTTGTTAACCACATTCTTTAAAAGTCGCTCGATTAAAGTCTAAGAAGCCTATAAGACGTTCGTTTCAACCATACAGAGAAAATACATTCGTTTTGAGAACCCAATTATTTGGAATGCGATTCTGAAAACTAATGAATAATCGCGCTTCCAAATATTAAAAAAAAATTTGTTCACTTGTCAGCCACTTTAAAATATTATTATGAATAAAAAAATATATATAACATGTATAAGATAACAACCCCAATAGTATTTCACTAGATCTTCCTTTCTTCTTAATTCCATTTTATTGTTCTTTCATTTCAGAAAAGCTTTAGAAAATTTAATAAATAAAACGATTTCGATTATTTTTTTTTTACAAATGTCCTTTGTAACTAATTCTGTACTCAACCTTTAACAATATAAGAGAATTCTTTGCCGCTTTTCGTAAATCTCTGTATTTATTTTTATGCCAAAGTTTTTGAATATTATTTTTATTAAATCAAAAATTGTGTAAAACAAAAAAGACTTTTACATAAATGAAAAACTTTGACATAAAGACCACAAACGTAAATAAATAATAATTGTTAATAAAATAAAAAATAATTATTAATAACCGCAATTTTATTTCGTGCTTGATTCCTTTAAATAAATATTTCATGATATTCTCATAAAATATTTATTACAAAAATTTTTATTACAAATAAACATTTTATGATATTCTCATAAAACATTTATCCAAATAAAAATAAAAAATAAATTTGAAATGTATTACTTAATTATTAATAACTATAAAATTATGACATAAGCAGTTACATTTTAAATATATCGACCGATAATAAGGGATATACAAAGATATGAAAGAGATAAAGAAAACTATTTGCCTCAAATTTCTATTATGAACAACAGCTTAACTATAAAATAAACTAAAAGCTTAAAATAAAATAACATAAAAACCTAAGTTTCACCTTAATTTATTCATCTACTAAAATCGAACCTTTCCAAGTTCTTAAATAACAAAAAAATGAGCAAAAACGGAAGAATTAATTTGAATTTCTGTTCTTGTGTGCGAAAGCAATAAAACAACCATAGAATCAATATTTAATTTATAATTAACTTTTCAATGTTAAAAAAACTCCATTTTATTTTATTTTTACAACCACAAAATATACTCAGAAATGGAAGCAAACATATGAACATGTCGAAAGCCGAAAAGCGTGTTTTTAAAATATTTTAAAAGTGAAGTGTCACACTTTCATAATGGTTCAACATACTCATCAACACCCCAAATTTTCTTTTGCGTTTTTTATATTTTTCTCTATCTCTACCCTTGTTACCTTAAGGGTCGTTTAAGCTGCAGGCATACAATAGCATCGATATTCATCATTATGAAGGAATGATTTTGTTTGAGAAGTGGCAACAGTAGCAAAAGCAGTTTATCATTTCTTCTACTGACGTTGCTGGGACTTCTTACAATAGCAAATAACACAAATACTCTCGCATACGATTATTTTTTATTTCTTGTTGACGTGAGGATTTACAAGAGCTTTAAACGTTTACCACTATGGGCAATTAACGAAAGCATATGAAAACATTTTGTTTGATCCTTTGGGTAAACAATGAAATATTTCACAAGAAGAAGTAAAGGCACTTCAGACATACAAAAACAGCCAGTCCACAGTCTAATGAATACGTTCAGTACGATACTTTAAATAGTGGTGGTGGGAAATGGCAAAAAGTTTTCCATTTGTCTATTTAATGCTCAAGTAGCTCTTTTACGTTTACTTTGCTCTTGGGTGGATTTTAAGCAATTTTTGGCGAAACGTTTAATTAGTAATGGTGCTTGTTAATGGTAGAAATACGATATGATTTATTTGGGGTTGATTCCTTTTTATTTATTTTTATTTATAAAGTAATCTATAAATAAAGTTTTTATAAACAATTTTAAAATTATTTAAATTAGAAAAGGATAGATGAAATAGTGTTAGGGGAGTTTACTTGTTCCAAATATTAAAAGCAAACTCAGTAGTTATTAATTTTAGTTTAACTATTCATCTACAAGCGATTAACTAATCAGTCTATGATTACGAACGAAGTACTTTAAAGGCCTAAAAGCATACACCTCATAATAAAAGCAAATAAACATGATGTGGCGACTATTATCAATTATAATCGAAGTACCCTGTGCTCACGTGCGAGTATCTGCGAAAAAGATTTCAGAGTACTAATCAATTAACGGCAGCTGAGTTTTAACTTAATCGCATATGTCGAATGTAAAGCGTAAGTAGATTAAATGGGCTAAAGTATCTTTTATAAAGTTTACAATTACAAAATTTCTAAAGTTAATGAAAAAATGTTGGTAAGTCCATCGAATGTTAAACTCAATTTGTATGCCTAGAACATAAAAAGCTTTCATATGTCACCTTAAATAAGTAGACATTTTGTGAAAAATTTTAAATGCCTGCCTAAATACAAATCTATAAGTCTAATTTTAAATTTAATACTTATAGCAAACGTAATAATAATAACATACTATGTGTTAGTTCTGGAATATACATCAAATTGAAAGGGACATCCTTTAATTTTTAATTGAAAATTTGTGTAATTGTAATTGTAACGGACATATTACTATTTATTACTATTAGTACAGCAAGTTATTGATAAATTTTAAGTCGCTGTCTATAATGATTCAAGACATAATTACTTATACATGAAATTTCATCGCCAATATGAACACCCATTAATTTCTAATTCTAAATCTTGAACTTCTTATAACGGACGCAGAAGTATACATTCCTTGTAAGTGTGTACCTACAACCTTTCAATGTGTAAATAGTGATAACAATTTCGTTAAATTTGTTTTTTGTGCTTGCTACGGTTCAAAAATACGAGTGCAAACATTTGAATATCATAAACTCTTTTTTTGTGGCCAATCTGCAAGCATCACCATTTTAACAAATTAACTTTAAAATCGGTTTAGAAGTAACAGATTTGATTGCTGACAAGAAATTGATGAACAGCTTATTTCTGAGACTTGTCTAACACGGAGTAGCCCAGTTTAAATAAAGTGGTATGTGGCAGCTCAGTAATACTAATAAAATAATAAAAATATTTGCTCAAACTCTTCCATCATTTAATTATTTACTTAATATATTCCCCACTAATTATTAGCACAATTGTAGTCACAGATGGTGACTGCACAATTGTTTCCTGAAGGGTTTTCGGTCTCAAACGTTAAACCAACTGCTTTTCTGATAAAAAAAATTATCTCATGTTATTGATTTCACTGTTTCAAAGGGAATATCTTACAAAAGCACCCATTAAGACCATTTAACTTTGCGAAACCGAAACGATTTTACAGCATCAATTAGATTGTTACCGATAGGTTAGCATAAACCTGTAAACTGGTTAGCATACAAAAATACCTAAGCACTCACCTACCGCACTGAACGCCACAAGATGTGAATTTTTCTATTATTTATTTTAATAGCAATTTAAGACTCCTGTCCAAGATGCAACACAAAAAAATGTAGCCTGTAATTGTCGGACTCTTCTGACGTGAAAAGAGAAGAATTCAAAGAGAGTGGCAGCGAAAAAATTTAAAAATTCTCCAGAATCATGAAAACATGCATCTGTTAAAAAATAGCCGCAAGAATTCAACCAAACACCAAAATTTGAATGTTTGCTATGGCCTGCGAACCTCGTGTAGATGAGCAAGGAATGACATTAAAAGAAGGTAATTTCTGTGTTAAATACATAAAACTGATTTTCACTTCTTGTGGAACCAGTAACTTTTAAGTTTATTCTTCGGAAAATTGGAAAAGTAATTAGTGGATTGAACTCCCACAAAGCTTTTTGTGTTGGCAAAACAAATAATAAGATGCTTATAAAACAGGCAAATTCCTTAGTTTTTTTATCTAATCCTACGCCTTGAGTTTTACCCTGCAGAATGGAGAATTTTACTGTTTACCATGATACCGAAGACACGAAAAGATATAGTCCTACTACTCTTCTTCTTCTTTAAAATACGCAAAAGCTGTTTGAAAAATGTTAACACTAACACTAAATTCTATTCTGAGCTTTAAAAGATGTATTAGTTAATATTCACAAGAAAACATAGCTCCATCTAACAAGCTTCTGGGTTGGTTAATAATGTAAAATAACAGCTTTTGAGGAAAAAAATTGTATTCAACGTTTCTTATTAACATTTCTAAAGCTGTTATCAAGGCTTGTTATATAAATTAAAGCAACATTAGTCTAAGCCTTTTATAATTTGTTAGAAACCTGGAAAGCGATTTGTTAAATAGTATATTTAGAGAACAGGTTTTCTTAAGCTCGTCGCGAACAATGGAAGAAGACTATTGGGACCAGTATGTACACCAGGTGTACACACTTCAGAATTTGCTGACGATTTTTTAGATTTGTTAGCAAAGCGACCAATTAACATTTCGATATTTGCGGTAATGCAGAAGTATTTATTTAGAGAATAACTAAAAAAGGAGATGACTAAAAAGGTGAAAAAGTAATATAAATGAACTCATTGGCAGAACCTCTAATACAGTTGCGATGGCCAATATTGTGCTATGGAATCCAGTTGTAAAGCACTGCCTCCTTAAAATAAAATTGATGACTGCACACTCCTTGCATTTAAAAAAATTTAAAGCGACTTAAACGTGTCTTGGTTGCCGAAGAAAATGTGAGAAATGCAAAAACTCATTTTAAAAAAACGTCCTAATCGAAATACAATAACCACTGTAGCTATATCCGAATTAAAAAACAATAAGCAAATAATGCAAAAGTAATATTTGTCCAGCCCTGTTTGGACTTGAAAAGTAAAATTGTTAAATATAAGATTCTAAAATCAATTATAAAAATGATTCGATTTAAATAACAAATAACAGGAGCGTATTTTGAACAAAAGCTTAATTATACCAGGATGTCGCTAAATCAAGGCTACTTAACGACCTGTCAGAATTGTTAACTGTGTTTCGTGCACCTACAATGAATGCTTCTGAAGAATGCATTGCGGCATTGAACGCAAGATTAAATTAGAAGGACATTTGGTATGCGAAATGTTTGATATTGTTAATCGTATTATAAATGGATAGACATGGCGTTTTTACTTTTTTACTTGCGAAATCAAATACAAAACTAATAAGTTTTACGCATATTAATGTTTAAATGTATTCAAATGAAAATAGAATTATCTTTACATGGATTTTTAAGCAAAAGGATGCGGATTTAAAAAATACAGGCTTCTTTTATTTTTTTTCGGTTTTTCTTCTATTTGTACTCTTAACCAAAAATTACAAAAATCTGAATTATATTTGTGCTGCGTATGCTTACAAAAGCTCTTTGGATTTCACTTCGCAAATTAATTTAAGCACTTTAAAATATTCTTTAAAATAATTAACTGGGCAAAAACCTACTAAACGAACAACCATACGAAACACACAATTAAATATGCCTTCTGAAACGTAACAATGACAGCTAAAAGAAAATTATCACAATGGTGGCAGCTGACAAAACCTACAAAGAAACAAAATAAAAATATAGCAAAACAACCACCATAGATGGAGCCTGAATGAAAAACAAATCCAACCATTATTGAAAACTAACACAATGATAAACAATTCTCATACACATACTCACATTAGCACAATACGAAATCAAAAGGTAACACACAGTGCTTACTAAAAACAACAATAAACAAAACTAGTTTTAATAAAAGGTGGTGATTTCTTTCCATTGCTTGCTCCACTACAAGAGACAGAATACCTAATAGCAGGAATAATTGAGAGTGGCATTTACTGTTTTTGTGTGAAAGTGTGTAAATTTATGTGAAAAATCAATTTTGAGTATCATTGTAGTTGTTGGATGTAGTAAATTGTATATGGGTATATGTGTGTGTGTGTGTGCCAAATTGTTTTTGTTTATGGCGTGCAAATGTATATTTATAATTTGGCCAGAAGGCGGAGCTTAAATATTTATGAGCAACAAAATGTAGGAGAAATTGAATTTATTTATATGGCCAAAAAGTTAGTTAACATACTCTTTGTTGTTATTATTGTTGTTTTTGTTGTTGTTGATATTTGCATGAGATGGTGTATTCGCTATAGATCCTCATTCACTTACTTTACTTGTCTTGTTTAAGAAAGCAAAATATTTTTGTTTAGGAAAATAACAAAATTAAATAAAATAAGCTTTAAGGTGTGAAATTATTTTTTCCTTATATTTCTTCTCTTCTGCTTTAATAAATGAATGAATGATGAATAAAGTTTTTTTTTTATTTGTTATTTTAAATACAATACCTATTTAAGTTAAAAGAAAAAGGTAAGTAAATTAATTTTTAAATTTAGTTTGTGTTATATATTAAAAGGTTAAATTTTACAAATGATAATATTTAAGAATACTAAAAAAAATATTTCAGATCTAAAAATCCAATTTCATTAACGGTTTACTTAACCTTTAGATAAGATTGAAATGATAACCGCCCGGTCCACTTATTCGCAAGTTTTTCAAAAATTTGTGGTACAACTTTTTTGCAACAAATTTTAAAGAAAGTGCAAAAAATTAATTTTTGTATTTTCGATCTCTTCTTCAAATAGCCCCCGCTGAAAAAACTCTCGACTTGCGTTTTGAGTCGGCCTAAGTTTCGCCAGCTTCCAAATAAAAGAAATATGTCTATTAACCAAAAAAATACGGGAGTCGGACATCTTAAAGGAGATATGTGGCACCTTTAATCACAAAAGAAAATATTCGCCATCGTAATATGCTTCGAACTGCCTTAAGTAGGAGTAAAGAAAAACTATGTATAAATAAAGATTCGCATAATAGACAGATTTTTAAAAAAAATCGATATTGAGAACTTTTAAAATAGATGAAAATTTAGAGTGAATTATCATATTCTTTTGCGAGTATTGTAAAATATTCTTAAAACACATTTATGAATACTTTGGCCTTACATTGTGTAGACCGCTGGTTTTTATTTGTAAAATCAAAACACACAGAGTTATACCGAAACTGAAAGCCACAATGGTGCTCTCTCGGGAGTCGAAAAGAATAGGCTTCCTGACGTATTACTATGCGAATAAATAATTATATACCACGGTGTCTAGGGCCTCGGCCTGTAATAGGAGGGATCCGTAATTAAGTAACATTATTGCTACAGCTTAAATCCATATCGTGTGCGGTAAGAGACAGTTGAAAAGAAGAAACATTAAATGGGCGATGAGCTTTAGACAGCATTAAAATATAACGCAGTGTTCAAGTGTTGGTCTATAACAAGTTCACTAAAACCGTTACCTTTGTGCTTATTGGTCTCAATGGATGATTGGAGTACACAAGGACAAATACTAATTAATATATGTATTGTACCAAAATCATTCTCAGTTCGGTATCAAAAGTGTAGATTTGGTGACAATTTAAACACGAATTTATGTTGCTTCTCAATAATCGCTCTAGGATTTTCAGAAACCCAAACGTGGCAATTTTGCTTGCTGACAAACCCTGACAAGTGAAACTGGACTTCGTCTGAAAAAATGAAAAACTAGCCGATTGTTCTTGAATGAATTTAGCAAATCTACGGCGATGCGAATAATCGGTCGGCTTCAATTCCTGCACCAGTTAAATCTTGTAAAGTTTTAAAATCAAATCCTTACGAAAAATTCGCCATATGGTGGTTTTGGATAATCTCAATTATTGAGAACGTCGAGAAATTGACAAATTTGGATCTGCTTCAACACTGTGGCTCACGGCTGCGATGTTTTCCGTTGAACGACCCTTTCAAACACCCGTTGGTGTTCGCAGATTTTGTATCGAGCCTGTCGACTCAAATAGTGGTTTTAAAAGGACGATTATGTTTTCCGAAAATATCACGAATTTTACGAAATGTAACTTCAACATAACTACTTTTTTCATAGTGGATTTTAAATATTTAATGCGATTTTCCTGCCATTGCATTTACTGCGAATACGTCAAAAAAATTAATGTCAAAACATTGTTAAAAAACCCGATAACTTAAAAATGGGACCATTTTTTAAAATAAATTTTATCGTTTAAAACGAAGTGTAAAAATCAATCAAAATGAACATTGAGCTAAAACATATTGAAAGGTATTTTCTTAAATGTATATATTTAGATCATGCTTAACAAAATTGAGATGAAAATTACTGATGCTATGTAAACACTAACGAAATGACCATATTGATATTCTCTTTCCATAATAATCCTTTGTGTTGTTTTTTAAGATGATAGAAATTTTGTGAGAATATAAGAAAATTGTTTGTTGTCAGGAAATTTGGAAGGAATTAAACACAGTTAACAATTATTATATACAAATAAATTTTATATTATATTCTTATGTTTTATAAATAGAGAATTAAAAAAACTAAACATTTATATTTTCTTGATTACATGAGGTAAAGGTGCACAGTTAGCGATGTCTTAAGAGGTAGTCACCATTCCAACTTGAGCTTTCAATAATTCTAACCATGACAAAAGTTTTTATTTGCAATCTTGACCGACTCCATTTAAATCCGATCTCAGTCATTTACTTGGGAAAGTCACTCAGGGAACATAAGGTTTAAAAACTAGAAGCTAAGCAAAAAAATATATTCTAAGCTTTAAAACCTATGAAACTAGAGTTTACAAGATATGTTCCCAACGGTAATGAGTAAAATATATCAGGGATTGGAAGGTCGAAATAGATATTGAAACCAAATTATATTAAGAAATTTGTGGCCTTACAGTCTTTATGAGCTTCAGAAATAAAGACGATTTAAGAGTGAGAGTTGGATGTTTCGTAAACAACTAAAAAGGTTTTTCGTATCTTTTCCTTTTTTATATTTTATAAGTTAGCTGTTACTAACTAAAAAATAAGAATAAGAATGTAAATGTTAATAACGTTATTATACTTTCATTGCAAAGAAGATTGAATAAATAAAATAATAATAATAATTAAAAAACTAAAGTTTATGCACACCGTAGTTATATTTTTATAAAAAATGCTTTTTAATAATAAATATATTACTCTAAATAATAATATCATAATCTTAATAATAATTATAACCAATCGTCACATAGGTATATTTATTCAAACATTTCACTAACCTCCAGTGTAGAAACGAATTGAATTTCTTTTATACTTTTTTAACAGAAAAATTTTAGTAGTTTATTATTAAGCAATAAGTCATTATTTAATAAAAAATTAAAAAATATTAAAAAGGTCAAATAAATATAATTATCATAGAAAAATTTTAAATATTATTTATATTAATTATAATATAATAAAGTATATTTTTTAGTAGTTAATTATAAAGCACTAGGTCACTATTTAATAAAAAATTTTTTAAAACTTTTATTTTTAATTTTTATTATTTTTTCGATATTTCGCCACACCGTTGGTTGGCATCATCAGGAAAAACAAAAATATCGAAAAAATAATAAAAAAAAAGTTTTTAAAAATTTTTTATTAAATAGTGACCTAGTGCTTTATAATTAACTACTAAAAAATATTAAAAAGGTCAAAAAACTATAACTATTATATATAATAAAGTATATTATCTTCGTTTATTATTATTTTATAAATGTTTATATGAAAGCTTTTTGCTTAAAAAAATTATTATAATATAATTTTTTGTTTTAGTAAATATTTGTTTAAAGTTAGCTCTAAGTTTAATTGCTGCTTTAAGTGATTTTATTAATGTTATGTTGAGCTTATATTTAGAATTTACTGGGAAAATTATTTATTTGACCTTATGAATTCATTAATTGAATTTAATATTTTCAGAGCAGATGCTGCGCCAAAATTATCCTGATGGTTGTGAAGAAAGAATATTGTATTCCGCCTTCGGTAAACTTGAATTTTAAAAATTGTATTTAAAAAAATAATATTAATAGCAAAAGTGAAATAAGGCAACAAACCAATTAAATAATGGATTCAGTTAATTAACAAAAATTAGTTAACTTTAACACATAGCACATAATGTGCAATTTATTGTCATTTTATTTTAGAGAATTTTCTCAGCAAATTATATTTAATTTGAACATTAATAACATTTACAATCATTGTTATTTAGGATTGATTTTAAAGACAAAGGTAGAGAAGTTAAATACTATAAAAATGCAATGTACTTTTTAGTTCGAATACAACTTTTGCTATTATTTTTCATATCCGTCTACCTGCATTTGGCAAATAAAAAATTGTTTTATTTATACAACTTTAAACAACAAACGACACAGAATTTACTATCTTCATAATTTATTTAAAAAAAAATTTAGTTTTCTCGTTTTATGGTGTGTGAATAGAATAAAAAGAAAAGCTTTCACATGTTGTGCAACCGCATTGAATGAAGTGTTGGCTTAAAGTAAAATATAACTTTTCGGAATAGAAACTCAAATCGCAATACCTTAATGCAACAGGTGGGAGAGATTATGGTTATGAAAATATTTAGATATTGTAAGTTCGAATTACGACGACACCGCAGCGTGTGAAAGTATGCTTACTTTACATAACATCGAGTGGTTCAAGTCTGCTGAGTGTAGTGCATGTTAGAGGGTGTAGAAATCTGTTAGCACTCGTTCAGCTAACAAGACGTTGCGGCAATAACATACAGGAGTAAAATAAATTTTTTGTCGAAACCTGGTCAATCGACTTAACACTCGATCCGTTCAAATAGGTGCATTGCACATTTGACTACCTATTATTTTCATCAGTGTGAAGAGAGCCCCTGGAAATACTTATGAAATATTTAGAATAACAGAAAATTGGAAAAAATTATCATATTAGGCTGGTCATTTTAAAAATTTTCAAAAATCCATATCAGCCAGTTCGTATATCTTCTTTACAAATGTAATAAATTATATATGACTGCGTATGATGCTGATAACAATAACGTTTTTGAATTTACATATTTTAACTTGCAGATGAGAGTTTTTTGTAATATTTTTACTTTGGTTGCTATTTATGTATTGTTTTCGATAATAAATAAATTGTACTTTGATTTGAAACTTTTGTTTCTTTTCTATGTTTTTAATATATTTAGTTAAAAAATAATTCCTTTGATTTTATATTTATTTTAATTTAATTTTGAATTTAATTGCTAAAACATATACAATGCCCACTAGGGCATAAACATAAACATAAATACAAATACACGCAAATTTAAACAAATACAAAAGTAATATACACAAGATTTGGTTTTTGTAATATTAAAATTTTTATTTAGAATTGGAAATTATAAAAATGAAAATCATTACGAATGTAAAAACTAAATTTTATAATGCTAAATTGTGATTTAGAAATCTGTGTTTTTTTATTAAATTATTATTTGTGTTTATTATTTTAAAGTAAATTTGATTATTATTATTTTTCATTATTAGAATTTGTTTTTGTTCAACGAGTTATATGATGATTGCCTGAAGCTGCATATGACAAGGTAAAGTAATTATTTATATTAATTAACTGGATTAGTTGGTTGACTTTATTACGGCTATTACATAGACTTAGCCGTAGAACACTGTATCATAATTATTAAAACAATATATAACTACAATTAAGATATTTTTTTACCGCTTTTAATTTGTGTATAGGGTTTTTTTAACAAGAAGTTTGTTTTCTAAAACAAAATAAAAAAATTAATTTCGATTAAGACGATTCAAATTTTTATTGTATTACGAAGAGAAAAGTTCGGCAATTATGAAAGAATAATTATATCTTGCAACTGTCCGCCACGTCCATGCTGACAGATGTCGATTCTTTCATCAAGGTTTTTAATTACATTTTCGCAAAATGGCGGTCCTATTTCGTTAATCACAGCATGGATTTTGAGTTTTAAGGCTGAAACCGATTCGATTAGCTCCGTAACGACTTTGTCCTTAACATGGCCCCACAAAAAAATTCCAGTGGTGTAAATCACACGATCTGGCTGGCCACTTAACTGCTAATTGTCATGACTGTGTGACATTTGGCACCGTTCTATTGAAACCACATGCCAGTGATCTCCACGTCATCAATTATGGATAAAAATTGAGTTGTTAGCATCTCGCGATAGCGTGTTCCATTGATGGTTACCACATTTCTAGCCTCATCTCATTTTAAAACACATAGCGCTCCAAACAGTGACATGTTGAGCATAAGAAAACTTCTCAGTAATCGTTCTAGGATTTTCAGAAGCCCTGACAACTGAAAATGGGCTTCGTCTGAAAAAATGATCATTTGAAAAAAAAAACCAGCTGATTGTTCCTGAATGAATTAAGCGAATCTACGGCCATGTGAAAGGATATGTGAATAAACAGAATAGTCGCTATTGTGGAATTTAAAACTCTCAAATTATTAATCAGTCACCTTTGTATCCATTAAAAGTGATAATCTGGTGTGCAATGTGGTCAGGAGGAATCATTAAACCTTACTTCCTTGAAAATGAAAACGGTGTAACGGTAACTGTGAATGGGGTGCGATTTCGTGATATTATTGAAAACTTTTTAACGCCACAACTGCATGCTTTAGACTTGATTAATATGTGATATCAATAAGACGGTGCCACATCGCATACAGACAGGATTGCGATGGAATTTCTGCAAGACCTCTTTCCACAAAAAGTTATTTCAAGAAATGATGATGTTGATTGGCCTCCACCATAGCCTTATTTGACTGCTCAGGGCTTCTTTTTGTACGGATATCTGAATAGCGAGCAAACCAGAAATGCTTGAGCAATTCAAACAAAATATTTGTGATGAAATACCGCGTGAAATGTGTGAGATTGTAATGAAAACTGCTCAAAAGGACTTGCCTTTGTGAGGTTGACAGAGGCGTATATCGTATTCCATACATAATTGCCGACATTAAATAGAACATTTATCAATATCCATTCTCTTCCATTTAATCAAAAATTATAAACAAAGTGCCCCGGTGGACACCCTGTACATTGTTAGTTACTTCAGCTTATCTAGTAGCAACCTTTGATGTACTTTTTGTTCTTGGCAAATTTTAATGCATTTTACAAATTTTGCAGTTCCTAAAGATGTTGATTTTTCAAACATTGCGAACATATTTTGTGTATTTGCAGAGGTTTGATTGCCTAAAATTATGTATCAATAAACAAATTTATATAGAATTTCAGCCCCAGAGTTGAAAAAAATTAATGAAATTATAAATCTGTATTTATGTAATTTTATTGTCTGCATAAACTATTTTAAGTGAAAGCTAGGAAAACTTAATACAAATTAACCGATTTGAATTATATTTTAAGTAAACTTAATATCATGGTCCAAAGAATTTTTATTTTCAATATATGTATGTATGTCCCTGCACTTTATAACAACCCAGTTGCTTAGTTTTGTTTTGATTATTCTAATTTTAATTCCATATGATAATGATATATTTTTATAAGAAATTTTTCAAACAGTTTAAAGCACCAAACATTGAAATTTAAATAAAATATGAAAAATAAGCTCGTTAGGTATCATGTCTAAAAACGAACACACCTCTGTATGCAAACTCGTATGTATGTATGTATTTCCATGCATATATTACACCCATACACGTATGTATGTATTTGACAAGTACTCTTCATACCAAAATTTATTATTATTTTTTTATTGTTCGGTATGAAATAAGCAAACGAAGCGGAATGATATTGAAACGACTTCAGCCATGCAGATGAATTAACACAAGCACGCACCATTGAATTAATATTGAAGTGAGTAAGTGTTCCTAGTTAAAAATAAGTATTTACTTTTAATATAAAGTGAAAACAGAGTGAATGATGTTTAAAGGAACAAAGATCACTACAATATTGATGTTTGAAGTGTTTAAGCGGAGAACATTTTAGAGATATTTATAATATTAGTAAATATGTGTTTCGAAATAAAAATTTTTTAAACGCCGCCGTTTTATTTGGATTTTTTAATGCCTCTTTAAGTCCTTATTCAAATCACATTTGTTCGTTAAGTATAAGTTCGTGTTCAAATTCAAGACTTCTGCGAAATTATATACATTACACAGCGAATGCTATTGGCTAAAAAGAAAGGCTGCAAAATATACAAAAATATTGCAATGATTTTCCTCATTTTTGTCTTCCGACGGTATTTTAATATACTCCAAAAATGGATGCTGGTATTTCTAATTTAATAGCTCACACCAATTTTTTGCTCTCAGTTAAAAATAGTAATCTTGTCGAACTTCGGAAGAACGTTACGGCATCATTTATAGGAGAAATAAATCATTCAGGAAAACTTTTAAAATTTATTGAATTATTATCGATACTCTTCTTCAAACTCGCAAAAATATAATAGAAACTGTATCTTATAAAATTTTTTTTTTTTTTTTTTTTTTTTTGTTTTTTTAAAGAGAAGTAGCACTTTAGGCAACAATGCCTATTTAGTCAAGTACCGTGCTTCCTTCTTTAGGAAAGGGATAGAGAAGAGATGAAACAGGTGGTGAAAGCAGAAGGATAGTCGGAAATTAACTGCCGTATAAAGACAGCAACAGCGACCAGTGACTATGCCTTCATCGCTGAGCAGCTCCACCGACAGTCAATTTTTATCTTTTGTAGTGAAAAAACCAAGGTCTTCGTTGGGAATCGAACCCACACCCCCATATTTACAAGCTAGTACACTACCTCCTAGCCTACAGGGGCACCTCATAATGTAATATATAAAGGCCTGAAAAGGCGTAATTTCTGATACTATTGCTTTAAATATTTGTGACAAGGTATTTTATTTAATTTTAGACTAATAAAATATATTGAAATCATTTAGAAAATCAATATAGGGTCTTTCTATATAAGAGCAATTTTCTAACTTCATTTTCAGGAATGGTAGTTGTAATCAATGTTTTTTTAATATTTGGTTTGATCAACATAATGGACTTTACAAGTTCACAACATAAATGCAGGATTATGACTCCTTCATTATTCAATATGCAATAATTCACAATTTGTTTCTTGCTTACCCCTTTACGGCGAAATCTAAATTAGGGGCAGGGCGTTGTCTATGGGTTAAATATGTATGCAGCCAAACGAAATATCGCCGCGTCAACACATGCAATTGAAAAATCTGATTGGGGAGCACTATATGTAGTGAAATTGTCGGGTTGTTTGCCTGTTTATTATTTTTTCTTAAGAATTTCTTTTGTGAAAAAGTGATTACAATCTAGTTACTTTCTGGCCAATATAGCGATTTTTTCTTTTTTAATTTTAATTCAATGGGTTTTATTTAAAAAGATAAGCTAATACTGCTGAACAAAATACAACCTTGGCACTTATTAACTTCTTTTATCACGGGTTTATATCAGGTTTATTTCAGCTAACCAGCTAGTAGCTAACCAGATGCGTTATTCTTGGTGTTGCACCTTTGTGTTTTTTTTTTAATTCAAGTGTTTTAGTCTCCTCGGAAAAATTTTTAGCGATCTGGATTTTGGCAAAATGTGTATTTCAAAATCAATATAAAAGTGGGATTTCAGGTAAACAATACTGGAAAATAATTTACAGACCTGACTGTTTGTTACACTGTAAATACTAGTGTGACCATTTTCGCCTTCTTAAATGTAGCTGCGCACTCTGCATACTTATAAAAAATTATATGAGAATTTTCCGTTGTCATTTTTATGTTCATACTAATTTTAGGCTAATGTAAATTTTATTAAAAACATTTCATTAAAACGACTATTTTAACAAATATGATTTTGTTTCAACTCTCCAACTATAATAAGGGCCTATTTGGAAAGGCCAAGTCAGCCTTTATCATTAAAAGCGAATGCATAAATTTTATATTTAAAAAGTTCACTAGAAATAATAAAACGATTCCTCTCAAATTTTGTCTTTTTTCAAAGCGTATAGAAGTTCTGCTCCAAGTAATGGATTAATTCAAACAAGAACATTTGAGGACCAGGCAGATTTAGTGTTATCTACAGTAATGCTTGTGTAAAATGTCTTTCTTTGGCAATGATTGCAAAAAAGCAACAAAATCAGAGTTCTTAAATTCAAAATTCTATGGATAAAAGCTTTGAGTTTATAGACCCGAATTGTTAAAATCTGAGAGTCCTGGCGATTAGAAGGATATTACTTAATATATGAAAATCATTTTGTATATATTAAGTGCACAGTTTGGCAACTAATGAACAGATAAAAGCTAAAGAGGATAATCCGCTAAGAATGATTAATATTTTGAACAACAAATTGAATTCAGTTAAATTGTAATGCAAGTGAAATTCAATTGATTACTCTAACAGTTGCAATCCTCGCATAAAGAAGTGATACTTCGATAACTTTATAGAAAAAGTGGTAGATTATTTAATGTTATCGAAGTATTTAGTAAGGAAAAACTAAAACTTTTCGAAATAGAGAGAATTGTATAAAATGGAATGATTAAAGTTTTGGGTATCACACCTCTCATACACAATTACTGAGCTATGGTGTTAAAAATTAGCGAACGTTAGCAACACTTTTATACATCGATAGTAATCAAGCGATTCTTTCTTTCCTTTTTTAAATTAAAGTCACAATAAGTTTTGAAATGTTAAACCTAACAATTATACTTTAATACTACACTATTTCTTTGGTGTGCGATCATTAGGGAAATTTATTTTTTTCTGAGTCGAACGTAACCACGATCATTTAGTATACAGATCGCTTGTTGGATATTTTAAAATTTTTTTAAAGAGTATTAAAAATTTTAGTGCCACTTTCTTTTAACACGACATATTGCGGCATGTGTTTTCAACAATGTATGCTGTAAATGTCATATACCTACTCGCTGTATTATAAAGTTAATTAAATTTTTTAGAAACTAGCTCAAAGCTTGGTTAAACTTTGCGCTTGACCATAACCATATGAAAGGTCTAAAAATAACTTCACATTCTACAAAGAACATGCTCGCTCTTTAAAAGAAAGAGAAAATATTAAAGAGGCCCACAATTTGTTTTAAATTTTTTTTGTTCTCAAAAAAATATTTATTTTTGGCAATTTTTTTATAGTCGATTGACACCATATTTTTTTTTTAATCTGGTCCCTCTGGTGGTGACGGTGACAGGAAGACTGTTAAAAAGTAATAAACATTTTCTATCATATACATACAAAGTTGTTGGTTATTAAATGTAAATGAAAAGATACAAATATATCCATTACATTACACACATATGCACACACACACACATTATTGTCTAGATGACAATTCAATAAGCCATGACAGTAAATGTTTATTTAGCATAAATGCGTTAAGATGCGGTTTCTGTCGAATGAAAATGGATGCAGTTTAACGACAAAATTAAACCACAGGCAAAAAAAAGTATAAAGTTGTCACACAGAATGAAATCCGAAAACCAAATCATATACCTAATCATATTGAATGACACAGAAGATACGAGTGTAACACACACATGTATACATAGATAAATGCTTGCTGTAGATTTTATATACGTATAACTGAAATATACTTTTTTTTAATAAGAGAACCACTTTAGCATTAAAAACGAGTGTGTGCCAACGAGACTGAATGAGTATGTGAATCAAGAATAGTGACAAAAGTAAACAGCAGCAGTGGCAAATGGTGAGTTGTTTATTTAGGATTCCATCCAAAAAAGGAGAATAAAACAGAAAATAATAAAAAAAACAATGAAATTAATGCAGGAAATTACTTTATTGTCGCATTCAATATGCTTCCAGCAAACGGTTTATGTATGACGTGCTTTGTTTTGTATACGTCTCGCTGCCACTGCTAAAGAAGTTGTTTATAACTTTACACTTTACTTAATTGGTCATCAAAAATTTTTGGTTGCATTAAAATCTTTATTCTTCATTAATTTTAAGATATTTCTCCTTTTAAATAGCGTGTACCTTTGCAATTTTTTTTTTATTTTTTCACACAATTAACCTAAGTTTAATAGATTCATATCCAAATTATTTCTGATTATTTTACCTTAAAAAATCTCTTTAGAAAATATTTTAAATTAAGTTTATTTATTGGCAAAATCAAAACCGTGCGCATAAGTAATTAAATGCTGTAAAATATGTATTTGAGAAGTGCGGTCCTGCATAGTTTAGTCATTCCAATTTATACAATTCTTTCTATTCCGAAAAGTTTTAATTTTTTCTTACTTAATATTTCGATAACATTGAACGTTCCACCTTTTTTCCTATAACCTTATATTATCGGAATATCACTTGTCCATGGGAGAGTAACTAAAAAAATTTCAAGTGCATAACAACTTCTCTAGCAAATTCGTGAATTCAAATTGTTGTTCAAAATATTAAACACTTTTAGGATCTTATCCTCTCAAGCTTTCGTGTGCTCATTAGTTGTACAACCATAAACCTAATAAATGGAAAATTATTTTGTAGACTAATTTTTGCAGTACTTTCCTTCCTTCTCCCCCAAAAAATATAAAAAACACAAAGACGTTCTTTGATTTAAGCTTTTTAATACATATATACATACATACATACATATGTCTTATGCAATTACGTTATGTGTGAAGATAAATTCGTACTTAGCTAGTAAAAACTTAAACCAATAGACATTTTTGTAGTTAAAAAAGTAGTATTAATCATTTAATATAATTCGGATGGTATTCCGAGTTGCATTCTTAACAAATGTGTTATGGCACTGACAAAACCTCTTACAATAATCTTCAACATATTGTTGAAATGTGATTATTTTCCCAAAATATGATTCTTTTAATATTCTATTATTGAAATCTGGTTGTAGGAATAATGTTGCCAACTATAGAGGTATTGCTAAATTTAGCGCTATACTTAGTTTTTGAGAAAATTGCTTTTGTTACTGATTACCTTGCTTATCGAATATCGTCTATATTGGTTCCTGATCAGCGTGGTTTTAGGTGTTGTTCAACTGTTACTAATCTTTTGCAATTAACACCACTAGTCAGTCAGGGATTTGTGCAACGAAAACAAATATATTTACACGGACATTAGTAAGGCGTTTAAACAGGTCAATCACAAATTTATGATAAGAAAACTTGACCTTGTGGATCCTTTATTATTTTTCTTATTTATTTATAATCAAGCGATCTATTACATGCACACAACGTAAATATATTTCAAACATATAATCGTCACGCTGATCATATTCACCTGCAAAAGGATTTAGATGCATTTAGGTCGTACTGTAACTTTTTGCTGTTGAATCTTAAAAAGTACTAATGCATGTGTTTCGTCCGAAAATGTCACACAAAGGACTAAGAACTTGAGATCTTTCAGATCTTGATATTTTACTGATTGCTAAATTAAATTTTATAAAACAAATAAAACTCTCGGTGAAGGAGTTTAGCGATCCGTATATCACAGAACATCTTCACACTTCGCTTGTCAGATTTATTCTGAAATATGGCTTAATAATTTGAGATCCAATTTATAAAGTCCATAGTAATAGCACGGACTCGCTGCAAAAGCAGTTCTTGTTATTTTGTCTGCGAGCTTTACAATGGAGTTTCTTAATTCTACCATTCTACATTAATAGACTTGCTGTAATAAAGCTGACAACTCTAAAAAGTTGAAGAACAATGATAGATGTCAGCTGTCTTTAAAATTTAATAAAAGGAAATATTGGTTAGATTTTTTGATTGGCAATATTTCATGCAGTGTCCTATTTCGTTCTACGCGCTATTTTAATCCGTTGGTAATTAAAGTATTTAGATCAACTTATGCTAACTCTGACCTGTTTTCGAGAATTTGTACAAAGTTTAATAAATTTTATAAGCATATTGAGTTTTATTTTAATATTGATGCTGTTAAGTGTTATCTTATTTCACATTTGAATAACTAAATTGAAGTTTTATGCACTATTATTATTTACTGTTTTAATATCTGTAAGGATCTTGAATCGATAGACTATAAAATATGATACAATATAAACAAAAAACTGAACTTTAAAGAAATTTCTTCTCATTATGTAAAATGGAAAATGCCTGGTACGACACTTGGGGTTGTCGTAGAATCCAAGTCGAATTTGATAATTGTCGCTTTTAAAATCCGATATTGGATTCATTTGGTGTCATAAAATAATGTCGGTTTTGTTATTTTCGATTGGAAATAAAATCATTTTTCGAATCAGTTGTTTTCTGTTTTTGCTCTTTTGTTTACAATTTTAAGTGTATTTTTTTACAAAATTTTAGGATTATACTAAAATAATCCTAAAAGTTGTGTTTTTTCTAAATAAAAACGAAGAAAAAAAGTGACTATATCGCATAAATAAATAAAATGACATCCGGCATTGCAGCATTTTTGTTATTGGAAGAAGGACACTCTGAAAAGGTGTCAAGAAATATTTTGAGGGCATACAGCAATCCGTTTGAAGTGCCGCAGACAGCGTAAGTATATTTTGATGGTTACTAAATAGTTCCTATTATGTACTTACATACATATAAATAAAAATGTTGTGCAGGTTTTTAGCCTTTTATCGTTTAAAAAAGAGGCTTTTCGAGAAGTACTTAATACTTTTGAAGGGTAGCAGCCACATTATGCTTTTTAGCTGAAGGATCTTATCAGAGGTCTGTTGGCAAGGAGTTAAGTATAAGTTTTGGTAGAAGCACACGATGTGTTTATGGCTACCGTAAGTTATGTTTGCCCGCAGTGGGTAAAAATTTAAATGGACTCAAATAAGACTGCAGATCAAGAAACTATTTTTATAGCAAATACAAGATTCCATAAACAATTGGCTGCATCGATGGTACCCATGTCAAGATTGTTAAGCCCAGTATTAACGAGTATTTGTATTTTTCATTATGAATACAATGATTGCAAGTAAATCATAATGTTAAATTTGCCATCGCATTTACATTTTTATTTACACAATATATTATTTTTTTATTTAGATTTGCGATGGTGACATGAAAATTCGGGCGGTAGATAAATGGTACCCCGGCTCCAGTCATTACTCTTTTGTGTGGAATATAGGCAGCGCAAGGTAACATTTCCTTAGAAATTATGAAGCAGGCGACTTTGGGTATGGCATATAACCTTTTCTATTAACGCCGGACAGAGATCCGTTTTATAATTCAGTCCAAATGCGGCAGAAGAAAACGTATCATCACACAATTCAACTTTGCAAAGTGAAGGCCAGAGAATCAGGAATAAAATAGCTAATAGTTTGTCGAATAAATTCAACACAAAATTAATAAAATATTGAAAAATACAGCATATTTTAATTCTTAAAAACAAAAAGAAAATCCAACAATTCATTCTTCTAAGTCAAGAGATCACAACAAATATTGTACATGTATTTTTAACTAAAACTAAGTTATAAAACTAAATAAAAAAAATCACTTTAAAGATTTGCTTTCATATCCAAACTTAACCAAGTCTAGTTCTAATTGCTGTTTTTAAGCTCATGCTATTGCATCGTTTCCAACATCATCTTACTGGTACGGGTGAGCTCGTTTTTAATTTCATTTAAGGCACTTACGATGTTTTCATTTTTTTTCTCGATAGCCCTGTAAATCCGCCCCAACCTGCTAGCGTTTTCTTTTTCTGTTTTTTTTAGTTCTTCTAAGTGCTCAGTTATTTTAAACTTCCTTTCACTGCCCTCATCTAAAAATTTCTTCAGCCTTTCATTAATATTTTCCGTTCTTTGCCTTTTCGGAGTGTAGTGCGCTGAAATCGGAGACAATGGACGTTTTGAGGTAGTTAGCATTTCATTGTCACATGAATCGCCTAGCTACTCTGTAACTCCAATGGCAATACCCGCCACGCCTTCAACAGATTTCGCAATACCACATTAGCGCACTATGTTTTCCTCTGTCTGTGATAGTTGGTATTTTGAAAAAGACCCCACCAGTGATCTTCGACTCGGCTTTGTTTTGGTAAAGTTTTCTTTTGACATCACTCTTCCACTCAGTCCATGTCTGTAAAAAACAGCAAAGTTTAATAAAACAATACATTGTATCGCTGCAAAACAACGTTTACCTTTTTCCAGCCATTCATATCCTTGAAAGTTTCAAATTTTTAATTGTAAAATTTTCACACATAGAGGCCTGATAAGTGAATTAATGGAATAAAGTTTTTCCGCCTTAGCTGTGAAGCTTCAAAACTTAATAAATTATTTAATGCCGCTTATGCAGTTTTCTTTTTCTATTTCCTAATTCTCTATACCTCTTTCTTTAAAAGAACCTAGACATGTTTATTAACATTTTAGAATGCACTGTTATGTGCAAAACTTAAAATTGTATTTCAGGACGGTACGATACAAACACTTCTTGATTAATTTCACAGCACAAATTTAATAACAAACAATATTTTGCTTTAAAGAATTAAAAATAATAAACTTAAAAGAAAAATATCAATGAAGACAAGTAAATTTGTGAATGAAGTTCAGGCGATACAATTTTCATTACATAAAAAATAATGAAAGAGAAACGAAAACAAAAAATCGTAGAGATCAAGTCATAATAAACAAGATTTGAAATCAATCTTACAGAAATACATGTCAAACAGTCACAACAAAGAAGAGAAATACTATTATCGATTGAAGGGATATTAAAATGTAAATTTTGTGGCTTGACAGCGTCATATGGTGGCGTTTACATTGCGCTATAAACTATAAAAAAATATTTGTTAAATAAATAAATTTTCAAAGCATACTGACACCTTTTTTGCAACTAGATCTTCATAAAATGAAAGAAGCAACAAAATACATTTTTGCAAATGCACTTTCACTGTTTGGTTCCTCTTGTCGATTGCGATGTTTGCGGCCAGCTAGACAGGCAGGAGTATAAATTTATAAAAAAATATTAATTATAAGAGATCAAAGATTTGATATAATGTTTACTTTTATTTATTGGTAACAGAGCCGACTTCATCGTCCTCATCATCATTCAATCATAGAAGCAAAAACAAACAAAATGATTTCTTTTGTTAACGTCTTGGTACAAAGAGATCGTTGATGGTGGTGTTTATGATAAAGATGGCATTTGGCTGCGTGTAGTGGCGTGTAGTAAAAATTTAATAAAAAAATTAAAAATTTTTCTGATCTATTTTTATCATTTTACGAGCTTTTAGTGGGGCGTCTAAGATTATTGGCTATAAACTTGTGTAAAAAAATCAAAGCAAATTTATTAACAATTTTTTGTTAATTTTCGCAATTCAAAATTATTTTAATTATTTTCGAAGATGACTAAACAGCAGGTGGAGAAATTTACTTCTTATATAAAATAAATACACAAATGCCTAAAAAATTATATTAAAAAAAATTATTTAATTCATTGACACTATTTTCATGCTTATTCCTTGATAAGATATTCCTGAAGAACAAAATATCACATTCTCGTCTTATCTTCCAGTAAGTTAACGCCCTATTAACAACAACACAGTTTGTTTGGCGGAAATGCAGTTTTGGCCAATTTTCGTAGCGTCATTTGTGACGTTTCTGTTTCGGTACTATCAACCATAAACAAATTTTGTTTTAACCGTTTTTTACAAGATTGGCTCCGAAAGATTTCTTCTAATTTTTTGGTTTAGTGCCATTTGAAATAGGTAATGCCATTATTTTATAGGACATATTTCAAAAAACGTTTCTTGCGGTTTTTCTACAAGTTATTGTAAGAAAACCTCTTTATTTACTAAATATTTTCTGAATTATTCAGAAATTCGTGGAAAAAAATTTTTATGTAAATTAAAAAATTTCTTGCATTTTAAAAAATACAAATTATAAAAATTAACCGTTATGTCATTAAAATCCAAGCACAAGTTTTGAATATATCGCAATTAATTGAAGGTACTTAATCAGTTGGTAAAGCACAATAACTTAAAATAAAAGAGCTTTCATCGTTCAGTTTATAATAGTTATTAATAACAATACATTCATATTTTGTGGTTGGGAAAATATCCATTGGAAACAATCCCTGGTAAGGCTTATTATTATTGCCACAGACTAACGCATCGAGTTTCATTTCCGTCCAAATATCATTTGAGAAAATTTTGCTAAAAACTCATTTTTCAATAAACCATAGTTATTTTAACATAGTTTATTTTAACAAGTGATCTGAAAGCGAAAAGTCAAATAATATTCCGGGCATGCGAATGGAGCAGTCGTGTAAACGGGCACTGGTCGAATTCACCTGCAAGGGGGTTTCTGGATTAGAAACGAAAATTTCTCTCACCGCTTCTTTATGGCAGTCAGCTAGTGAAGGTCTCTATAAAAGCAATAAACCGCCACATGGCGAATTTGGCGTAAGGATTTGACTTTGTAGCCTTACAAGGATTACCTGGTGCAGGAATTGAAGCTGACCGAACATTCACATCGCCGTAGGTTCGCTCAATTGACTCAGGAACAACCGGCTGGTTTTTCTGAAATAATCATATTTTTTAGACGAAGCCCATTTTTATTTGCCAGGGCATGTTAACAAGCAAAATTGCCGCAATTGGCCTTCTAAAACCCCTAAAGCGATTATTGAGAAGCCTTTGCATACTCAAGGTGTCACTGTATGGTGCGCTATGTGGTCTGGGGGTGTGATTGGGCCGTTTTTTTCCCGAAGATGAGAAATGGATCACGCTATCGCGAGATGCTAACTACTCAATTTTG
Source organism: Trichopoda pennipes (assembly GCA_030448955.1). Taxonomy (NCBI): domain Eukaryota; kingdom Metazoa; phylum Arthropoda; class Insecta; order Diptera; family Tachinidae; genus Trichopoda; species Trichopoda pennipes. The sequence continues at coordinate 1,482,902 of JASKUP010000099.1, forward strand.
ACACGATCAATTTATTGCAAACCAAATTTTCCAATCGCATAATTCCACAGCAATCAACAGTTAAGTGGCCAGCCAGATCGTGTGATAATGTGATCGTGGATTATTTTTTGTAGGGCTATGTTAAGGACACAGTCTAAATGGAACCAATCGAATCGATTTCAGCCTTAAACCTCAAAATTCATGGTGTGATTAATGAAATAGGAACGCAATTTTGCCAAAAAATGCTCAAAAAGTTTAATGAAGGAATAGATATCTGTCAGCGTGGTCGTGGTGGACATTTACCAGATATCATTTTTCACTCATAATTGCCAAACATTTCTTTTCGTGATACAACAAAAATTTAAATCATCTTAATCAAAATTTTTTGTTTTATTTATTTTTTAGAAAACTCATTTCTTGTTTTGAAAAACCCTTTACTTTGCTTTATAACTAAATATTCACAATAAAACTAATTTAAAATGTGTTGTTAACTTTAAGAAGTTTTGTAACGCACATTTCTTTTTTTTGTCTCACCACATGCTATTGTGGAGATCATTTAACTGAATTATAATTATCACAAAATAAACATTAACTGAAAATTAAAATTTGTGAATTTTAAATCACTCGCTGCTCGTACAATCAGATGCACAAACAAATAATCTGACTGACAAATTGGAAATGCTTGTGTGTTTTTGGTCGTAGATCATCTTGATGAGATAAATATTAAGAAAATACAACTTAATGTCATTTGAATTAAAACGAACAAAATAACAAAAAACTTAATATCATATACTACAGCAGTTGCTGGATGTCATTGAGGCTGGTTAGACGGTTAATAATGTTGCTGCATGTCGTCAGCACAAAATGTCAACCTCAACAATTTAAAACGAAACAGAAGACGACAACCGATCGTTGATAATAATTTTATTTCTTGCGTTCTTTTTCAAGAAGCAACATTCAGAAGCCCATATTTATTCCAGTACGAAAATTATTTTTTTATTTTCTTTTCGATTTTTTATAATCCTTAAAGTAAACACAAACGAAACAATTCAATCCAATTCAATGAATTACTTACTACCGAATTCTTTCCCACATTTAGCAACGCATCAGCGATAATTTTTGTTAATTTCATTATTTTATTTTAGGTTCCAAATAACGAAAAGTGTAGTCAGACTTTTTTTAAATTTTAAAGTAGTTTTCTGTTTATTTAGGCTGCATTGAGATATTAGGTGGGAGAGATATAAAGAGGCTAAAAATTTTTGTTGTTGTAATAATAACAACAACTCTGATGCATTTTTAAGAAAACAACATTGTGACTGTGAAGATAAAAAATAGAAGATAAACGATTTATAAGTGCAAATAGCTGGATTGTTTTTCAATCTGATCATATTTTTTAATAAAGTCATAGCACATGTCATCACTAATTAATTAAGAAACAGTCTCTTCCAGCAAGTGGGTGTTTGCATGTATTTTTAAAATGAAGATTATCACAAGGATTTAAAAGAAATTATACGAGGGGAAGGTAATAAGTCTTTAAAAAAAGAACATCAATTTCTAGTTTGCACTATATCGGGTTTTTAAAAACTTCTGACAATTAAGATATGAAAAATTCCTCAAATTAAGCTAGTGCTATTGTTTGTTTTAACTCCATACACAGGCTGGTTCGGAGCTAAGAGAAACAGACAAACTGCTCAACAAAATAAATTCACTGAAAAATACATAATTCATTAATATGAAATAACCCGGAAGTATGAAAAGCTCTACATTTAACTTAATGCTCTTTTTAGATCGGGATAAATTGATTCGAGTCTCTGGTCGAATAAATATTGCAGAATGTGTTAGAAGAACCTATAATAATGCCAAGGGATCACCTCATTACAAAATTAATAATGATGCAATACCACAAAGATCTTAGTGCTGGATTCCTTGTTTGCGCTAACTCGTGCGATCCGTCAAGAATGACTATCAGGAATGTAAAAGTAGGAGCATTGATCCGAGGCCACCGATAATGGGTCAACATCCCGTCGATCGGCTTACGCCATATGTAAGGCCGTTCGCGTATGCAGGATTGGATTATATACGGCCTTCCAAGGTTTCGATTGGTCGTCGTTGCGGAAAGGTATGGATAGCTATTTTAACTTGCCTTACAGTAAGGACCATTCACTTATAAACAGTAAAAGACTTGTCAACTGATGCGGTTATATTGTGCTTCACAAACTTCTGCAATCGCAGGGTATGCCAATTCATATAAGGAGCGACACAGAAACAAACTTTATAGGAGCCGGTAAAGAAGAGTTAATTTTAGACGAGATACGACTAGCAGATGAATGTACAAAACATATAATTGAATGGGCATTTAATACCTCTTATAACTCATTAGCGGGTGGTGGGTAGGAACGTATGGTTCACAGTGTTAAAAATGTTATGCGTGATAAGATTTACGTCATCATAACGCTGTGGATGAAATTTAGCGTCATCCTCGCCCTAGGCCACTGGCCAGCTCTTTTTCTATAGAGTTGGAGACTATGCAACTCCTAGTCCAACCTCAATGATCAGTCATAGAACAGCTAAAAGGCTAAAAAGACAAATAGCTGAACTCTGGGGTTTTACTGATTCCCGTGGAAATATAGTGGAATTGTCCAGTTGGCTCCTGCTACCCCTGAATGGAACTGGATTCACTTTTACCCCCGTTGAGACGTGTGATGACGGTGAGATTCCGTGAAATCATATCAATCATTTACGTTAAAAGACAACTCACCTCAAGTTGATTGCTTTAATAGTCTGGTAATAAAAGCGGAGAATTAAGTGAACTCACGTTCGGAAGCTGAGCCTCTTACAACAAATGATTAATTTGACTGTTGGCGAAAAAGTTATTCTCTGAAAACAATAGCGTATATTGCAAAACGAAAGGTGAGTGATAGACTATCCTAACACGACGTACCAAGTGGTACCATTCGGTGAAGATGTTGTGATCATTTGTGACGATAAAGAAGAGCACGTGGCGAATAAATGAAAGTTAGTTCGACAATGGAAGAATAAATTGTGATTTTGAATATTTTTTTATTGTAGAATTCGTTTGAATCGGTCATTATTAATATGATTATTCTTTTGGCATCACAATGTATTTAATAATTGAGCTGCTTTGCTGCCGCAACACGTAATATAAAGAACACCCTACACAGACAAAATTAACCTTCTAATAGCGTGGAGAAAAATTAGATGTGATAGAATCGTTCAGAAGCTTAAAATAATTATTATAATAGATATCTTTTGCAGGTGAAATAGTTCGAACGGATTATATATAACTCTCTTTAGACGGTTGGAGTAATATTCGCGAAATTTTTGATATGAGCTTCTTGGCTGCATTCTCTAAAAGAATTATAGGCTAATTTGTATTTTGAAACAGCTGTCACGCACAGACAAAATAAGTACATAAATTGATTATATCTTGTTTAATTGAATTGATTGGTAGAATCTATAGGTTTTTTATAAATATTTGAATTGGATTGAGTTTGAAACGGTGATGTGGACGGATTTGTGTAAATAATTTGACTTGAAATATAAAAGACGTTGTTGTAGTACTAGCTCCGGGACACCGTAATAATAAATGGACTCTGTTATCTTCATACTTATACACTAGGATTGATCATAGTTCTTTTACTAGCATTGTAGCATTATCTTAAGGGAATCTGTGATTTTTTATTGTAGTGTAAATTAAAAACAAATGTAAACAAACAATTTTGCTATTTCTTTTTTTTCGGACCAGCACTCTCATGTAATGCATTGTGGCAGAACTAGAAAATTAGGCTATGGGGAGGAGGTAAGAGGGAGTAGTGTTTTTGGATATTCAAATGAAATTTACCTACATTGAAAGTGGCAGCAAATACCTCTGGAGAGATTTAATTCCACGAACGAACTGTTCTGTTAAAAAACGTATTTTCCTTGTAATAAGTAGTCGCCAATCAACCACAAATGGACTCTCTACGAAAAGCATGTTAAACGCAAAAATGTGCGAGTAATGGAAACAAGTTCCCTAATTTCATTAGAGCATTTACCATTGTAGTATCGTTAAAACAGTGAAATACAACTCACATTGCGTCAATGCTATAGAGAATCAATAGAGTTGGATACCCTACAGCCTCCAATGAGCCTCTTGGCCTTCTCTTGTACCTGGTCGAGCAACTCCAAAATAGATTTTGGGGCGTCGGACCTTCATGAGAGTTGCATTTCAATTTTGGACGAATATTGGTGGTAGATCAGATGGAGTGAAGTATCTTTTACACCGTTTTGGAAAACCGAGGCACTTCAAAGCTTCTTTAGAAACCTGAAAAATGTGCTTAGTTCATCGAACATCTGATAATCCCAAATAAAATTTAAACCGATAGAATGCTAAATAAATTGCGGCCAAATAATTTATAGCTTAACAATGCTTAAATAACAATCATTTAATTATTTATTACATTACGCAAACAGTGCGTAAGTTCGTCAAGTGACCACACACAATTCGATGATCATTTACATTGTTTCAATAAAAGAATGACGTTGAAGAGTTTTTTTTAACGAGAATTTAATGCTGGCAAAGCAGTTATGCAAAATAAACAAAACACACAAAATTTACATTATTCTTCGCATAAAAATGAAATTGAAAATGAAAATATCGCATTTCATACAAAAAGCACAACAAATGGGATAATTTTGATTTTGAAGTACAAATGAATACAAATATTCTCACAATTTCCGCTTACAATTAAAAAAAATTTGTTTAGGCAGCTTAAAGACTAAAAAAGAGAAGAACAAATGTTTATTTAATTATTGAAAACAAAATCATTGTTTTACAGAAAATTATGAATGAATTCTGATGAAGTAAAACTAACAAATTTGCTAGACTTTTTGTCGACAATGAAAATCAAAGAATCCACAATTCCTCATCAATTGAAATAATTTATGAAAACTATTTCTTTCTATTATTTTTTAATTAATTTTACTATACGAATGATCAAAAAATACTTTGTACTTCGAAGAAGTTTGTTTCGCAATTGAAAAAACAAAATTTTGATGCTTTTTTATTCGCTTAAGTATCGCGTCTGGCATAAAATAAATAAAAATTATGAATGAACATTTTTTTCACACTTAATTTAAAAGTTATTTAAAAAAAAATAACAATTCTAAATAATATATTTGTGCTTTGTATAAAAATATCACTTTGCCACACCATGCAGATGTGAGCTGAAATCGTTTTAAAATAACAGATTTTGCCATGATATGTTGCTTTTTTAAATTTTCACAAAAATTATATTTGCCGCCATTTGTGCAAAAAAATATTGGTCATTTTTATACTTTAAAGCGCAAACCAAAAAAGTTGTAAAAAATTTAAATAAAAAATATAGATTTTAGTTTGTCAAGTGCAATGAAGTTAGGCTGCGCTTAATAGCGGCGCACCTAAGCACAGTGAAGTGTTGAGAGATGCAGAGATTACTTAGAAAATTCAAATGATCAAGCACATAGTTCTTTCTATTTTAGCGAAATGACATTAAACTTGATATGTTAACAAACCAAACCAAATTTGACGCGGATTAACGTAAAATCACACCCAAATAAAGAAAAGACAAAGTGTTTAACTGTTCAAAAATATATTTCCAAGCACGAAGATAACTTCAAGGTATTTAAGTATAATAATCTGTTCACTTTTAATAAGAAGAAAACATATTCATCGATTTGTATCAAAGATTTAATCATAATTAAATTTAAAAAATATATATATAATAATATTTATAATAACAGAATTCAATTTAAGTATAAATTTTAACAAAAATCATCATAAAGTTAAAAAAATACCAAATATTTTGATTTAGTTAGCTTAAAATCATATTGGTTGTATTCCATTTTTTATATAAATAGTACAGGGTGTTTTTTTAAGCCCGATAGAACTTGAAATTGTAAAAAATAACACAAAAAATTAAATTGTAATCAAAATTTCTTTTTTATTCGAAGGATCAATACGTGACATTAATATTTGAAAATGATTTCGGGCATATGGGCACCGCGGCTGTTCTTGACGAAGCGCATTCTGGACGTCCAATTTTGGGCCACTTTTTCGAGCACTGCTGGGCGTATGTCACGAATAGCACGAACAATGCTGTCCTCCAAGGCGTCAATTGTTGCTGATTTATCAGCATAAACCAGTGACTTCACGTAGCCCCACAGGAAATAGTGGGGTCAAATCGCACGACCTTGGAGGCCAATTGACAGGTCCATTTCTCGAAATCAACTTATCGCCAAATTTTGATTTCAATAAGTCGATGGTTGCGTTCGCTGTATGGCACGTAGCGCCATCCTGTTGAAACCACATCTCGTCCGGATCAATGTCATCCATATTTTCAAACAAAAAATCATTGATCATGGTGCGGTAACGATCTCCATTGACCGTAACGCGAGCTCCGGCCTCATATTTGAAGAAATAAGGTCCGATGATGCCACCAGCGTGAAAACCGCACCAAACGGTGCATTTTTCTGGATGTAATGGAGTCTGTAGGGTCTGTTGTGGATTGGTCTCACTACATATGCGGCAATTTTGCTTATTAACAAACCCGTTAAGCCAAAAATGCGCCTCATCGCTGAACACAATTTTGCGATAAAACAACGGGTCAGTTGCCAACTGCTCTAGAGCCCAATCGGCGAAAGAACGACGCATATAATGGTCTCGTGGCTTCAATTCCTGCACCAGCTGGATCTTATACGGGTGTAGGCCGAGATCTTTGCGCAAAATTTTCCACGTAGTGGACGGACAGAGCCCCAATTCCTGCGACCGACGACGAATTGATAAATTTGGATCTTCTTCCACACTTTCGTTTACAGCGGCGATATTCTCTTCAGTACGCACATTCCTTCGACGTGTTGGTGTTATTGCATCCTCTAGAGAGTATGTGGTACGAAATCTATCGACAGTTCGACGAATGGCTTGTTCAGATGCACGATTATGTACGCCATAAAAATGACGAAGTCGTCTATAAGTTGCGCGAATCGACGACTGATTTTCAAAGTAAATTTGGATAATTTCGTAGCGTTGTTCAGTCTATTCATGATGATTTGTCAGAGTATACTGAAACAAATAAAAAAAAGTTTCATCAAAATTTCATTTTTTGTGTTACTTTTTACAATTTAAAGTTCTATCTAGCTTAAAAAAACACCTTTTATGAAGATCGGATAAAGTGAAGTATTTCTTACACCGTTTTAGAAAACCGAGACACTTGAAAGCTTCTTAAGAAACCTGATATAGTTGCTTAGTCCATCGAACATCACACTGTATTTTCATACCAAGAACATCAAGATCTTCTGATTCCTTAACAATGATATCACCCATAATAACAGATAGAGTATCATTTCCGAACACATATCTAAGCGTAAGCATGCAACATTAAATCTTACGGACATCAAAATCGACTCTATTCACACGGGGCAAATGGATGATTAATTCAAGTTCAGTCATCAGTGTATAAAGGCAACAAACTTACCGTCACGTTTATTTTATGTGTAATAGATCGTTTAACTTAGTTTTGAAATTCTAAAATACTGTGTTATTATTTTATTGTTATTACTCAAAATAACAAAACGTTTATTAAAAGAAATAAGTGTAACAATATATTGCATCGGGATAGAATAGAATATTTAAGTAAAGTTCTTGTTTCTTCGAACTTTCACTCACCGATTTTTCAACTGCTATATCTCCATTATTCATTACCTTTCTTAACGTTAATATCATTCTATTGACTGTTTTATTAATATGAAAAAACTTGAATGTCGGTCGGTCATTGGGTCGAGTTAAGATTTTAATATAAATTCATTGTAGTTTAATTCAGATATTTTAAGTATGGCTATCGATGAACACTCATTCAGATTTAGATCTTGAAAAAGAAAGATCAATGTTTTTCAAATACTCACGTCAGTAATATAACTAAGCGAGCAAATACAAATCGTCTGGATTTCAAGCTATTATGTTGTAGAAGATTATTTATTACTTCATTCGAAGCCTTCGCATTTCATTAAGCATAGTTAGGCAACTTATCTATTATTTCAAATATTTTTTCGAATGTATTATTTAAATAGAAATACATTGCAATTCATTTTTAATTATCTGTCCCTAAAAGGTAATACAAAATTGATCGCCCTTATCAATAAATAGGTACTTTTTTAATAAAAAAATTTTGTTTATTTAAAAAACGAAAAAACTTCCTGTGACAGCGTTTTATATATCCAAGCTACGCCGTGCATTGTGTTAAGTCAACTTGCCCTCAGACGTCAACAGGTGGATAATATAATTTTTATTAACAAAAGAAAACAACAACGAATGAACTCTCTTGTTAAAGTCTTCCACTAAGATAAACATTTATGTATAATAAATAAAAAGTGAATAAAAGCTACAATTTCTTCGCTTCATGCAGAGGTGGTAGCGCCATATCCTGTGGTGTCTTAAAGAATTTTTGTCTGATTCAGTTAAAGTGTTGTAATGATAGATTGTTTAAGTTATTATATTTGAAGCAAATAAATTGTTCATTAACTTCAATTAGTTTTCATTTCGAAATTTATATTAAATTTATATTTTAAATTAAAATAAAACATACAAAACTGTTTTAATATGTATTTAATTTCTTGAAATAATGTCATATTAGAATTTATGTTTCAGTGGAACTTCGACAATGCCGCCACCGCGAATAAGGAGCTTATAGTCTTCTGCTCAGATTTTAAATGTAATGCTAGTTTTAAATTTTTCTAATAGAGGAATAAAACGAAAAGTTTAATCAGATATAATCAGGTATAGGTGCCTCTCGCGTTCGGTACTCCAAATTCAAGTAATGTTTAAAGCATATAAAAATAACACATTCAAATGTTGACTACCAGTCATTTCCAATTTTTTGACCTAAAAATTTGACTTAAAAATTTTTCGCTTAAGAGATTTAATTGATCGTAGAAGCTGCGCGCCGTTTCTGAAGCCGAATTTATTGTCATGAAGCCAATTATTTTACTAATATTAAGATCACTCGCTATATGTTGAAATGCTAAAGTAAATTGGGCTCGAAAATCGATTTTAATAAAAGAAAGAAAAAATAAAAAGTTAAACTAGTCGGGGCCAACAGTTCAATCTAAGTTATCAACAACAGTTTCAATCTAAGTTATCAATAAACAATACCAGGATCAAAACAGAACTTTCCATAAACCAAATATTAACTCTTAAAAATATTTATAATCGGAAACATGACTGAGGACATTAGCATAAATGGAAGAATGGAAACAAGTATCTAATCGGGTATGATTTTACGTCAATACGCACATATCAAGTATCTAATCAGCTGATCGTAACCTCATTTGCTCTTTATATTAAGGAAAATACGTTAATTGGAAAATCACCCGTGCAAAAAATAAAAAAAATCCAAGAAAATGCAAACAGTCTTGAGTGATGTTTGACGAGCTTTAATAGAGAAAACCGGAGGAGGTAATTGAGTATAATTCCAGGATCTTAAAGATACTGGCACAATTACACATATTGAACAGATAACAGCTAGCATTAGTATAAGAAAACAGAAGAATATTAGAAGAAAGTTAATAGCCAGAATCGCAAGGACCTTGAATGTAAACTCTTGATGTGTTTTTTTTAGAACTCAGTGATAAGTATGATTGTCGATAACTGTGGTTGAATTCCCGGGCAAATCAGTAGGGCTTGACGGGGACGGAAATGGAACCCAATTCCATTAAATTATGACCTGAGAAGATGCATTTAAAAAAACAAAAGAAACAATTTACGACATAGAAACCGCCTTTTTCAAAAATAGACAAAATCATTTTAAACAAAAAACACAAATATTGGAATTAAAATAAAATAAAAATCGAAATCAATTTTCTAACAGAAACAAAACACAAAAAATTTATTCTTCCGCTTACTGTGTGTTCCAAATGGCGCAATTAACAAATTTTACGTGTTTAAAAACAAAACAAAATTCTTCCAAAGAGGCCACCAACTGTGTTTTGGCTTGTGTGATTTTCAGAATGAAAATGCAAAATAAACTGCCCTCAACTATTTTTGTTGTTGCTACTAATGTTACCGCCGTTAGAGATGATGATGATAACACCGCTAGTAGACTAGATAAATAAGAAAATAGCAAGCACAATGATTTTTCAATCGCATTTTATTGCTGTTATCTACATTTCGTAAATGAAAAGCAGGAAAAAGAAAATTGGCGTGTGCTGGAAAGGCAATCATTATCACACGCAATCATTATCACACATTTAAATAGTCACACCTCTTTTTTATTGTTTTTGTTTGGCACCGATTGTGTCAACAAACAAAAATGATGCAATTAGTCTTAGTGTTAGAATATTTAGTTTTTGTAATTGTTATGGCAGAATTTTACTGTCAAAAGGCAAACATTGGTGAAAAATAGGAAAAACTGGATTATTTTAATGTACGCTTACAAGGACAATGTGTAGTGACTGAATAAGCAACTCATTAAGCACAGGAGCAAATATCATAAGAAACATGTAATAATCTATTAATAGATTTTGCTTGACTTGATGCTGAAAAATCAAATGTGAACTTATTTTGCTGTATTTCGAGATATTAAGAATTTTTTTTAAAATTTGACAACTAATAATCGATAGAAGGAAACTGATATTGTAGTTTAAAAGCCGGTTAAGTGCCGAAAATTAACTGATTATACTAAAGTTGTAATTCTTATCACCACAAAGAAGACTTCCAAACATTTATCAGCAACAAAACCTAAAACTTCATAAGTAAACTTAACGAAGATTTAAAAAGAATTCGGTCATGGACTGCAGTTAGCGGCCTGGCCTCTAATCCTTATACATTTTCATCTATTAAAGGTTCCAACAAATAATTTAAAAACTAATTGTTATTGATGAATCATGAATATTGCACGTCTTTTAGAATTAGAGTACATTTTTAAAAACCTTGTCTGTTTCTAGTGATAATCTGTCGCAACGAAATAACTGCAAAACGCTAAAAAAGTTAAGATTTAACGCACTAGTAACTTTTCCCCAACCTGTACAGTCTTATAAGCGTCTTAGATTCCATCACTTTGGTTGAAAGAAAGCAATTACACCCTTAAAAGTAAACCTTTAACTTCAAATTGGTGACATTTCACATCCACTGTACGTTTTTGGAACACTGTTCCAATTTAAAAATACTATTATAACGATAACTTAAAACTGATAGCGCAAATATTTGTTGAGCTTTCAACTTTTTATAATTACTTATTTTTAAATAACTGTTATTTTCTTTTGTTTCAATTTCCTCGTCATTTTTACTGTTATATACCTCTTTTATCCGAAAGAAAAATCAAAAATTGTTGATACCAATAAACACCAAATGGCATATAAAAATACTAACACATTAAAGAGGTCGTTTAGTAAAAATACCCGTTACTGTGCCGAAGATATTCTTTCGAGCTCGAGCGGTTAAAAAGGTCTCAACAGATCTCAACACCAAGAAGTTTCCTGGTCCGCATGACACATTAGAATTGGTCCTAAAACAGTGCACTCCGAAGCTAGCGCGTCCGTTAGCAGCCCTTTTCAGTATGTTGTATCATGCCGGTGAATTTCCAAAGTGTTGGAAGGTTGCTAATGTAAAACCCAAAAAGGGTGAGGCTAATAACTCTGAAAACAACCGCCAAATTGCAATATTGTTCTGCACTTTCTAAGGTGATGTATGATGTGAAGTATGATTAATTGTAATCTTGTGAGGTACCTAGAGTTAACTTAGCGACCGACAGTATGGTTTCCGTAGGGGGTGCTCTACGGGTAACTTGCTAGTTGTCCTGTATAAACAATGGTGCAACTCCATACATCATTTCGGACGGTGGCTCTAGATATTTTCAAGGCGTTTGATAGAGTGTGGCATGATGCACTTCTGTCAAAACTTGCTGCTTTTGATGTCGGTAATAATTTTTCCAGATTTATATCGAGTTTTCGCAGGAATCTAACTATAGGGATTTCATAGATGAGATTTCATCGGACGAGTTTAAGATTAATTCAGGGGTACCGCAGGGCTCCGTTATTTCTCCTACCATTTTTCTTATTCTTCCAAATGACCTTCTTTGTCAAACTTTCAACCGTTAATACTCTTTCGCAGATCACAGCACCATTTGTCATTCGTATTAATTTGGTATTAGACCGAACTAGCGAAACATGAATGATACGCTCAATCAGCTATCTACAAATTAGTAGGTGCCCCTGTAGGCTAGTAGGTAGTGTACTAGCTTGTCAGTGTGGCGGTTGTGGGTTCGATTCCCAACGAAGACCTTGGTTTTTTTCACTACAAAAATAAAAATTGACTGTGGGGATGAAGGCATAGTCACTGGTCGCTGCGCTGTCTTTATGCGACAGTTAATTTCCAACTATCCTTCTACTTTCAGCACCTGTTTCATCTCTTCTCTATCCCTTTCCTAAAGAATGTAACACGGTACTTGACTAAATAAGCATTGCTGCCTGAAGTGCTACTTCTCTTTAAAAAAAAAAAAAAATTGGGTCATGCGAATAGAGTCAATTTCAATACCCGTAAAACGCAATGTTGAATGCCTATGCATAGATCTGTGTACGTAAATGGTGCTACTAAGGGTGATATAGGTATTACGGAATCGGAAGACGGACTAAACACATTTTTAAGGTTTCTATAGAAACTTCCAAGTGAAAATAAAATTATTTTTTTTAATAAATATCTTTTTTCTTTTTTAAGATCTTTTTTATATATTTTTTCTTCTCAATATTTCGCTTTTTTCCTGAAGAAGCTTTCCAAAGGAAAGCGAAATATTGAGAAGAAAAAATATATAAAAAAGATCTTAAAAACGAAAAAAGATATTTATTTAAGATAAAAAAGAACGTTTAAAAAAAACTATAAAAAATATTTTTTTTGTAGTTTTTATATAAAGATATTGTCCTTGAAAATTATTTATAAAATATTATTATTAAAACAATGAAAGAAACAAATTCATCGAATTTAATATTGTTTTTCTGTACTAACTAAATTTAAAAATATCCTAAAGGCTATTTATATTAATTGGACATAGTCTTTGTAATAACTTTCTGTAATTATATTTTCGTCAATTCTTGTGTTTGACTACATATGATTAACTTTAAGATGCAGTAGCAATACTTTAGCCATTATAGTTGATTATTCTTGGACACAGCATGCTAAGCCAAAACATATCAAAGTGATTAATTGACTTGCAGATTGGACTTGTAAGTGAAGAAAATGTTGTCCTAAACAAACATTTTGTAGATGCAGATTAAAATTTTTACCGACCTAAACTATTTTTAAAAATCCTCTTCCTACTACTTAATTAACATTGAAAAGGCATTAAATTCATTTTCATTCTTATAAATTCTTTAAAATTCTTCAGTTTTCTGTCCTCTTCAACAAACGTTGCAGGAAGGACTTTGATTCGTTTCTCTAGTGCATACCACCCTGGATGTAAAATAACAATAAATCTCTTGTTGCTGTTGAGTTCTACATACATTATTCTTTTACTCTTTGATCTTCATAATATTACAAAATTCCTAATGAGAGAATTTTATTTGCTTGTAGTTGTAATTATTTGATGCCTTTATTACATTCTGGCATTCAGGGTCTTTGCCGTGATTTGTTTATAATTGTGGTGGTTTCTTACCATTTAACGATCCAACTTATTTCAATGCTTCCTGCTGTAAGTTCTCGAGGGTATTTTTGGACCGTGTTAAGTACGTTTAACTTTCAAGTAGCCATTAAATGTCTTTAAACATATAAACTCCATGTGATATGTGTCTTTTAGATGAATTTTAAAACTTTGGTGGCGCCAACTTAATGAAGCTTCCACTGCGAAGTAAGCACATGAAAAATAGCTGGAAAATGTAAGCAAATTTTGTTTAAAGAAATCAAAATGTTAAGCAGAAAATTAAATTAATTTTAATAATGATGTCTTGTAGTAGAAACTTGATAATTCTTATCATTGTTGGTTTGTGTAATTTTAATTGCCTAACTGAAATATTACAGATCTTCCGAAAACAAATGTTAACTTTTATTTCGTTTTTCTAGTCTTTTATAGTTGAAACATAAAATTAACAACAACAAGAAGAAACTAAACAAGATTTAAGTTAACAATATGAGAGATCATCGATAAGACACATATACGTTATTATTTTTGTTTTTGAGTGAATCCTAAATTTGTTAACCACAAAATAAAACCTTCCAAAACAGGTCTATTGTTAGTGCTCTTTTACAAAGACATAATAATAGGGATCTTTACCACAACCATGTCCCAGATCTGGTAATTAGATTTCCTTCAATGGCGAGTTTTAAAATTAAAGTAAAATATCTGAAAATCCAAAATACCTTTACAATTAAGGAAGAATATTAAAGTTGCAACAACAAAATTGAGCGTTGGTTAAGTTGGTAGAGATGTTCTTTTTGCTTGTTATATAGAAGATCGTGGATCAAATAGCAATAAAATAATAATAATAAAAACGATAATTAAATAATAAACTGAGAAACATGACTTTAAGTATTAAAGTGTAGATGGCTGCGTAAGTTTGCTAAAGCACAGGCTTAGTAAATAGCAGTCAAAAGAATCGCTACATTTGAAAAGTAAAAAAGTTTAGTAATATTTGGAATTTAACAAATATATATATAATATTACGCAATAATAAAAATAGCCTTTTTAGGTTGTTCAAAGGCTCCCGAACCTTGTCCCCAATTATTGTAAAATTTTCAAACAAATAATAATAATTAACAACAAAAAAGTCAAAAAAATGTTGAAAATAATTCATAACTTCTTCGACTAAACCCTGTGATTTCAATTATTTTCACTGCGACATTGTGGCCCAAATTTTAAAATGGTCCATGGGGGCAAACCGGATATAGCAAAAATAGTCTAATATCACATTTTTGAAGTTTACGTTCCTAAAGCATTGCGTTTCTTATAAAAAATTCGGTTTTTCGAACTATGATAGGCGGGCATTACAAATTTGTAAAACTATGAGCGTTATCTCAACAAATAGAAATGATCAAACTTTAAATTAAAGAGTGTCCCAATAGTAAGGTGATGTTCACCAAGACGGTCTTGATTTAACCAGACATGTTTATATCCGCTATAGGGACCAGTACAAGTGGGATTAAAATTAAAAAAGTATACCTTTAGTAACATACTTAAAGTATATTGCTTTATTCTTTTGAATAACCTTAAAATTCGTTTAGAAATTACTCAGGTTATTTACAAGTTAATCGAATAATCAAAGGGTGTTAGTGTAATACTAAGGGCTGTTATGTCTGCTATAAGGATGAGTACAAAAAATTGAAAAGAAAAATAATATGGCATAAAATTTACGTGCCCGCTTTAAAATTATATCTAGTTTCTTTTATAGATCTATCGCTAAAACTGTGGCATTTCCTTTGCAAACCTTCATTTTAACGGACGAGCTCTTTCAGACTAGCCGATGTATTTAATGTTTCCATTTGTGCGAATTCTCGTTTTTATATACATTTTTACTGTGAAACTCCAAATAAAGAAATGTATCCAATCGCTTGTGTACTTTTCATTTTAGCCAATTTAATTCGAATATATATTATTCGGACAACATGTTCATGCTCATATAACAATCTGATTGTTTATTTACAAATAATTGAAATAAAAATTAATCGCGTTGTACTTTTCAACAACACCAATTCTCCACAACATCATGCTAACACCTAATCAAAAATCATCATAAAAATCAAACAACTTTCTTAATAAAAGTCATAAATTAACGCTAAAATAATTATTTGTTATCATGTCATAATCTTGTTCTCCTCCTCATTTTCTCTCTGTCTAATGTGTCTAATGTAATATTTCGAATGCAGCAACGTCTTAAATAGATGAAAATTAAATAGAAAAAATTGAAACATGGATTTTGATGGGGGAAAAATTTAAATTATTAAATGATAAAGGATTTTAAATTCATTCGCAAGTATTTAAATAAATAAGCAGCACGACTAAAAATCCTTTCAAGATCATAACCAAAATCATGTTTTGAAGTTATCGTGTGTTGACTAGCCTTTAATCGGCGTCTTTTTCTCACCTTTCATTAGTTTATTTCTATTCTTTTTGTAATTCTCAGCAGTTTAATGGTTCACAGTCTTTATTGTTTACCATGTGACGTATGTAGAGTATTTCTTTTACACCAGTATGTAAATCGAAGGTGTTAAGTTTAAGGGCATTGAAACTTGCGTATGTTTGTTGATATTAAAAATATTTTGAGAACCATTTAATAAATTATTAATGAAATTAATTATTCGTATCACTGAAAAATTTAGCATTGAATTGTATACTTTTTCTCGTTGTATCTCGTTGATCAAATCTTAAAAAAATCAATTCAACACAAAAAAAAAAATACGGACAGACAGGGTTGAATGTGTTAAATGGTAAACAATAATAAAAAAAATATATTATTAAAAAGAGAGAGAGAGAGAGATACTATTAAAGAGATATGAGACCAGTGTGGCCAGAACTATAAAAATTATACTGCCAGGCTGACTTGAAGAATAAGCGAATAAAAGAAAATGTGTTTAAATGAAAATGATTAAAAAAAAAGATAAAAACAAATATTAATTACAACATTTGGATTCTCATAACGTTCGATAGAGCCATTCAAGCGATTTAAATTGATTAAAACCCCATTACAATTTCATTGACGTTTCACATAAAATTTTTTTCAGCATAAAAGAACAATAAAGTTGCAAGTCACATTATGGGGCGTATTACACTGCTCTTGAAAGGACTGAAGAGTTTGGAAAAATGAAATTCTTCCTTTACTTCACTGAGAAGTACCAGCAACGTCGTGGGAAATGATAAAGTGGAACGAAAACTCAGCAAATCCATTAGAGAAAAAGAGTATTTGCCATTTATTGAGGTTTGTGTTGAAGTTATAGCAGCATTACTTCTAGCAGAACTAAGACTCAAATTTAAAATATTTTTATGGACTGACAGAGATTACGCTGTTCTAGATCAATACCCAGTTGATCTTATATTAAACATTTGTTACAAATCAATTAGTATTACTTCGTTAAAAAAATGGCCACATGTATCCCCAAAGAAAGAAAAAAATTGTGGCTTCCTAAATTCTCTCATCTAGTATAAATAAGTAATATTGTGCAAAAAAGGGTCTATTCAGTTGCAATTAATACTGCTCCTGATAAGTAGATATACAACATCTAGCAAATATGCAAAGATAATATGATGTACTTAATTTTAATACACACTAAATGGTGGTTAAAGGGTATGCACCATATTATGTACCTATTCTAGGCGCACAACATAACTATTCTTAACACATGAAGAGTAATAGAAATCAAGAAAATTCAACTTACGTCTACTTGCTGTCATTCAATACAACATAATCAACTATAAAATATCTCAAATGGTTACACTGTTTAAAAAAATGATGAGAAGTAGGAGAAGTGTGTAAAACAACGTAATTTATGCAGAAGGGAAATTATAGACTTTAAGGCGCAGCATGAACTTCCCAATTTTCCTCAATGTCTGACAGTGGAAATTTAAGTGTTAAAAAATTGTTCTCTATCATTTTTGTTGTTGTTGTTGTATTGTATTTTTTAATGTTGCTGTTGAATAAACTTAAATATTTAGTCATATAGAACACAAACACCAAATTCTTATAATTTATTAATGAGCGGATAATTTATATCCTTAGTTTTCAAATTAACACACTTAGAACGTATAAAACCTAAAAAAAAAGAAGATAAAGTTGTATTCCGTACGCATGTAAATGTAAATGGTTAATGTTTTAACAAATTTTATTTTGTTGCTGAAAAACACAATTTGTTGGGCGTTAAACAAAAAACAATCATCCGCAATGAAAAAAGAATACTTTTTTTATATTTTTCACATTGTACTTTTTTTTTTAAAATCAATTTGTTGCATGCATTTGTTGTCGATATTTTTCCTCTTTTTGTAGATAGTTTTCTTTTTTCATTTCTGGGTTAAATAAACAAATATGTATTTTTGTATATTATTGATGTTTGGTTTATTCTTGCCACGTACCCTACCACACCAAAGAAATTTATCACATTTGTTAAGAAAAAATAACAACGAAGAATTGAATTAAAATATATTAGAAGACAAATGTGCATTCTGCTTATTTAACATCAGATCGATAAATAATAAAAAGGTGAGCGTTTATCCGTTTGAATATACTCGTACATATGCTGCATTTCGATACTTTTTTTCAAAATAGAGACAGTGCAGTGATGTAAAAAACTCATACTATTAATGTAAAATTCTTCGTAGCAGGTTTTTTTTTAAACAATTGTGTGCTACATTCAGCAGGAAGTGACAGTATGCCACATCAATAACTATTACTTATTTTATTTTTTTAGAGAAGGAAATAGGTTATTCTACCCCATGTCCATCGGCATATGTTTAGCAACTTTCAGTCAATTAGATTCGAACTGATAAAAAACCCCTACGAATTGTTGATGCCACTAAATACGCTGTTGGACCCTAGAAAGCTTACAATGTGAAAATTAAGAATACTTTGCATTACTTTGGACAGTTCATAGCAAATTGCTATTGAGCGGTAATTTTCCGGGTTGCTATCATATCTCTCTCTCTCTCTCTCTCTCTCTCTCTCTCTCTCTTATACAAACGTGGTCAAAAATACCAAAAAGTTGTGCTGATTAAGGGGGTTAACGTGAAAGACTACTGCTTTTAAACCAACGCTCAAATTCCCTCCATACCAGGGTGCAAATTTGCGCTGTAACGACACGTTTCCGCTGGCTGTTGGGATAGCTACAGCGGAGGCCAGGGTCGTTGCAATTTTGTTTATCACCTACCTTCTTGGTTCGTGAAAGAAATGACACTAATTGCTTTATACACGTTATAAAACTTATCACTGGCTTATTTGGTTGCGTTTTACAGTGTAGCAGGTTGATAGTGGACGGTCGGGAATCGTAGCCAAACAACGGGGAGTCAACTCGCCAAGGCGATAGGCAGCGGTTCAGGCGGTAGCGGTACCAGCGGTGAAAGCGGCTGCGGCACAGGCGGCAGCGGTACGAGCGGCAGCGGTACGGGCGACAGCGGCACAGCGAAACAGGCGGCACAGGCGGTAGCGGTAAAGTAAGCGCTATACTACGCAGCACCAATCGCTGGGAATTCTTGGCCATGTTAAATAATACTGCGGGAATATAAAATTCCGCAACAGCATCAGTCGCACGGTCACGCCAGCACCGGTAGAAGATAAACTTCTGTGGTATTGGTACTTCCACCACTGCACTATCGATAAGAGGTTATTGCGATGTATAAAATTCCTCGAAAAGACTATTTACCTGCAGGCGAGCTGCCGGCTAATTGCTGATAAGAAGTTATTGCGGAGTATAAAATTCCTCGAAAAGACTTTTTACCTGCAGGCGATCTGCTTGCCAATTCATCATAAAATGTTCTGCCTTATATACATTCAAACACACACAAACACATTATTTGTTATAGTTGATTGACAACTATAAGCTGTAAGGTTTAGTCTGCATAACAGCTGACTACATTGGTGATCTGTTTGTTCCTGACTCACAGGTGGCGCTTCGGCGTTCCCGACCTTTAATTTAAATCTTATTTAATACTCGAGTAGTAATACCGCGTAGGTGAAAATGAGCGCACCCTTAAAGTTTAAAATGTTAAATGGAATGTCTGGTCAAGTATTTGATTTGAATTGTTCGAGTACCGCCAAAATTCTTTTAATACGCATATTAATTTGTAAATAAAAAAGTTGATAACTCTAATTCAAATATTTATTAATTCTCTTGACTCTCTCTCGGTCGCTCTTAAGTTTACATCTTGTTGACCACTAAAAAATTGTTCAATTTCAATATAACAAAAAAACATTAATCACTCTATAAATTGTGTTGTAGAATTGATGTAAAAAATATTATGTGATGACCTTCTCAATTAGTGAAACATTTCGTTGTTTGTTAAAAATATTCGTTCTCTTTTAGCCATATTTAAATTAATTGAATTTTTTAAAGTACTTTGTTCTCTAACCAAATGTGCGTGAACGAGTGGCTAAATTTGAATTGGTGCAATTTTTGTTCATCATTATGTTTTCATTGAAAACATTCAATCGGTCGTTATGTAAACATTTGATAATTAATTTGAAAAGCTATTTGAAAATATGTTCAATATGTTGTTTCTTTCTTTATTTATGTAAAGGAGAATTTTATTTGTACGAATTCGGTTTGCGTTTGTTTGGTTGTTTAGTGAATGTTGAATTTTATTTTAGTGTTTACAACTAAATGCCTCATTATTCACTTTAATTGTTTCGTTTTAAGAACATTAGCATTTTTACAATTTTATTACTGTTTTTCGAAACATCAGCAGACAAATATTTTTCTTTTGGCTTGATAGAATGTAGTGAGTGTGAGCACTATGTTGATGGGCCTTTACGGAAATAGTTTGCATGAAAAGTTTACAGAGATGATGCTAATCAAAATATTACAAATTGAAAAGAATTAATAAAAGTATTGTTTTCATAAAAATAAATTAAATGCAAATAGAAAATCGAACTATATTTCATTAATCGGCCCGGAAGTATTGTATTTTAAAACAATAGTATCGGGTGCTTTTTATAGAGGTATATAGCTTTAAAAATTCAATACACTTTTATCTCGCTGCCATTTTATCGGCTTTCAAGTGTTTTATGTTATGTTTTGCTTTGCTTTGGCATTTCAACATAAATAAATTGACGTCTAAACAACCTTTCAAAGTTGTCCCGATTTTTATAAGCGTTAATCTCACTTTTATTTGAAGGAATATGTCATATTGGCAGTGATTATATTTGTCAACTGTATGTTGACACCGTTAAGTCTAGTAAAACTGACTTTAGTGTGCTTATTGCGCTTGTGGAATCATTGGTCTCTACTTCTTTAAAAACCACCCCTATAAGAACGTTATAGTTAATAGTAACTGTAACAAAGCCATGATAATCGACTTTTTCTTTTATCAATTGAACAATCATGTTTTGCAGTCAAGAAGACAAGAAGAAGTCACTTAACTCATGCAACAATTGATTTTGGAACCGCATTTTTCCACGTTTTGAATCTGTGAATTGGTCTTCAAGATCGTGCGAATCGTGCTATCAGGATATTTTCTGTGGCGATATGTAAAGTCGCTAGTCTATGCCGATAAGCCCAAACGATTGCCTACTGGTAGGAAAACATTCGCTCCGTTACTGCCGATATACGACCACAAATGTTGGAAAAGTTATAGAAAATTGTATATGCAGATTAGACATGTGCCAGAAGTCATGTTGAAATTAGAATGCCAGACGAATATCTTTCGAATTATCTAAATTTCATGTCAATTTCAAAATTCATTTTGTTCTATGCCATTTTAAAGTTTAATATCTGAATAAAAAACATCCTGCATAAATTTGTTGTTGTTCATATTGTTGGTAACCTTAGTTACAAATACGCGAGTTAATAACATGATTTCTACCAGCTTTTTTAAAATTTGTATTGAAGCACACCTGAAACTAAGCTAATCACTATACGAATTTTTCCTGGACATAAAGGTATATCTATCATGCTAGTATGACACAATTTTAACAAAATTTTTATAATTTATTTCTTGCACTCAATTATTAATTTTATGATTCATGTGCATGGTTGACTGTCGTTTTATAACTTTTTACGTTTACCGGTAAAACTACAATACTAATGCAATTAACTAAACGAAAAGTGATTTTAAATAAAGAATGTATGTTGGATTCGACCCCGTACTTGAAATTATTGTATGCTATAAAAACTTAATTTTCCAGGAGAAAGCTTTTATTAGTTAACAAATTAATCTTTTCATAATAAGAACTAGCGAATTTGTTAACTTTTTGTTACTACGAAAATACTTATTATAGATAGCATACGATATTAATAAAGAAACCATGATAAACAAAGCAAACGCCCTTAACTTTGACCATTGCAGCTTACAATAATTTCGCGCATTGAAATCGATATTAAAATGCCATAAAGAAAAAGTAACAATATTAAAAAAAGCAATATTTTCTACAACATTTAAATTCACAATATCACATTTTAAAGAACGCAATTATACATCAAAGAATAGAAGGGTTTAGAAAAATTCAGAAATAAGCTTGCCAAAATCCACTGTCTGAGCTTTGTTATTTTTGTGTCTTAAATATACCTATTGCATTAATAGCATTCTCCAAAGGCTGTTTCTTAAGTTATTATCAAAATTCTTATTAAGCCAAATTCCAACTTTTTCCAATAAGTTTACAAAAAATTATTAAATTATATTTTACGACGAAGAAGAGAGACTAGATCCCAATTTTTAGGGAAAACTAGCAAAACAGTCAAGTTTTTGCTTAACTTTATTATTGTACATTTTAGGGTTAATCACAAACTTTACTTGAAATTCCTCTCTAATAGGAACTTTATAATTGTAACTGCCAATAAGCTCAAAAACATTTTTTTTAATTTATGTATTTGAACAAGAAGAGTAAATGGAAGAAGTATCAAATTCATATAAACCAATCCTGAAATTTTTAAACCATGCATCAAAAATCTTAAAATATAATTATTGTTATGAAGATAATTTATTAAGTCTTAAAAGAAAATAATTAATAGTAAAAAAAAACTAAACGACCCATTGTGCATTTTACAAACTGCGTAGTTTTCTAGGAAACCTTAAACACAAGAGAAAACAATGCCATGCTTATGTGAAATTCTACCAAAGAAGTAAAATACATAAAAATAAAAAACAACTAACACAGAACAAAACAAAACACACAGCCAAGCAGGCGCCTAAACTGAATGATAACCACAACCACAATATGGGGTGATGGTAAATTAGAATATTCTTGTATGTACGAGAACCGCTTAAAACAACTATCTAAGCACCACTTGCTGGGCAAATGAAAGATTTCAAGTTGAGTTATCAGTGTGTAAAGACAACAAAGTTACCATCGTGTTTATTTTGTGTGTAATAAGTAAATTAATCGTTTAACTTAATATTAAGACTCTAAAATGCTGTTATTATTTTACAATAAAAGAACTCAAAATAAAAAAGCGTTTATTAAAAGGGAACTAACGTAACAATATTTTAAACTTTTCCGCGTAAAACCTACATTTGTCTCTAGAATCAAAAAATTTGATATTTGAACACACAAAGCTTTTTAAAACTGGTTTCAGTTTTTCAAAACATAGTTTAGAAGCAAAATATGTGGCAAATTTATTAAAGAGGAAAAATATTTTGAGTACATTAAAAAATGTTCTTTCTAAAAGGTAAGTATTGGTTGTGCTTTGTATCATTTTAGAAAATTTTAGTTTAAATATTGAATTTTTTTTAAGATTTATAAATTTTTCCGTAAACAATTGTTTGCACCTTTAATTTGTTTTTAGGTTAAGTTTAACTAAATTATTATTAAACTTTATAACTAAATTCAAAATATTAAAAAAATCTTTAATTAAAAAGTTAATTAAGTCAGTTACAAATTTAATTAAAAAAAGGAAAATTTTCCAATTAAACAAATAAATCAAATCAATTAATTAAAAATTTAATAAAATATGAATCTGATAACAAATAAATTTTTTTTAAGGTGCAAAAACCTTCTTACATTGCCGGAATAGTTGAAAAAACCTTCTTACATTGCCGGAATAGTTAAAGCTACAAAATATCTTAAATTTTCAAATGCGACTAACTCATTACATGTAAACACAGCTTTATTTTCCCTTTTGAAGATGACAGTACGAAATTTAAAACTTTTGAAAAATCCAAAAAAATACTATTTATTTTTAAAATAGCAAATTTCTATCGCACAGTGCATTACGGGCTTTTTTTAGAAAAGCTGAAACAGTTTCTTAAAAGAAGCTTCATTTGACTACCGGCTTGGTAGAGCTTTAATTATATACAGGGTGTCCGCTGGGAAGGTATACTATTCTGTTTGTTTATAATTTTTGATTAAATGAAAGAGAACGGATCTTATATTCATAAATGTTTTATTTAATGGCAATTATGTATGGAATACAATATCAGACAAATATCCGCATCTGTTAGCCTCACAAATCCGAGCCTTTTTGAGCACTGGTTTGTATGCATAGACCTTGCTTTTCAGAAGAAGAACCAACATTACCATTTCATGAAATAACTTGTTGTGGAAAGAGGACTCGTAGTAATTCCATTGTAATCCTGGCTATGTGCGATTTGGCACCATCTTGTTGTTACCACATGTTAATCATGCCATGCATGCTGTTGTGGGGTTAATCATATCACGATATCGCCTCCTATTCACAGTTACCGTATGCCGTACCGTATATATATATATGTATTTTCAAACTAACAGGGCGCATGTAAAAAATTATTTTGTGTGAAAGCGGCTTAAATAGACAGACACTGTGCAATTAAATGACACACAGCTTCAAAACATTTGAACAATATAAGAACCATTTCAATAAACCTCCATTTATTGCGGTGTGTAAATCATCTAATTTCATACATTTTAACCATCTTTAACATCTTTGATAGGCGAGCGAGCCGTTTTAGCTATAACAAATCGAGTATGTTCTTGTAAAATGCAACTTACAATACTGCCTTCTCTGCTGTCTCTTCGTGGCACAAAATAGTGTTTCTTTTCTTATATCATAAAAATTTACAGTTGTATTTCTTGTTTTTTACTTGGTCCACCTGCAAAATTTTTTATTAAAACCCACTACTTAAACCCATGACTTGAGCTCTTGAACATGCCCTTCTCTCAGGATTTTATAACAAATAATAAAAAGAGTGACTCTGAGATTAAATAAAATACATTTATTATAAAGCTGAATAAATAAAGGTAAAATAAAAAAGTCGTTTTTTCATTTGAATTGAATTTTCTAAACAAAATTTGGGGTGAATCCACTAATGATCTATATGATCAGTAGTGAAATAGCCAGATGAATATGCTATCCCCATAGTAATACATTGGAATTTGTTTTTTAATAATAAATATTTTACAAGAATATCATAAAATATTACAATTAACGTTAAAAAAAATTCTTTCATTCTAACAGAAAATTAATATTTTCGTGGACTTGATAAATGTTCAAGTTTTAATAAACTTAAATTTACACTTGCCTCTTCAATTATCAAATCAAATGTTAGTTAAAAAAAACTAAAAAAAGTTACGTTAATATTGACATGTGGAAAATAAAAATATAAATTTAATTTTAGCTGGGCTGGAAACTTTGACTCTATCAAATTTTTTTTTCAACAGAAAATCACCTAAATAAATCTATCATTTTATAAAATTGTAGCTTTCATTTCTCAATTTTGTGCATAGTATTGCTTTAGGTATTTTTATATTTCAGAAAATTTTCAAAAATTATTTAACTCGAAAAAAAAGTTATTTCATCAATTCTCGAAATTCGATTACGAAATTTCGAAAAGACTCAAACCAAATTATCAACACAAACCTTTCATTTCACTTAAAAATTCCAGTAAAAAAATTTTTAAAAAGTTCACTATCAAACTTTTTCTCTAGAAAATAGACTTTCGGATAACTTATACCTGTGTTATAGTAACGCTCAGAATAAAATTTTTCTAAAAGCATTTAAAAAGTTAATAAATGGGTTTTTGTAAAAGTTTTTCCTCCAAACCTTATTATAAATACGTTTCTATTATGTAAATATATATAAATATGTAAATTTTGGGTATTAATTTAGCAAAAATATCGATATAATAAAAAAGAATTAATACCCAAATTTAGCAAAGGGCTTTGCTAAATATTCATTTACTACAATAACAAAATAGTTGATACATTATCGAAAATATTAGTTCTACTTTTTTCTCATCTTTCTGATCCTGTTTTGAGGTCAGGGTATCAGAACCTTTTTCTGACGCATATTCCAGTAAAGGCAGTCAGCAACGATCGAAATAAATGCTAGTCAGAAGGGGCAAGATCTGAGCTATAGAGTGGGTGAATCAAAGTTTCCCATCCAAAGTTTTCCAAATAGTTTTTGGCCGGGCTTGCAACTTGTAGCCAAGCATTGTCATGACATAAGATTATGGCCTCGTCTCTGGTCGAATATTTTGGTCGTTTTTTCAAACGAATCAAATGTCATCGGTACAGGTCTCCTGTTATTTTCTGGTCCAATTTCAACACCCTTCTGACCCCACCAAATACAGAGCATTACAGTACAGTATGGATCCATTTTTTATCACCAATAATAATACGATTGATTTGCAGCGTTCAAGCATTATTTTCGACATGCGAAAACAGGTTTCAACGTCGCTCGGCTTTAATTTATTCAAGATCCAATGCTTTTAAATGTAGGGAAATGGTTACATCACTATCAATAATAATACAAGTTCTTCTTGCATTTGACGACAATCTTTATCGGGATATGCCTCATCGTCAATCATTTTTGGCTGACCACTTCTGAATTGAGCAAACCATCGTTTATAAGATTTTTGAGTTGGTGCATGTTGACCGTAAGCTTCGGTCAACAATCAATGACGCCTAGCAGTCGTTTTCTTTAAATAAAAGCAGGTTATCAGACACTCCCGACAAAAACTGAATTATAATGACAGATGCTCCAAAGATCATATTGTTTATTATTAAAACAAACCATATGTGATAGTTATGCCATATGTTGTGCAAATCGACTTTATTAACTTATATACACAACATAATGATATTTATATTATATTTTATATTTATTGTCATTTGTGAGATCAAAATTTTACTAATGAAGCAAGAAAATATGATAATAAAAACTGCTAACATTCTGTGTTAAGCTAAAGACTAAATAGATTTCGAAGAAATTTATTAAAGTCCCTATTATTAAGAGTTTATAATTATTTAATTTCAAATAAAAAACACAAAAAAATTTAAATCTCGAACTCCAGTCCAATTAAAGAATGGTATTGTTCTTAAACGTTAAATGACTAGTGTGTCATTAAATGTATGTTTGGAATTTTATGTTGTAGAAACAGAATCGAACTTTGTGTTTGATTTATATTTGAATTCTATATACTGTTATGCAAATATTTAGTTTGTAGATCCAATTTGTTGTGCATGTTATTTCAATATTGTGTTAATGGTTGTTGCCTCCAGATGGTAAAATTACACTTTAATATTATTCTGTTACGTTCAAATAAAACGCACAAACAATCGTTCCACATAAGGAATTGAATTCTAAAGATAACAAGCAGGCCTTTTCGTTTTGAGGCCTTAAGTAAAAGATTTAAATATGGCACCGATGAACATTATGCATTTAAATATCTTTTAATAAATCCTTTTAATTTTTGTTCTCTACATTTTTGCAATTTTTGAGGATTCTCTTCTATAACTTTTCACACAACTTAATACGTAGAAAAATTCCTTCTGAGAATTAATAACCTTTAAGAATTAAAAAGTCCAATTTATTGCAGCTTTATGTGTTAGTAGCAAAGATTTATATTTTATTTAATAAAAAATTTAATTATATATATTTGATTTCCTTTAAATATTTATTTTCCTAGAGTTTCATAATATTCTTACAAAATACACGAGGCGTGACGTTAAAAAATAAACCTATAAGCACATGTCAACTAAGAATTTTAATAATTCTTATTCAGTCATAGAATAATGGATACTTTTTCTGGCTGAAACAAAAATGCAACACTATTACAGTAATCAGGCGCTAGTAATAAAATAACTCTATTCTATTTTTAAATAAGAAATGTAACAAAATCGCCCTGAACTTTTTTGAGAATGTAATAGATACTAGAAAGTTACATTCATAAATAATACTCGTATCACAAAATTAAGGGGAAAAGATGAACCCTTTAGCGTTAACATATAAAAATAAGGACTTATTTATCTCTACTAAAACTCATTTGAAATAAATTTAATACAACAAGATTTTTATTAACTACAATGAAAAAAAAACGGGCGTAAAAGTAAAGGAAATTCAAATCAGTACCAAATACCATAAACACCATTTTAGTTAAAATTTTTAAATATCAATAATACTAGTTAATTACTCAACCATAGCAGGCCGTAAAATATACTATGTAGTTAATTTTTTTGGAAATTATTTTTTTAATATACTTTTGGTTCTAAAAATTTTCAATTTGCTTCCATGATCGACAGAACTATATCATGAACAAAGCCGGTTTTCCGCAAGAAGATCTAAATGTCAATACAAAAATTTTAGGTTATGGCTTTGCAGCAACGATTTTTCGCTATATGTCCAATATCCTTTTAAAAACCATAAAAAAAATTTTTTTTAGATACCTAATAATCCATTACATAAGAGGGCTATGGCTTTCAATGAAGACGACAGCTCAGTCACATATAAGAAATTCTATAATAAATATACATATGGTTACTTTGCTCGCTAAATGCAAAATTTTGCCAAAAGAATGTGCAAGTTATCGGTTTATATAAAAATTTTTGCATTTTATTCCAGATAAAATTTTACAACAAAAAATCTTTATTGCCTAGAACTTATTTTTAACGTTCGTTATCAATTTCTTGTTATTTAACAGCAGTTTTTTAATATTTAACTTTATTAAATCCATTTAAGTAATCAATTGAAGTTATCACTCTGTTCTTTTTCTAAGTTTTTCTTTTGATTTCTTGTTTGAATAGCCTTAGAAATACCAAGATTTTTAACTTCCATCAAAATAATGGAATAAAAAGAGTTTTGTGTTTTCCTAAACAAAAATCCTTTTGTTAGGCCTCGTACCGATTTTATATTTGTTAGACATAACTACTACACTAATATTTATTTCTATCTCCGCCTCGGCTTGTATGTGTAAAAGTATTTGATTTTACATGATGTCAACGTATGTGTTCAAATTGAATTGTTATTGTTTTTTCGCGACATATTATCGCATATCTCTCAGACTCTTTTGAATTTTTAAGGATGCATATTTATAAAATGGATTTTATTTTATTATTGTTATTTTAGCTGTTACATTTGGCTGCCCATCCATAACTCTACATGCTGATGATTAAAAATATACATTTCAAACATATAAACATGAAAAATGGATATATTTTTTGCAATCATATCTACAAATTTCATTTTGTAAAGTGATTCTATTACAAATACTTTAATCTTTATATAGCAGAACGTTATCAATTATTAAAAATATTAATTAATTGCAGACTGATTAATTTAGCTATAACTATGACAGCAATTAATTTAATAAAACTAACGCCTGTCTAAATTAGTAATATTATATTTAAATACATCTGCACCTTCATTTTATATTACGTTTTTAGTTACATCATTTTGAAACACCAGACAGGATGTGGCTTTAAACAAATTCGGTGCGAGTTTAGATACACAGCTATTAGAAACAAGGTTAGTTTATCCACTTCTGAACACTTTTGAAAGTTTTCAAATTTAACGAAACGTACGCAGTTTACTTGCACCGTGTATAAAAAAACGTTAGAAATTTCTCAGTTACAGAGACCGGGAACAGCCTTTTTTTAATGTACGAACTCTCCTTCAGCATATTTTATGTTGAATTGTATAACAACTTGTTTAAAAAGTCTGTAAAAGTTACCGAAGCTTAAAGGAAAAATTATTTTTTGATTTGTTCCTGACTTAAAACCAAGAAAAAAGTCAAACAATCATAGAATTCCTATTAGAAAATGTGCAAAAATGTTGATCTAAAGCAGTGATGACAATATTATTAACAATTTGACGAAGTTTTCGACAGCTCAAATGATTCTATGTCAGATTAATTTCAGATTATTTTTGGTATCTGACATGCCGGCATAGAATCTTCCATGGTCTGGTAAATCTATCCGCAAATCACGTTTTCCCAGTTTTTAATCTTTCGTATGTCGAGTTATTACATCATCTCGAATATATCCATGCATGTATTATTGTACTGTGAGATTGATTGCCCAGTAGAGGCTTTCAAGAAAAGAAATTTCGCTTTGCAAAATTCCATTTATCACTATTTGATAAAACAAAAATTTTAATACCAGACTCACATTATCACTAATTAGCAAATATCTTATGCACTACAGCTTGTACTATTTGTAATTTTTTCTATAAAAAGTTACTTACGAAATTGGTTTGTAATCTTGAAAACCTGTTTAAGGTATGGAGAGAAAAATGGAAAAATGTAGAACAGAAAGTAAAATAAAAAATCTTTCTCTTCAGTTACATATTCATGTAATAGCCTGTTTCCACGACAGTTTGAATCTCGTGCTTTGCTCTTCGAAGCAAGTTTATGAATCATGCTGTTTACACGACTCATTTATCTGCTTCGATTTGAAAGTTAAACAGAAAAACATAATTTGAAAAACATACATAACGTGAAAGACAAAATATTTGAAATGGAGAAAAAAAGTAAGTTAAAATTAGTTGGGTTTTAGAATAAATACATATGTATTTACATATTTATTTTCAGCAACATGAAAAAGTGCGAGCAAATGGAATCAGGTCGAAGAAAGGGCTCTTTTGGATATATGGGTAGAAAAGATGACCCAGTTGCGTGGCTGCGGAGTTGGCAGTACATGGATTTGCCTACACGCCGGAAGAACTGAGGACGAAAATGCACAATATGACGTGCAGATACCGGTATGTTAAAATTTATATTTATATACATGTGTTGGCCGATTTGCTAAACACAGGTTACAATGAATACGTAGAATTTAATATTTTTTATTTACGTTGCAATAAGTGAGTCGTATATAAATACACTTTTCATATTTACAGGAAAGAAAAGCTGAAAATAGGTTCATAGGTGGTTCTCCCTCATACTGTTGCTTTTCCAACACCAAACAAATTACTAACTGTACGGTACTCTGCCGACGAGCCCAACGCATACAAACATGCTTCTCGCATGTTGGTGTCTTCTTTTCGCAGATCAGACAGAAACTCGCATAATTTATAAAAGGAGCTACGATACATCCTAAAGTTATTTTGGAAAAAGCTTTCATCACCTATTTGACAGTCTCTCTCCCAGAAAGTTTGACTTCGATACTGAAATATTTAAAAGTTCCATAAACAATTCACAAGAGGAATACAATAATTACATAACACATACATATATTAGTATACATTATGCAACTTACTATTTGCCAACGCTAGTCTTTCCGATACTAGCGACAATTTAACTACATTAAGCAGTTGTATCTGCTCCAAGAGTTGTGCATGCTTCTGCGTCAACTCCGTCATTAATTTTAAGCACATTTTGGAATCTTCCATAAATTTTATTTTGGAAGATATCCTTCTTGCCGCGATGGCATTA
This sequence comes from Trichopoda pennipes, assembly GCA_030448955.1. NCBI lineage: Eukaryota > Metazoa > Arthropoda > Insecta > Diptera > Tachinidae > Trichopoda > Trichopoda pennipes. The sequence continues at coordinate 1,514,155 of JASKUP010000099.1, forward strand.
ATTATAAGTTTATTCCTATCCATTTTTTTAAAGTTATAAAATTAAACTAAGACAAAACACAAAACAATTATATTTTTTTCACTTTTCACTTTTCACTTTTAACTTTGTAATTTTTCTTTGTTTACAAAAATTTTTAATTTTGACAATTAGTGCAAATAAACTTACGATAAAAATTAGAGAAGGGAGGATTTTTCCTTGCTTCGCAACTAGATTCAATATGAATCGACCAGCTTCGCTCTCAAAATTTTGTATGGCGAAGCAGGTTGATTCGCTTATGATTAGGGTGTGAAGCAAGAATGGAGAGCGAAGCAGGTGCCGTGGAAACAAGGTATAAGACACTTCAGGTTTGCTTATCTTTTCAAATACAGTCGATTTAAGCAAACACGATTATTAAAATGGGGTGCAATTTAGATTCAGATAAATGTTGCAAATTTGTTTTAATATAATTTTTTATTGATGCGTAGTTGTTGTCTCAAAAAATTGTTTTACTTTAATGGATTCCTTAAATAAATAATACAAATCACCTAGGTCTGAATATCTATTCTTGATAAAAATTAAAATATGTTTTCTTTTTAATCTTCGATGTACAAAACAATATAAACATCAATGTAAACAATTCCCATTAATACTGCATATCATTTAGCATATAGCATCTTCGGCAGTAAGTTTCGGCAATTCATATCCTTGTTACTTCAGCCGCCAATGAAGCATAACAGTCCTCAATGATAATTTGCAATTATCCATATAAAAATACACATTTTCGCAGCATGATGAACAAAGTCACGCCTCCAAAAAGGGAAATACAGAACTTTTATGAAGCTTTCAATATACTAATTCATGAGCAGCAACCCTTCCGACGTTGTTAAAACAAACCACCAACGTTTTTGGCCCTTTCTTTTATATTCGTTAATCAGAAAACTGCTTAACCTCAATCCCCAATCTCTCCAAAGAACATGAAAGGTGTTTGACTGATTATATGCCAGAAGTAGTTATAAAAGAAAGTTTAAGTAGTTCTAAACATCAATTTTGTTATCTAGTTTTTTGTTAAACGGTATCAAACAAAAAAAAATTGCTCTCAGACAGAAAATATAAGTAAACAACTTAAATTCGTTATTTTAGAAATTTAATATTTGATGATAAACTTCCGGTATTAAATTTTGTTGGTGTATAACGGAAATTTAAATACTTTGACAATTTCGTTCAAAGTCTAATCGGCATAAATTTGGTAATGACATGATATTTTAGCCATTAAAGCATTCTTCCTATTTGGTTAATATAAAATAATGAAATAAACAGAACATTGTTTATCCTCAAATACAAGTAGGTTTTACTCATAACATATAAAACAAGATTTAAATAAACAAATAGCAAAATTTATTTGTGAATAGCATCAGCACTTTTTTGAAATTGTTTAAAAAATCTCTTAAACATTTTCGTTACAAATGCGTTGATTATATTGCAAAAGAATGTTGTTGTTTTGTTTTGATAGAAATACGAAACTTCATAACACTGGGCAACAATTAAAACTGCTCACCACGTGTTTGCCTGTAAAATATATTTTAAATTCTTTAAAATAGAATAATATATTTAATTTGTAGTTAATTTTTAGGTAATCTTAGGCTTGGAATGACTATATAAAAATAATTGTATCTAGTTGAGTTCCATTGTGATTTTCTTCTTTGTTACCTCAATTAGTATCCTACTATACACCTGTTACGTAATCTTAAAATTTTTGCCTAGTCATCTAAGCCTTTGGCTTAATAATACCGGTCATAAATATATAACAAATTTAATGGTTTCTGTTCACCTTTGTTCTCGCACTTTTAAAGCTTTTCAGTTCAGACCTAGGGGCAGTTTGTTTTTTTTTTTTACATGAGATGAGATGGCCTTATCAGTTTCTCCTGCCTCCTTCTATAGTTTATTGACTCTAGTCTTCATACAAAGCACATCCCAAGCTCATCAGGACTTTGGATTCTCTAAACATTGCAGTCCCTCGAAACACAACATAATCGGACTCCTTAATTTACTTTCATGCAGAGTGATCTTCACATCCTCTATCAGCTGCTAATACAACAACTCCGTTGTGATCGTGACCGTTAATATCTCCTCTATTGAACCTGTGAACTTCAGTCTGTCACATGCTATCAAAGCATTCCTGTGCAGAACTTTCACTAAGAATATCCTGGCGGAATTAAAAACATCAGTACTTAAGTCTGTTAACTCGGTGGTTACTCAAACTATTGATCCTTGTTAATTGTAACTTTATTTTGAAATTTCTATCAGAGTCCCTTTAAACTGGTATTTGTTTTTACTTGTCTAATTTGGATACAAAAATGATTGAGTAAAGTTTTCTCCAAAGAAAATAGTTCAAATTACAAATGTTTACAATTAGAACCAAGATCACTGAATGTTTTCATTAGAGTTTTAGCTAAATCGGTTTTTTGAACTGTTTAATAACCGGTGCACCGATTAATCTCTCGATTAACTTCTTTTAGGAGTTTTTTACTAGTTTTTTCACTGTCAAAAATAAAATAAGCATTCTGTTTTGTAGCACATATAGGTCATTTTTGCTTGCTGAATAAATATACTACTCTCTATATTGCACAGCAATCGGCGATCGATGTCTATTATCTGGCATTGAAATCTTTTCATTTCAATAATTTGTAATACTAAAAGTAAACTCTTTAATTCATCTTTATTATTATACAAGTTTTTCTTTTGTTAAACATAAAAGGTGCCCCTGTAGGCTATTAGGTAGTGAATTAGCTTGTCAGTCTGCGGGTTGTGGGTTCGATTCCCAACAAAGACCTTGGCTATTTTTCACTACAACATAAAAATTGACTGTCGGTGGGGCTGCTTTTACCACCTGTCTCATCTCTTCTCCATCCCTTTCCTAAAGAATGTAGCAAGGTACTTGACTAAATAGGCATTGTTGCCTGAAGTGCTGCTTCTCTTTAAAAAAAATGCACAGGGTAACAAATTTAATTCTTTATGTGTGGCCTTTTCGCATGTTCGGATTTTAAAGCATCGCTATCGTTGCGGCTTATATCAAAGAGATTATAAAGAGTGTTTTTTTAAAGCAAGGTTAAATTTTTTAAATTAACATGATATAATTCGAAACATAAAATTCTAGCATTATAATTTATATATGACTTCCTGCATGTGACCGCAATGATTGGCTCAGTCGTAGGTCCAATTTTCGATAACTTTTCCCAACAAATGTAGCCATATATCGGCAAGAACGCGGCATCTTCTATGTAGTCAATCGTTTAGGGCTTATCGCTATAGACTACCGACTTCGCAGATCCCACGGAAAATAGTGTAGCGGCTTTAAATCGTGTAATCTTCGAGACCAATTTACGAGTCCAAAACGGAAAACTATACTAAACTATACTGGTTCACTAAAGCAATTGTGTATAAGCTGTTGGACATGTTGCACCGTCTTGTAGCTCCTGCACATTAAGCTTGTTCAATTGTACGAAAAAGTCAGTAATCATGGCGCTATGGCAATGACGTTCTGGCTACCATCGTTTTTATTAAAGTATGAACTAATGGTTCGTTTAATCCATATAAAACACACCAAATAGTCAGTTTTTCTAGGTGTAAAAGTGTCTCAACCAAACAACAATATAAGTTCAAAATATCGTGAAAGTTTTTAAGCCGATTATAAATCTTAAAATTAAGAAAAAGCAAATACTTGTACATCTGAAGTTTTACCGGAAAATCAAAAACTTGCAGAAACAACAGAATTTCTACCAATGATAATTGAGAGTTCAAATCAATATTTTGAAAAAATACATATCGAAGTAAATTCGTCACTGAAACCGGGATAAGTAAAACAAATTTTACTTGAAAAAAGGAATTCAATAAAAAGTCAAAAGTCAACCAACGATTTTTGAACTTTCTTAATTTTTTATAATTTTTGGGTTTCATTTAAATTCATCAGTTTTTCAATAAATTGACAAGTAATTTCTTAAAATACTGTTGCACGGCAAATCATTTATTTTGTTTGTTTTTTATCTTTGAAAAATATTAAGAAATTTAATTTAACATAAAGTATAATTTAAATTAAATAAATTAATTTAACATAAAATATAAATTAAATTTAGGTAACAAGTTAAACTAGAGTAGTTTCGAGAAAAGCTATTTTAATAAACAATAAATATGATGAAAATTTTCTATCATTGGGAAATTGCTCTTGATGAATTTTAAAAAAAATCAGCAGTCTTAACTCCAATTGAATTACAATCTCACTTTAACGACATGGTTGTGAAATAATGTCATATTTAATATATTTCATTATGAAATAGATTTCGAAAAACTTGTAACTACCCGAACCAAAAGATTCACTATGACAATAAAGAGAAAAACAAAGAAATTCAGTAAAACAAAGTTAATTTTTTCTATTGATATTCACAATTTTTAACTGTCACGGATTAAAATATAAAATTTTAAGAATACACTGGAGTATAAAATTGTAAAAATTATTATGAAATATAAAATTACTAAATCCATAGACAATTGTTTAATGCACAACGACTTTCTTCTTCTTTCTTTCTTTCTTTTATCAAAACTTTTAGCATGCAATGTGTTCGTTCCTTTTGTATTTCGTGTTGCTGCCAAAATAAAAAAAAGAAGAGAACAATAAAAGTATTAAAAAAATTATAATATTTGCATTACAATTAAGATTTGTATACGTAAATATACTGAAAAAATAGATCATGCATTTTTATTTTGCTCTTTTTAATTTTTTATTTTTATTGTTCTTTTACCCTTAAACTCAATCAATGTGCCAGGGAAGTGTGTGTTCGTACGCACCGTCAAACTCCCACACAATTATTCTCACTCACTCAGTTATTTGCTCGCACTTCCATGCATCATCACTCCGCATGCCTTACAGCGAAATATTTCAGTTTACATGAGGAGAAGTGGTTTATTTGTATTCTTATACCTCTGCTTTGCAATTGTGATATGAAAGTGGTCGAAATAAATGAAACCAATTGTTTGGAAATGGAAAAAGGGATGTCAATATAACATTTTCCTCAATAGCGATTTTATATATTTTTTGTCTTTAATTTCTGCTAATAAAATCTAAGTATTTTTAATGAGTTTTAAAATATTAAATATACATTACATCTTAGAAGATAAGTAGTTAAAACTACGTCTCATCTGGGGACAATCTAAAATCTTAAACTTGTTGTAAGAATAGGCAGAGTGATAAGCACTGTGAAAGTTATTATCATCTTCCCGGAGTTCTTCCTTATAGTTCAAATAATAAAAATAAAATTAAAAATTTGATTATTATTTAAAATTGCAGAGTCGGACATGCGTCTCGGTAGATGTTTCCTAAAGAACAGAAGCCTTCAGTTTCAAGTGGGCTGCCGGTTATTGTTAAGTGTTTATTAGACCAATAAATCTCGAAAGTAAAAACCTCAATCTAGGAGAGAATTTCGAGGAAATAGCTTTAAATAACCGGATATCTTAAAGAGAAGCAAAAGTTGAGAAAGAGATCTCAATTGGTGGTGAAAATTGAATAATGAGATCAATATAACATTCAATAAACTTCTTAACATCGTCCTTTCTTCTAGATGCAGATTTTTTCGCGTATTAAATTCGATTTATTTATTATTGTCTTTTCAAACCCATCAGAGTTGAGATAAATCCGTTTAAAATTTTTAGTTTTGTTTTAACGCTAAGGATGCTGTTAAAACATTTATATCTATAGACTTTACACGTGAAAGGCCAATAAATTTTGCTGGAAAAGCAGTTTCTACTCAAACTGTTTTTGTATGCCCAAAGAACATCGAGGAAATAGCTACAAATAGCTAAATATCTTAAAGACAAACATAAGCTGAGGAAGAGATCTCAATAAGTGGTGAAAATTGAGGACCGAGATCTAAATAACATTCAGTAAACTTCGTGAAAGGAGCTTATGTACATCCATTTGCGTGGTTTACGCTTCCCGAACATTAGAAGAAGTTTGTGCGTTTCAATTTTACCTGTGTTAGTGTCATGGTTATAATGTGTTAATAGGACGCATCATGTATGGACCACATTACGATTTTTGGTTTAAATTTAATGCATCTGTCCGTTATGATTCGATAGACAAGTCAAAATATACAAATATTCGACCTTCTACAGCAATAAACCTTTATTTTGAAATTGATTTTTATATTTGCTTTTAGCCAGGGCACATCTTACAATAAAACCGGGTGTAAAACTACATACTCTGTGTAAATTAAATTAAAATATTAAAAGATTGTTTTGAAAATTTATGGTGATAAAACATTCTATTTGGACAAATTTTAATTTTTACTTATGTTGTAAAGGCTATCGTAATATATACTCTGCGAAATTTTGTTTAAGGTTTTCACCAGTTTGGCTACAGAAGGTTTAAAAATATTATGAAAAGAAAAATATTTAATAATTTGTTTCGAATAAAGTATATTTTAAATATCAGATAAACGCTGAATGAATTACTTTGCATATTTCAAAAGATTTCAAAAACTTCAGTTTTAACCATTGCAATAAGTAAAACGCTGTATTAGCAACACTAACCACAAAGTCATCATTCAATTGTTAAACAAATTAATTTGTAACTGAGACAAGAGCACACAAAGGATAAACGTTTTGAGGTTTGGTTGCCTGCATGACGATGTTGATGATAAAAGAATTTTGGTTTTGGCATGTGGCGTTAAATTTTTCTTTTATTTGTTATTTTTTTATTGTGTATGTGTGTGTGTGCGTGTTTTGCATCTTTAGTTAAACGACTTTAAAATAAAAATAAAAGTAAAAAATAGTAACAATTAAAGATTATTGGATTGTCTGCATATTGGTAGTTAAACATTTATGCATTTCATAAAATTCAAATATTATCTGTCTTTACGGTTGAAGTAGATTAATTTTTTTTTTTTTTTTGAAATTTTCTATACGAAAAAAAAGGTTCACACTTATGTAAGTGGTCGATAACTTAATTTACATTCGTACTATTTTGCTATATTTTCTTGTTAACTGGCATTTTTGTTAAGTAAAAATGCATACAAAATTGTAAATATATATTAATCCAACTTCTTGCAGGAGTTTATAAAAATTTCGACGAAAATCATTTAGCAGACTTTGTGGGATTGCTCTTAAAAAATTAAATATTTTTTATTGATTCTGTTTTTATAGCCTCTCCTCCATATAATTGATATTCTCATATATATCATATTCCAAAAAACTGAACATTAGCTTATATATATATTGTATTGCATTTTTAAGTGTCCAGAATCAAAAAATTTCGGCGAACTTATATTACCGTTCTCTTCATTCTGTGATTGTACAGCTCAAAAGATGAGAACAGACTTGTGTCAAGCTTGGCGAAAATGTTTGAAAACATTATTTTGCTACGAAAGAAGATTTTCTTTCCTGGTTATGCAAATCTGCCGTTTTTAAAGAACATTCAAATATTTACCGCCACGGTAGATAAAGCCTAGACTACCGAAAGGCAATTAACTACTAGTGGTACTCAAAAGAGATATAATTTCCGATTGCTATTTGCTCTTCGATTCCCAAAGTGATTACAATATTTCTAGATAATTTCATCTCCTGAATTATCTGGAGATAATGGTAAAATTAACCAATTTATCTAGTCCCAGTGAAACGCTCAGCAAAAAACGTGGGTATCTCCCTGCTGTTAAACACCACGATATTTGCATATGAACTTCTCACAGCATTGCAAAATTTCCAAAGAGAAAAATTTAAAACCCAATGAATATAAGTGTACATATGTATGTACTCGTATATACATATATATATATATATATATATACAGAAATATTTACGTAGAAATTTATACAATATACTTATAAATATATCAATATACAAATCAACATATTATAAAACTGATTGTAAAACTATAGCACATTTTTTGCAGTGCAGTGTTATTAAATATTCTGAACGTATTAAGAAAATTCTATAAAATATCAAGTTTCTTAGTTGCAAAATTTCTTTCATTTAATTTTATTTTAATTATTTTATATATTAATCATTAAATGTAGCAGTTTATCACATTTGTTTATTTCATTGGTTTTTTCTGATTTCATATTTATTGAAAATTTTTTCAACAGTAAGAGAGAACGGAAATAGAATAATAAAAAATAATTACTTAAGACTAAAATTTACTTTTAGTATTTGCATTCAATTTTTGGCTGTTCTTCGTTGATAAATCCTACAGGTCAATCGAAATTTCCGTTGAAGTTTTTAAAAATGCTGTTGACATAATCTTGTCAAGTGAAAGTCTAGTAAAAAACCTGATTTCAAATATCACAACTAGACAGGCAGCTTAAAGTAACCCTTGAATGACTATAAGCGTATCGCTTTTAAAACGAAATTCTAAAGGGAAATAAATAAATGAAGATGGCATGTGTCAAGCACACAAGTGAAAAATTCATAAATCAATAAATTTTTAATTTCTGAAATATTTATTGGGTTTTTCTACAAGAAGTTTTCTAAAACAAAATAAAACAAAAACTTTATATTAAGATGATTTGAATTTTTATTATATTGCGAAGAGAAAAGTTCGGCAATTATGAATGAAAAATGCTATCTGGTAAATGTCCACCGCAACACGCTAACAGATGTCGATTCTTTCATTAAAGTTTTTAATCACTTTTCGGCAAAATGGCGGTCCTATTTCGTTGATCACATCATGGATTTTAAGTTTTAAGGCTGCAATCGATTCGATTGGCGCCGTAAAGATAACAGCTCCACAAAAAATAATCCAGTGGCGTTATATAATACGATCTGGCTGGCCACTTAAGTGCTAACTATTTTGAAATTATGCGATTGGGAATTTTGATTTGCAATAAATTGTTGGTTTCATTGGCTGTGTGACATGTGACACGGTTCTGTTGAAACCATATGTCTGTAATATCGATGTCGCCAATATCGCGCGATTGCGTGATCCAATGACCATTATATTTCTAGCATCATCTTCGAAAAAAATGGTTCAATCACGCCTCCAAACCAAATAGCGCTCCATGCAGTGACACGTTAAGCATGCAAGGGCTTCTCAATAATCTAGGATTTTCTGGATTTCTTGACATACCCTGACAAGTGAAAATGGGCTTCGTCAGAAAAAATTATTTTTTCAGAAAAACCAGCCGGTTATTCCTGAATGAGTTGAGCCAATCTACGGCCATGTGATTGGTCGGTCGGTTTCAATTCCTGTACCAGTTAAACCTTGTAAGACTTCAAAGTTATATTATATAGATATTTCTATGGTTTGCGTACATTTGACCATGTTTCATCTGTTTTAAATAATCTTTACGGGGTTAGTTTTGAAAGTCTGATAAAGATCCGTACTTTAGTTTTTTTACACAAAATAATATACACAAAAACCCCTTGAAAAATTACGTTTTTCCCAATCGCCTAGAAACCGAAATATTATAATACCTCGACATCAAAATCTAGTGTCTGAGTGGCAATTTTATTTGTATGCTGCTCACATTTGGAATAGTCTTCCACCATATCAACAACACAACAGCAACGCTAATAGCTTTATTAAATTTTTATTTACTTTTTTTGGATGATTTCTAGTTATATATTTATTTATTTATATTAAACTTATTTAAAAATATTGTATTTGTTTTTTATTAATTTTGAGTATAACGCGATGCGTTCCTATATTATAATTATAAGATTTAGTCTTGTTATACAGGAAATAAACAAATAAATAAACAAAACAAAAATAATTATGAAATATATTGACAAATTTTGATCTGCTTCAATTCTGTGCGATGCTTTCAGTTGAACGCCCCGGTCGAACATGCGTTGGCAGTGTCTCAGCAGTCTCAGAAAGGCGATTATGTTATCTGAAAATATTACGAACTTTATTAAATGTAACTTTAACAGAACCACCATTTTAATAATGGATTTTAATTATTTTAATGCAATTTTCGTGTGCATCTACTACGAATACGTCAAAAAACTAAATGTTAAAATTATCATGTTGTTCATGTTACCACAATTGAAAACAAACTTCTTGTTGAAAAACGTGATATAAAAAATCATTCTCAAAAAAACTTTTTAAAAATAAATTGCAAACGGACCTGCATAAAATCGCTGTAAATTAAATATATTTTAGATAAACATAAAAATATATCTATATATATATCTATGCTATATCTTAATTTTTATTTTAACTTGCTACTTCACTTAGAGTTGAGAAAAAAGTAACCATCTGTATATAGAAATGTATACTAAAACAAAGTCACTATTGATTATTGGTATTTTATATTAGCTTTGATACTTGTATTTATGTATATTTTGTTGCTTCTTCTCTCTCAGCCGGTAAAAAAAAATAACATTAGCTTATATTTAAGTTAAGGTTCCCTGGCGAGATGAGCAATTAACGAATTGGCCATAGAAACTAGCTCGCTACCAATAATCTATTTTAGTAATTTTATTTAAAAATAACCTTTGGGTTTTTTATTTATGTTTCTATTTATTATTCATTATTATTATTTTATGATTCGTACACATTTATCTTCATTATTCTAAACCCGCTAAGATTTTATGCTTGGCTGCAGGATATTAAAACTAAAAAATAAATAAATTCATGCATAATATATTTAGTTTTTAAAATGACATTTTACAGTTTTCACAATTATAAATTTTGTATTGTTTTAGGATTATCAAATATTCTATTATTATAATGTGTGCGTATATTTTCCGACGGGGTTTAAAATTCTATTATTAGTTTATTCCATGTTTCCTTGTGCGTATTATGTTCAGAATTGCTGACAATGTTACGGGAAGCGAACTTTTTCCATACTCGTTTGTGAAACTTTCCACTTTAAATCTTTCTTGAGCTCGTCTCCGTGTATTGTGGGTATGCTCTATCGGCTTTAAATGTCTACTATCATTGTAGAATTCTTTGGCTAAGATTGCATATCAAACGTTTTTAACGCTTAGAACATAAAGGTTGTTGGTAAGGCTTGCCGACGCTTGGTTATTGATCTTCTATTTGACTTATTATTGTTTGTTGTACTTTAAAGGTTGTTGGTTGAAAAATTGAAGGTATTGGTGATATTATTTTCTGTTATGTTGTAAAAAAATGTTGTTTGCGTTTACATAGCTGTTGTTATTTTGATTGTGAAATATGTTGGTTTCAAATATATTGGATAGGTTAGTACGGTTGTCTATCCTGCTAATAGTTTAATTGCTGTTTTTTGTTATGTTGCGTATGTTGGTACTTATGTTATTATCATGATTATTATTAATTTTGGTTTCCCATTGCTTTTTATGTAAAATTTTTAATATCTGGTATTGCGTTTTTGGAGAGTGCTGCTCTACCCCGCAGTAACTGCATGCCGAATATAAGTCTCCGCTAATGCAAAGTATACTTAACGTAAAACTTCATAGGTATAACAGTTGCTCATATAGCATGATTTTCTCAATTTCTTTTGTAGTTTTCCATTTAAACATTCTGTCAATAAATACACCAAGTGTAGACTTTTTCAGTGATGCTTGTGCAATTGTCAGCAAAATTGTTTACTTGTATTACTGTTGCTGTGAAGACATTTTGGGTTATGAAACTGCAACGTATTTTGTCGATGAGATGACTTTATATGCATAAGTTTAGTTTTATTGACATTGATAATAAGACGATTGTCATGACTCCAATTCATGACAATATTTAATTTTCTCGGTTGCAGTTTTTATGGACGCTTATTATTGCAGTCTCGTTCGCAAAAGCGAAAGATGTTTTCTCTTCTAAGCATCTTATCATTTCATTTTTGTAGGTCGAAGCTTTGATCCTTGAGGTACTCCTTGTTCTCATGTACAAACTACGATTTACTCTCTAACTATATTTTGAATCGAAGCAGCATGTGTTCTCTTATACTGACACGCTAAAAAGTAAATTACATAATTAAATATTAATGTCAAAATAAATCCTTTAAAAATTGAAAAATATTTTTATGCAAAAAATAAACAACAATGTTCTTTAAAGTCAAGTTCAACTCAAGCTGTTGCACAAGTAATGTTACATACCTTAAATAAATAACCTCTACACTACATTTCGATTCGAAGGGAAAATGTCTTCATTTTGCAATTTTCTTTTCAATTTTTACACGATTTTTTATATTTTTGCATTTCCATAGCTGCTACGTTTTTGTAAGTCTGCAATTTATTAATGGATTTTTGTTTGTTCAGTTTGAACATTTATTTTATTCAAAACCAATTTGGTGGTTTTCTAAATCATTTTCTCAATTTGTTGTCTTGTTGTACTGAAAAGTAAGTTTTATCTTATTGCAGGTCAAAAACAGCAGCCCCTAAACAATACGAAATGTCGCCAAATTTAAGAGCCGCAACAGAAACAATACTAAGATGAAATGCAAGTATTGTGGGAAGAAGTCACAAAGGCGCAACAGGACTCTTAACACGGGAATAGTTCGGTAAAAAAGACATCTTACTACTGCTTTGATTTATCTTCGAATTTAAAGTTTGCGCAATATTTAATTTCATTTATTTTTTATTTATTTTAGTTTTATAATTGTTAAAAAAATATAATTGTTTAAAAAATTATTTATTTTATATGTTCCCTCTTCTATGTCCCGCAACAACACAGCTGGTCATTTAAGTACTTTTTCTTCGTCTTGATCTTTCGATTCAGGATTTTCTTAAAATAAATCGAAATCAAGATTAGGGATGAATATCAAATCTCTTATTTTATCTAAAAGATAAAAAGTATGCACAGATTTGCTAGATTATTTTTTGAAACTTTCTATTATTTCTGCTTTTGTTCATGAGACGCATTTTCTTACACTTTTTTGTTTTGGAGTTTTTTCAATTATTTATTTCAAATATTTTAAAAGAAGAATGTCCCAAATAATTTTGAATTTATCTTTGGCCCATATAACATTATTACAAAAATACAAAAGCCCATTTAATTAATAATTATACATTGCCCTCGACTCATCGTCGTGCTGAATAATTGAACATCTTACGAATATCACTGATGACAATTTAGAATAAAGATTTGAATTCAAGCGCCTACAAAGTTTAATGGCCTGAAGAGATTACGCTTGCTGACCAGTACAAGTGTCGTCGGTACTTCGAATCGTTAATTGAATAGACAACAATTAATGGTGACTTTACAAAGAAACTGATTCCTGGCAAAGATTCACTTTCATCTCAGCACATTCGTTAATACCTAGAATTTGATTACTGGAAAGCCGATGCATCCATAAAGAGTGACCGTTTGGTACGGTTTACGGGCTAGCGTCATCATCAGCCCATATTTCTTTGAAAATGATTTCAATTAGTTACCGTGAATGGTATTCGCTGTCGCGATCTCACAACGGACCTCTTGTGGCTAGAAATTAAACATATGACTTGGACAACATGTGGGCGAGAATTTCAATGACTGCGCAATCTTACATCGTGCCGATGTAATAGAGAGTATATGTCAATAATCATTCAAGAGATAACTGATGAGATAATTCGGCACATTAACGACATTAAATATCAATTGTGTCTCAGAGTCATTAAAAAAATATGGACTTTAGATAGAGGTATGCCAGCTATTATAAAAAGATCACTTTTTATAATAAAAAAAAAATGTTATGATTATTATCTAAAAACTTTTTGTTTTATTTACAATTAACATTGTGTGTTTTCTTTGGACCACTATTTATAATAAAGCCATTTTTTTAAATTAAACCGACAAGTAAATATAGAAAGAAGGCTAAAACGGTGTTTCAGAACAAAGTAAATAACAAAGGCCTATAAAGAAACTATAAAATTATAGCATTTTTATTCAAATCAGAATAACATAAAAGTTCAAAACAAACTGCTAATATTTATATATAAATTTGCAACATAACAATGACAAAGCAACGCCACCATAAATCGCTAAAAAAAATTGCGAATTAACACCACTAGTGCTTGGAAGGGTATTATCTGATTTGTGTTTTGTATTTATGCCTTCAGAATTGCAAGTAAAATCGTAGCATTTTGTCCTAAAAGAGAGTCCAGTTCCAATTATTCCACAAAAAATACGTTTGCTGAAAAATATGTTATTTTTCAGTTGCACTAGATAACGCTGCAGCAAATAAGCAATAATTCTATATTCCTAATTTTTGTTTAATACGGTTATGAGATAGTAATTATCTTGTGTTAAAGATGCTGACAAGTTATCGGTTTATTAATTATTTCCGTTCAAAACTGGAAAAAAAACACACAGAAAATTTATAATTTCAAAATTGGTTTTTCAAAGCGAACAAATTGTAAACGGTTTTTAGTAGAAGCATTGGCGTATAATATGCTACTGTATGTAAATAATATGATATATGAAAAATAGGTTTCTGTTTTCTTTTTTTCCCATTGTTTATTGTTATTTTAACCTGAATTATGTGACAAACAAATGTTACATTAAATTTCTAATTCACGGAAATCGCAAACATTATTAAGATTGTGAAATCAAATATTCCCATAATCATGTCAATAAAACTGCAAACAATTTTTTATTTCAACTACACTGAATGTTTATTTAATACATTTTTATACTTTTGTTCTTACGAATAACTTTCTTATTTTATTTACACCTTTTTTATGAATTTTTATATTATGCTACCAAAATAAAATAAAAATATAAATTAATTATTCTATAACACTCTTCAGTGCAATGTATTTAAATAAATAAAAAGTTTTTAAGCACTTGTAAACAAGTGTATTAGACTATTTAAAACATATGATATTATTTGCACATTAAGGTAGACATATTTTTATAAAAAATAACCAAAAATTTGTTTAAAATTTTGAAGAATTTCAAATTTCGTAAATGAAAATAAAAATTGAATTAACATATTTGTGAGCTGAAGAAGCGGAAGGCTGGTCACAAGATATATTCAGATAATTCAATCCTAGTCGGTTTATTCTCTTAGAATGTAGCACACCAAATTAAAATACTTTTAATTCGTATTTTAAAAAATTTAATATATTCTATTTTTTAAGTATTTATTTTAATGTTAACAAAAATGATCGGCTCGTGTCAAAAGAAGTATAAGAGGAAAAGAAACTCAGTTTTGTAGCTGCATTACCCTTCAGCTTAATTTTTTTAAATTTAGCCACGTTTTATATTCACTTAGCGAAAAACGGAAAAAGATTAAAAAATTGAAAAGAGCTTCAGTCTATTGCAGTTCACACTGGCAAAATCGGTTGTATTATGGCACGCAAAGTAAACGATATGCAGACTGGGTCAACTGCTCAAAATGCTTATGAAACGATGAGCATAAATTTAGTTTCTTTACTTTTGTTTTGTTTACTTTTGCTACTTTCCTGATCAAATGTCAGTCGCCAAAAGACAAGCCTGGCGTAAAATTTATTTCAACGCAAATAAACAACAAGTAAGTACTAAATGCTTTTGCAGGTGCGTTATCCCTTGTAAACGCATGTTAATTAGGAAATTATTAAATTTTATTTATTATCTTGCCATATCTTTTGGTAAACATTCTCGTCCCTTTCTGTTTGTGGGGTGTGGTTGGTGAAGGCGGTTTTTGTTCATTATTTTTGTTTTCCTGATGATGCCAACCAACGGTGTGGCGAAAATCGGAAAAATAATAAAAAATAAAAGTTTTTAAAAATTTTTTATTAAATAGTGACCTAGTGCTTAGTGGCATGTTCAAAATTATATTTTCATAAGTATAAACTGACTTTTAGAAAATAAACAAATCTATGTGCTATTATTGAATTCACAAGTTTTTACTATTCTCCATTATGCTTTTCGTTTCTCAGTCCACAAGGAGATGACAATTTTTTTAATAGAAAAATAATGCTTTCAGTTATCGTTAAGTTGAAGTTAGTGAATCATAAAATCTTTAATACAAATAAAAAATATCGGGTTTTTATAAAATTTAAAGATGGCAGCACTTTTTAACCAGCAACTATTTTGCTAGCTGTTTACGTTTGCTTTGGTTTCAACACGACGCACACTGGGGATTTCGCGGAAAAAAGTTAAATTGTCAACATACTCTTCATGCAATATGCAATGATATTTTGAAATTTTAGACTAAATGGTACAATCAAATCAAAAAGAATTACTCCGATCTGACTGCTAGTTATTTATAGCCGTCTCAAGATCAGTAATTGTATGTTTTACTGAAGCAACTTAATTTAAACCTATGAATTTCGAAACGAATATTATTTTATTATGTGAGCTGTTTTTTTACTTTTTATTTAAAGTAGGATATTTGAAAAAATAAACTCAGCAGACTTAAGTTCTTTTTGTTTGTTTATTTTTATAAACATATCAAAAAAATCCCTTTTTTCTCCAAACATTTGGACCTGCAATTTTAGCCATACTTTTCCACAATTGGAAATCACTACTAATACGTAGTCTAATATCTGTTTTTATATTTTTCATCAATTTCAAGTGCCACCAGGTGCCACCTCTTAATTTGTTGCATTACACATTACAACATTTTTCAGCTGATTGATTCGCAACTCAATTCTGATAAGGCCTTTTGTTTAACATAACGCAAGAACCACTAGTCGGATCTTACTTTAACAAATTTAGAAAAATCAAGAATTACAAGTACTTTTATCTGTTTGTATAACGTTTCGCTACATAAGCAACACTTTCGAAGTTATAAATAAATGTATGAAGAAAAAAAAATATTTTTTGCCTAAGAAATTAATTTTTTTTTAATTCATTAAAAATCCAAAACGGTAAAAAAAGTATCAAGTCCTATTACTTTCACGTAAAGTCATATAACCTATAAAGTAGTAAAGTAAAGGTATAAATTTAAAAAATTTTCTCCAGATATGCATGTCTTTGAGTGTCGTTTGCAAGTAGCTTATAATATTGAATTTTAATGTGGGAGAGTCGACTCAAATACTCGTCCGATAAAAAAAGCCCGAAAATGGTTAATAAAGCGTGAATTTAAGAGAAAATAGGTATACAGGTTGATACTGTTAAGCAAGGCTCTGATACGGCAAATTCAGGAAATACGTCACGAAGATTCTTTGCTAATCCTGTTTTGATTTCCGAAATAACGGGTCTAGATGAAAACATAATCAAGAGGGTTTCAACGATTCTCGAAGCTATAACAATCACCGAGGTAAAAGATCCTAACAAATTTGGTGATTTTTGTTTGGAGACGGCAAAAAGTTTGTTCCACTGTACGAGTGGTACAATATGCCACCTACACTTCACAAAATTCTGATTCATGGAAAAGATATAATTGAAAAGTGTATTTTTCCTGTAGGCCTACTATCCGAAGAGGCTCAAGAAAGTCGTAACAAAGACTATAAAAAATATTGCCTTAGACACTCCAGAAAATGCAGTCGAGTTGCCACGAACGAAGATATTATGCACGGAATGATGGTAACATCAAATCCCATGATTTCACATTTGACGCCTTCATTTAGCCAGAAAAAGCATAGTGTTATAAGCGATGAAGTTAAGGCTCTTTTAGAATAATAAAATTAAAAATAGATTTAAAATAAATAATAAATTAAAAATTAAAAAAAATCATTTAAATTTTTTTGTTAGTTATGGCTTTTTACAATGCAGGTAACGATCGACATTTATCTAACTTTCTTTATTTTGATTACTTTTGTGTATTACTATATAAATAAAACTAAATTTGTGATGAAATCACTACATTTTTTGACAAATGTATTTTTTTCCTCACCTCCATGCAAAAATCCCCTGTGTGCGATGCCTAAAATACGTTTTCAAATTTTCCAAACTGGACCCATAACCAAGATTGCCGTTGATCCAAATTCTCATAAATGAATTTTGTTTAGCGATGAAGCTTTTTGGTGGAATGGATGCGTCAGTAAACAAAACTGCCATATTTGGAGTGATAATAATCCTTAAGTGCATGTTAGGACACCTTTACATATAGGAAAGTTTACTGTTAAGTATGATTTATGAGCTGGTGGAATCATTGGTCCCTACTTCTTTAAAGGCGATGCTGGGTTGAAGGTTACAGTCAATGATAACCGCTGTAGAACCATGGTTCCTGACTTTTTCGTTCATCAATTGAACAGCCATGATACGATTCAATGCCTCTAGACAATTTTCAGTAGGGATATGTGCATTATATACAACCACAAATGTAAAATTCGTCAAAAAAAGGACCTCTAAATTAGTCCATATTAGCCAACTGTGGCAGACATATGCCAGACGACAAATTTATATTATAATGCCAGATTATCTTTTGGACAAAGTAAATTTCAAAACAATTTTAAAACCTCATTTTTATTTTATGCTATTGCAAAGTTTTATACCTCTAAAAAAACACCTTTAAAAGCGCTCAGTAAAATTTTGTAAATAAAATAAAAAATACATTTAACTACTTATACAAAGTGTTAATAACGTTATTGTGTTGCTTGTGTTTTATTGAGAGTGTGTTGGTTATTTTTAATTTAATTTGGTTTATATCTGCTCCCTTAAAATCAATTATAAACTTCCCAAGTAAGCTTTTAGAAATAAAGATCCTTTAAAAAATTTTTTTAATTATAATTTCGAAAAAAAATAAAAATGTTGTATGTTTTATTTTTCCAAATTAATGAAAATAAAAATCCAAACCCTTGTACATATGCATTATTGTAAGCAAATGTTATAAATCAGTTATTTCCAAATAGATCTAACAGAACAGAACAAAACTGTGTAATTGTTAACTGAGTTCATCCTGTTAAGAGTCGTTTCTAAAAATATTAATTTCTAAAAATGTTAATAAAGTTTACTTGATGGACTTTCTTTGGCAACCAGTTTAATCCACAAAAATTCCAGCTATTATGTGTTATTTATGGAATTACAAGCAATATAAATTATTTATTAATTTACTTATAATTTAAAAAACCAACTTTTCTGTAACTCTGAATTTAATTAGTCTTATAATTAATTAAGTAATATTTAGTCTATTACTGGTTATCCCAGGATCCATCTTTGAAAAAACTGGCACACTTAAGTTGACAATAAGCTATTCATATGTGAAAAAAAATAACTAAATGAAAATTTCTCAGTCAGGCTTTAGTTCATTTTTTATTTCTGATGTAAAAAGATAACTGTTGCGATTCGGGAAATTTTTGCTTTCCGTTGCATAATTTAATTAATGAACTGAAGACTAACTAAAAATGTAATATTTGGTTGTATACTTATGTTAAGTGACAATAATATTATCATTTTAGATTAGTCGTCACAATCTCTTACATTCATGGTCATAGAAACCCTCGGCCAGCTTAAATATCGTTATTTTAAAAACAAAAAACACATCTAATCGGAAGAAATAAGAAATCATTGTAAACACCAAATAACGCTTAACACCACTAAACACATCATGGATTTTTTCTCGGTATCATTTAAGCAATAATATTATCAATATTAATTTTTAGCTTTAAATATAAATAATTTTAATAAATGACAGGTGCAATTGATTTACTTGCACAGATGAAGTAGTTATTTCATTTGTTTGCAACAAAATTTATTGTTATTTAAAACCTTAATAAAGATGAAAAAGATAAACTTCGCGCATCTCGGCGTTAAATTTTTTTTAATTTTTCTTTATGTTGTGCAGAGGTGAAATATAAGAGGTGTTAAGAACAGTAAGACTATCAATTATATGTAAGTACATATTTTTTAATACATATCAATAATATTATTATATACTTAATACACATGAAAAGTTATTCATTCAACTGTTGAGCAAACTTAATTTGTTTTTGAGCAAATTAATTAGTCTTTATTAATTATGCTTTATTCGTAAAGCAATTTAAATTGTTTGACCCAATGAAAATTATTTAATGCTTAAGCAAGCGTCAGTTTCTCTTTTAAAGACATTCCAAATTTCAGAAAATTTTAATCAGCAGCTTTGAATTCCAAGCCTAAGTAAAAATTTGGTAAAATAAAATTGTCCGTTTGCAATCTACATATTTATTATTATTTAGTTTTTCAAATTCCCAACAGTATTCCAATAATATTGTACATAGTTGATGAAAATCAGCAGACGTATAACTTTAATTAGGAGAACTAGGAGAGAGAATTTCCGTTTTTCTTTGCTGATAAAATACAATTCTCATTTAATCAATTAAGTTTAAGACATGAGAATCAATTTTGGAGCTATATGAGAGACTCTGAAGTGGCCATGTGATCGGTTATGCTTACCCGCGGTAATACAATTTTTATGAATGATATATAAATTTCTATTTACGAAATTGTTAAAGCCATCAAGCATAAATTAAACAAATTTTTACATCTAAATTTTGAATTTAAATGAGTAATTGTTTTGTATTAGTTGATAAACTTAATATTAATTAGTAATAACTAGTATGAATATATTTTAAACTTTGATGCTTGTGTTAGTTGATTTCTTAGTTTATCAATCAAATTTTTGAACACAATAAGCAGCTTTAGCTTGTTTAAAATGGGATTCAACTTCAATCAATTCCAGTGATTTTATTAGCAATAATTTTTAGGTTAATTTTTGAAGGTTGGTTAAAGTATCTTCACCAGAAACCTATCTAAAATCTCTTTAATAAATTTAAACTATTCCAAAACTCTTCTTACATTTTAAGGCCTTTAAAAGACTCATTTAAGCTTTCTAAAAATAGCAGCAAAAACCCGCCAGTCCCTATTTTCGTAAATCTTTGATATAAGACCAATATCATAATAGCTTGCAGTGTTTATTGAATTTTGTTAATTAAATAACCCTCACTGTGCATAGATCAAGTTAAGGAAAAACGATATTTTTTTGTGGAAAATTTTTGGCAATTTTTTGTTTTTCCTTTTTTTCCGTTCGAACCAGTACTTAGGAGATGACCCCTACTTATGCAATGCATTGTACGAGAACTAGGAAATTAGGTTATGGGGAGAAGAAAAGAGGAAGTAGCGTTTGTGGACATTCAATTTGAATACATTAAAAGCGATAGGAAAGACCTCTGGAGAGTGTTTATTCCACATACGAACTGTTCTGCTAAACCACGAATTCTCCCTGTAATGCGTAGTGCGATTCACTGGAAAATCGAGTGCGAGTAACGGGAACAAGTTCCCTAATTTCATTAGAGCACTTACCATTGTAGTAACGATAGAACAGTGAAATACAACCAACATTGCGTCGATGATCAAGAGAATAGAGTTGGATACCCTACTGTCCCCAATAAGCCTCTTGGCCCTCTCCTGCACGCGGTCGAGCAACTCCAAAATAGATTTTTGGTCGCCGGCCCATACATGAGAGTTGTATTCCATTATCGCACGGATGTAGGTGGTATAAATAGTACGAAGATCGAATAAAGTGAACTATCTCTAACACCATGTTAGAAAACCGAGGCACTTTTTTTTTATATATAAAAGAGAAGTAGCACTTCAGGCAACAATGCCTATTTAGTCACGTACCGTGCTACATTCTTTAGGAAAGGGATAGAGAATAGATGAAACAGGTGGTGAAAGTAGAAGGATAGTCGGAAATTAACTGTCGTATATAAGACAGCACAGCGACCAGTGACTATGCCTTCATCGTTGAGCAGCCCCATCGATAATCAATTTTTATTTTTGTAGTGAAAAAACCCAAGGTCTTCGTTGGGAATCGAACCCACAACCCCCATATTTACAAGCTAGTACACTACCTATTAGCCTACAGGGGCACCTAAGCTTCAAGGGGCACTTGAAAGCTTCTTTAAAAACTTGAAAAATGTGTTTAGTCCATCGAACATCCCACTGAATTTTCATACCAAGAACACCAAAAGGGTCCAATTCCATAATACCTATATCACCCATAGTAACAGATGCAGCACCATTCCCGCACACAGATATATAAATATAAGTATAACTATTCGTAATATCGAATTTTTCAGCAAGAAGTTTGTTTTTCAATTGTGGCAATACCATTAAGTTTTGACATTTAGTTTTTTGACGTATTCGTAATAGATGCATTGGCAATTGTTAAAATTAATTCAATTTCGCACGAAAATCGCATTAAAATAATTCAAATCCACTATATAGTGGTGGTTCTGTTAAAGCACATTTCGTAAAACTCGTGATATTTGCGGCCAATATAATCGTTCTTCCGACAGGCTCAATGGCAACACGTGTTCCGTCAGATCGTTCAACTAAAAATATTGCAGCTGTGAGCCACAGTGTTGAAGCAGATCCAAATTTGTCAATTCCTCGACGTTCTCAACAATTGTGTTTGTTTTGGATAACACATGCCGAATTTTGCGTAAGGATATGATTTTGCAACCTTGCAAGGTTCCACTGGTGCAGGAATTGTAGCCGACCAACTATTCACATCGCCGTAGATTCACTCAATTCATTTAAGAACAACCGGCTAGTTTTTCCGAAAAAATTAATTTTTCAGACGAAAAACCCATTGCGCTTGTAAGGAAAATCTATTTTAGAAAACAAACTTCTTGTTGAAAAATCCTTTTGAGATTTTGATACAATATTTGAGCCTAATAAATTTGATCCGCATTTGCATCTGTTTGACTTTGAAGACTTTAAATTCTCATGCTACAGCCGACGCAGTATTTGTTGGAATACAACAGGTAGGAATAAGAAGATGAAAAAAAATGTTTTCGACGATCACACTTTGAAAGACTCGAATTTTATTCGAAGTAAATAACAGTATTTTTGTAAAAAAGTTGCAACAAAACAAATGATGATTTTAACTTATTACAATATGTCGTCTTAACTTTTAATTATTAGTTTTTAGATTTATTCTTAAAATATTTTTAAGAACACTTATGTACATTCCAACTATGTATGTATGAATAGATAGAATCGATGTACTTCGTGGTATTGGCTCGTATTAGATTTAAAGGTGACTTTTAAATTATATTTAGATGACGATTTCTGGAAGTCTCTAACAATAAAATTGTGATTTGTGTGGCTTCTAATTGTATTTTTATAAATTTTTAGATGATACCCAAATTATCCTGCTCCACCACAAAGGGTTTACGATGACACCAAATATTTATTTATAAACACTGAGGCTGTATGATCGTGATCATATGTTTTAGTTTGGTTTTAATTATATTTTCGCCTTATTTTAACTTTTTCTATGACAACTTTGTAAATAAATTCGTAATTGTTTGAATTTTATTTAAGACTATTAATCGTTTATAATTCTATTGTTTAACTGTTTAAGGTTTTATGAATATTTATCTAGAAATTAAAGCAATTAATTTGTATAATATGCCGTATTTTCAAATTCCTTTAAATTAATCTACGATTTCTTTAAAGTATTCTATGAGTAATTCAATTATTGTTTCTAAAATAATCTAATATTTTTGCAGAGTATATTTTGCCTATAACTATTTATATCATCCTAATGTTATATTGTGTTGGAATTATAGGAAGATAATTTTCTTTGGGATAAAAGATAATTGAAATAATTATATCGGGGCTTTAGATACATAACAGCTCGTGCTGATGCTCATAATTATAAAAGCCTATACAAAAATCGTTTTTTCACTCTCTAAAACGATACGGGGACTAAGTTTGTTCATTTATAATACAAATTTAATTTCCAAAACATGGATAGCTTTCGATTTCAAATACCATTTTTTATCTCCGAACTTTACGCTCCACCATACATAAATTACGAATATTAAATCTACAACAATTTAAATAATACTTAAACTTTATATTAAAAGAGCAATAGAAAGGTGCTGGCCTAAGCGTGATGTTTTTTGGTTGAGTCCCATTAGTTATGGCATATTTTTACGAAGAATACTGAAGCAAATTGTAAAGATTCATAAAAAAATCATATTTTGCCAGTGTCCGAAATAAAACCCCAGCAAGCAATCTGCTTGAAAAAAAATCATCTAAGATATTTTTGTCTGGAATTATTCATTTATTCATTTAATTATAATTAAATATAAGATTCCTTGTAACCTAAAAATTTAATTTAAAAAATAGTTATTTTATAATCAAAAATAAAAATGGCAAACTCAATACTAATAATAAATATCGTGCGTTTGGCAAAGAATTTATTAAAAATGTAATTAATTACGTGTTGTTTTATAAATTACACCAGTCAATAATTTTATAACCTTGTGTTGCCACCAAACACGGCTTGCCCCTCCCAAAATTTAAAGGAAAAACATTTATTCAATCAATATTTCAATTATAATATTTTGTAGATTCGGCCTGTTCGCAAAACTGAATAAAACATATCTTTTAATATTGAAAAGTTCATTACAACAAATGTTAAAATTATTCCCACTTATTCTAATCTTATTTTTCAAAGCATATAAAAAATCTTCTCCAAATAATTGTTTCGGTCCAAACAATAAACGTTTATAGCAAACTTTTGGTTATCTGTTTGTAGATATCTATTACGCAGACATGTGTTATTTCAAATCACACAGAATTGGTGTTAACTCTATTTTGACTATCTACGAAAAATGTTTGTGTAAAGTGCCATTGTTCGACAACGAGTGCATATAAACGAAAATTATGAATTTGTACAAACTTCAAAAACTCCAAAATAATACCGCTTCTGGTATTACTACTACTCCTTCAATAATATATAATAACATTTATCTCAAAAAAATGTTTTTCTCAGAAAGACTGCCGCATAATACGTGACCACAGTGTAAGAGCTGAAATGTATCGATGAATATTTTTAAATAGAAAAACTAAATTTGGGTGCCTTGGTAAACGAGGAAGGTGTTTATATAGTTATCAATTTATTTAGTAATCGAGGACAGTCGACAGTGGCGAAAAATGCTTACTGATTGGTATGACATCAATGGCGAAGAGTATTCACAACTTTCGTATCCAGTTGATGATCCTATTATTTGTTAAATTTATTAACACAAACTCCCACCGGCATTTTGTACAAATTTATACAAATTTATTGGCTAACTCAATGATAGCACGCAGGAAAATATTATTAAAACAAAACTTCATATCAATTAAAATTTTTATAAAAATTATGTTTTAAAAAGGAACTTTCGAGAGTTCCTAAAATGTCGAGGTAATAAAGCTAATCTTTATTATATTTTCGTTTATTTAACAAATTAATTAAATCTCTGTTAATCAATATTTTTGTTATATCTATTAACAGCCACATAAATGTATCGTAATACGAATGTAAGTATGTAATCGAAAATAATATTCAAAATTAAAAACTACTCAAATTTGGACTATTTTTGAAGAAAATTTTTTATTATGAAATATTCGTTTAATTTGTCAGGCTGTTTTAAATTTCTAAAAAAAAATAAATAAAAATACTGATATAACAGAAATAAGGAAAATAAATGGTTATAAAAACTACTTAACTTAACAATAATTTTAATATTAATTTCATATATACATACACTTTTTTTGTATAATTTGTTTACTGAATGAGAATTATTAGAGAGAGAAAGAGGAATTTCGTACGATTTGTATACGTGATTAACTATATAGAATATGAGATTTATAAATGCTTTAAAGATTAAATTATTTACGCTATTTATTCTCGATTTTCTATATATTTGATTTATGATTTTATGTACAGGTGAAGTTCTAATTAATATCACTTAAACGCCATATTTAATGCCGTAATCTTGATAATGACCGACATGAGATCTGTAGTGAGACAAATTGCTGAGATTGCCCAAGTTGCTTAAATTCCCGCTTAAATGATGATGGTGGTGATGATGATGTGAACTAATGAGAGCAGCAGCGGAGGTATTTGTTACAATAGCAGAGGAGACGGGTGGAGCTGGTGAACTGGCCGATTGTATACTGCCTGTAGGACTGCCGGTGTCCATTTGGCATGACTGATTCTGTTCAAAAATGATGTCTCTAAAGCCCAGTGAAGTGTGGCCGGGCACCACCGAGGAAGGACTGCTGGTGACAACTGCATGATTGTTGTGGTTATGATGATTATTATTTGTATTGGTGGGCGTATTGTTGTGAAGTGAATTATTGATTGGTTCCGAGGGTGGGGTTTCCGGTGTATACCAACCACCATGTGCTGGACCATGAGGTGTGGTAATAGCTGTTGGCGAATTTCCCGAAGACGTAGTGGTTGTAGTACCAGAACTAATGCCTCCCAGTTGAACACCATTGTGGCTAGCTCCCCCTGGTGTTAGAGGATGAGCATGACTGGCAACATGGTGGTGATGATGATGCCTTAACTGCTGAGCGTGATGAGCAGCCGCCGCGTGATGAGCATGCATTTGTGTTGACGCTGCCACACTAAGATTTTCCTCATTCAAGGCATGATGATACGGATAGGCAGAGTGGTGCAATCTAGGATTGTAGACATTCATAAGAGAATCGACCGTAAATCCAGGATGATCTACTCCACCGGCTGTGAGGTGATTCATTTGAGCCAAACTGTCATGGCAAGAGTTTAGCATGGCAGCAGTACTTAGACCAGCAGTCATAGAATCTTTACCGCTTAAACAGCCCAAATCCATACTCAGGGGTTCCTTCTTAAAGTGATGAGCATGAGCCATATGTTTGGCATCAATGATGCTGCCATTGGCCGTCATTAACTTTAACGGTTTCATTTCAGCCAACTTTTCATTCATCATAGCCTGGCGTTTCATGGCTTCCTCCTTTTCACGCATGACATCCTTTTTCTTGAAACGACGCCGTCTTCGCAAGAAGGAACCGTTGTCAAACATGTTATAGGAGTCAGGATCCAAGGTCCAATAAGAACCCTTGCCAGGCTTTTTATCATCTCGAGCAACCTTCACAAAGCACTCATTCAGACTTAGATTGTGGCGTATGGAATTTTGCCAGCCCTGTTTATTGTCACGGTAATAGGGAAAGCGCTCCATAATGTATTGATAAATGCCATTTAGAGTCACCTTTTTGTCGCTGGAATTCTGTATGGCCATAGCAATGAGTGCGATGTAGGAATAAGGCGGCTTGACAATTTCCTTATTCTGATGAGGAGCTCCCAAGCCATAAGCAGAGGCCGGATAAGAATAGCGGGAATACTGATCGTAAGCGTAATGGGCGGCTGTTGTCATTGCACCAGCGGCCGTGGCTGCTGAAGTCGGATAACCGGCGGTTTGAGCGTAGTGACGTGTAAATGTATTTTGATCGGTGAATAACGTATGCATTGTGAACAAATTTTTTCTCTTAAAATACTTTTTTTATACTTTCAAATTATTTTTTATTTTTTTTTTACTAACAATAAAAATATTTATTTCAATTTAATTAATTTAGCATTTTCAGTTTTTTATTAATTGTACTTAAATTTAATTTTACTAAACTTTCCACACATTTAACTTGATTTAATTCAATTTTGATTTATTTTCTTAAATATTCATAACACTTTCTCAAGATATATTTTTTCGTGTGTGTGTGTGTGTATGTTGTTTTTACGAAGGGGGAAATTCTTCAAGTTTATTAAAATATTTATTTATTATTTTATTTATATTATTGCAATTTTTTTGTTTTGAGGTAAAGTAAATATGCAGCACGTTTTGATTTATTTTTCTTGTAATTTTTTTCTGAATGTTGTGTTTTTATAAGTTGATCGATGCGTTCGAACAAGTAACACGTCAGATACTGAATCTGTGACTGAAACAACATTGAACATGAGTCAGTACGGATACATGAAAATCTCTACAAGCACCCCCACTTTTGTAATGAAACATATAAAAACCCATACAACTGCACTCACATAAAAGCAGGGAAAACGACTATAAGACGAGGCAACTCTAAGCTACCACTCTATGCACACAAATCCAATACCGAAGCAGTTGTGTAGTGCCATGTGTGTTGCTGTTGTTTTTATGGCACAAATTCACCACCATACAAAAACAACACTTGGGATTAGTTAACTGTATACAAAATTAGGACTTGTGCTCTATTGTTTGGATTGCCAGAGCAAAAGCGAGAGAGCGAGTATTTGTTTTTTTTTTTTTTCTTTTCCTAAACGGTCGCATTCACCAACACACAATCCCATAGAAAAATATAGAATTGTGAGCTTGCGTGTGCATTCGTACCTACCTTTGCGTGCACATACGGTCGCCATTCATGATTTCGCTTGTGTTTTGCCAAAACTGAATGGTCTTTTTTTTGTTTCTCATCGAATTCCCGCCTTTCTAATTACTCTTTAAAAATAGTTCCTATCCCATAGACACTCTATACACGCATACATACATACATGGTTCATTTAATTCAGTAGTTAGAAAAAACAATAACAGCATCATAATTTTGCAAGTAAGAAAATAATTTCATTTAATTTGAACCAAACTGGTAACACCGGAACATAAAATTTTCAAAGATATTTTCGAACAAGTTACCTGTCCTGATTTTACGCTCAACAGAATCTCCTTTTTTTCTAGCCTTACTTGGTCCATCAAACATATTTATGTCTATTTTTTCTTGTTTTTTATCGCCATTGGTGCTGACTTTGCAGTTAGTTTGTGAAATTAAAGGGCACAATATTGTCCCATACAAAGAATCAGCTTTGTTTCCATTGGTCATACATATTTGGGTATTGATTGTGATGTTGCATTAGTTTAATAACTATTTTTACTCATATAGGTAGAAGAGTTTCAGTTGCTCTCTATAGTGTGTTCTAGCTAGGCTCATATAAGTATAATCTGTCAATTATAATATAGCAATAATGTGATAATTTTCCTTGAATTGAAATTTGTTAATAACAAAAAAAACTTTATGATTCCGACTTATTTTGTGTCACATACATATATGCATTTCTGTATGTGTGTATATACCATGTGTCATGTGTATGCACTATAATATTTGAAAGTGAATACGGATGTTCTATCTATTAGCGGAAGAATTTGGTCAGCTGACAAACTAAACATTTAATAAGGACAAAGATGAAGACGAGTAAGCAATGATTACTGAAATAGGTACCAAAGGACTCACTGATCACAATATGGAAAAGTCCAATTGAAAAGTTATACGCGACAAAAATATCTATGCTGCATACATCTATGCATTCTATTCTCTTTGTCGATAGTATTTTGTCAAAATTGCCTTCAACGAGATTAAATTATCAGAAATGCGCAAATGATACAATTGTAAAGTCATATTAAGAATAATAAATAATTAGTTTTAGTTTGAATTTTATTTTAATTTACATTAATTTATGATTCCTTTAAAAATAAATATTTTATAATGTTCTCATAAAATGTTTATTATTCAAAAAATATATTTGAAATGTATTATGGCGGGGGAAAGAATGTTCATATGGAGATTTCACTATTACAACCATCAGCCATCAGTGATCCATTGTACTTCTCTGTTCCATCTATTATATCCCAATTATAATATTTGCCGATATGAAACTAATCAGGAAACTACTAAATTTAGTAGTAATAACTTTGTGATGTTAGTAGTTATTTTACACATTTTCAGGAGATAAATATCAGAAATTGTGTCTGACGTCTGACGTAAAAGCATTTTTTCCAAATTATCACCCGTAAAGTATTCTTCTTGTCCGTAAACGGCTTAATATGTTCATTGAGCTTACTTTTAAAAAAGAGGTATGGAGTTAACGATATACATTTTTGCTGGCACCTGCATGCGTACTTTGAAAAGGGTTTTCAACAAGAAGTTTGTTTTCTAAAACAAAATAAAACAACAAGTTTAGTTTAAGATGATTAAAATTTTTATTGTATTACAAAGTGAAAAGTTCGGCAATTATGACTGACAAATGATATCTGGCAAATTTCCACCATGACCACGCTGACAGATGTCGTTTCTTTCATCAAAATTTTTATCACTTTTTGGCAAAATAGTGGTACTATTTTGTTAATCCCATTACGGATTTTGAGTTTTAAGGCTGCAATCGATTCGATTGGCTCCGTATAGACTCTGCCATTAACACAACCCCACAAAAAATAATCGTGGTGTTAAATCACACGATCTGGCTGACCACTTAACTACTGATTATCGTAAAATTATGCGATCGGGAAATTTGGTTTGCAATAAATTGATCGTTTCATTGACTGTGTGACATGTGGCACCGTCCTGTTGAAACCACATGTCTGTGATACCAATGTCCTCAATAATAGGCCAAAACTGACCGTTACCGCATTTGCAGCCTCATCTTCGACAAAAAAAGGCCCAATCACGCCTCCAGACCACATAGCGCACTATGAGCATGCAAAGAAGTCTTTATTACACTAGGGTCGTTCAGACATATACGCATATATGTCTGAACGACCTGCTAATTAAAAAAATATAAAATATATTTAATTTTAAAATTTTTATAGTTTTTTTAAACGATCTTTTTTTATTTATCTTTAATAAATATCTTTTTTTCTTTTTAACGATCTTTTATATATATATATATATATTTTTTTTCGATATTTCGCTTCTTTAGGAAAAAAAATATATTTATAAAAAAGATCGTTAAAAAGAAAAAAAGATATTTATTAAAGATAATTTTAAAATTTTTAAATTTATTTCTATTTATTTTCTATTCATCTTAAGTGTTTTAGAACCAGGAGAAAAAATGTTAGAGTAAAATACGCTCGCAGAGAGGCTAAGAAACAAATAAAATAGTTCTGTGTGTTTTTAGCTTTTGATGGGGATTTATTGTTTTTGTCAGCTTTTCCATGCTCTTGTTGTCAGCTTTCAATTTTCGTGGATGTGAAAGAGATAGACTGAATGATTGTATTAAAAGTGGGATGCTTTTGAATTGTTCCCAATATTGATTAAAATTGGACGTGTCATACCATCATATCACATGGTATTGTGCAGAAAGGGATTTATTTTCGTTTGCATTTCAATAGATTTAATTAATAGTTAAAATACTGCACAAATATAGATAAAAATTTTCAAATCGGTTTAGTTTAGAGTTGCAAAGTGTGTGTTTGTTTGTTTCAGTTAGTATGGAAGTAAAGGCAAACGTGTTATTGTTATCCAAATGTATGTAAATATTTTAAATAAAATAATTTGTTATTTATAAAGCATCAATTAAATTTAATTGCCTCTTCGATGTTTCATTTTAATTAAAATAGGTGAAATTCTGTACCTCGTGTGGGCCGCTGTTTAAATTTTAATTTTTTTTAGGCTTGTTACGACGGGCACTATAATACATCCTGTGAATAAATTCAAAGTAAGACCATGTGTAAATACCATTGGGACGCATTAATTTCAATACTTGCTTTTATAGTTAATCAACTATAAAAACTCTCTGTATCTTGCTCTTCAATAAAAATATGAACAAACAGATGAAAATAACGTTACTATCGGAACACCATTTATTTAGTTTTATTTGCATTCCTTCATTTGTCCTTGTTTTTTTTTTTAAAAAAAGAAATAGCACTTCAGGCAACAATGCCTATTTAGTCAAGTACCGTACTACATTCTTTTAGGAAAGAGATTAAACAAGTGATGAAAGTAGAAGGATAGTCGGAAATTAACTGCCGTTTATAAGACAGCACAGCGACCAGTGACTATGCCTTCATCGCTGAGCAGCCCCACCGACAGTCAATTTTTATTTTTGTAGTGAAAAAAACTAAGGTCTTCGTTGGGAATCGAACCCACAACCCCTATACTGACAAGCTAGTACACTACCTACTATCCTACAGGGGCACCTATAGTATATTAGCGTCTGTCTACAACAGCTGCAATGAAACATAATTTAGGTTTTTATTTTAATCTTGTCACCTATTTATATAGCGGACGTATTTCTGCATATTCTCTCCGAATTCTTAATTCTTCCTACTACGGTTAAACTAAAGCGATATATGTTAAAAGCACGCAACACTAGGAATATCCATTGTATTTTAGTATTTTAGGTTTTGTATTTCAGTTATTTCACTTTTTGTACTTGATATTATAGCGAACACAACAATATTTAAACTTTAAATAGAGTTAAAAAACAAGGCTACGTTTATCAAAAACATTCTATAATTAATGTTTTAGTTTTTGTACTTCTTGCATTGCTTTGCTGGCAGTGTAGAAATTTAACATGTCTGTCTATCGCAGTTAAAAACCATTAATATTTTTATGAATATTACGTCACTTTCGGCATACGCTTTATTTATTGGTATTTGCTATAATAGAGATTATACTTTTTTTTTTTTTTTTTTTTTTTTTTTTTAAAAGAGAAGTAGCACTTCAGGCAACAATGCCTATTTAGTCAAGTACCGTGCTACCTTCTTTAGGAAAGGGATAGAGAAGATACACAGGTGGTGAAAGTAGAAGGATAGTCGGAAATTAACTGCCGTATAAAGACATCACAGCGACCAGTGACTATGCCTTCACCGCTGAGCACTCCCACCAACAGCCAATTTTTAATTTTGTAGTGAAAAAAACCAAGGTCTTTGTTGGGAATCGAACCCACAACCCCCATACTGACAAGCTAGTACACTACCTACTAGCCTACAGGGGCACCTAATCTTTTATCGGTGAAAATTCCAGGGGTCTACCTATTCCAGTTTAAGAGATAAACGGCTGTGATAGATGGGCAAATGAACAGGCAGTGTAGTGGAGAGAGTTCCATTTTTACAATTTGTGAACTGGAGCTCTTAAGACACAGCTATGAAAAACTAATGTTCCCTTTTAGATTCTTTAAGGATTTTTTGCTCCAACGAATACCTTAGGTTCAGATCAGCCATTTAAAGAGGAAATATTAGCATCTAGATAAATTTTATTCTCCTTAATTTTTTTGCGAGCAACTTTACGAAATTCTCCATTTCTGATTTTATGGAAGAGCTGTGCAAAACACTGTTGGAAGAATTCGATGCCAAAAGATATATTCGATTTAAGGTTCTACATGAAAAATTCATGGTATTAAGTTGTTTGTATTTGTTTCGATAGTAAATAAAAAATATTGTTATCATCCCTTTTGTTCGGTATAAACGTCAGGCGCTTTTCATGTGATGACGTCACTCTCAAGTAATGTTCTAAACTGTACAGTTTACAACTTTACACTTTAGAGTTTTTCACGTAGAAATTTAAAATTTATTTTAAAACTTATTTAAAAAAAAAATGACTTAAAATTTTTTTAGAATTCAAATAAATTTTAAACTATAATACAAAAAAGAAAAAAAATATAAAACAAAGTTAATAGATTTTGCTAATAAAATTATAATACAAAATTCTTAAATAAATAATATCTGGCCACAAGTTACTTCAAATTCATAAACACTTCAAAGCTTTAGAGAAAAATATTTATTTTAACGTTTCAACACTTGCAAGCTTTAAATAAAATGAAAGTCGATACCAGATAACTCTTTTCCTTGCAGATACACATACAGCCTCTCAACGTCAGTTAAGAAAATATTTTAATATTTTACTTAGAAATTCAATAAATCAGCTCAAAAGGAAAAATATATTTAAAATGTAAATTTTAATCTTTTTTATGAATGAAAAATATTAAAGCAAAAGGAACATTTGGCCCACATCAAATGCACTTGAGCAGAAGTAAAAACAAAAATAAAAATCGAAAATGAATTTTTATTAAGTAAATATTTTAAATCTACAATAAATATATTAAATATTTATTT
This sequence comes from Trichopoda pennipes, assembly GCA_030448955.1. NCBI lineage: Eukaryota > Metazoa > Arthropoda > Insecta > Diptera > Tachinidae > Trichopoda > Trichopoda pennipes. The sequence continues at coordinate 1,547,596 of JASKUP010000099.1, forward strand.
AACCTTTTTCAAATAACAAAAGCCTAAGAATTAAATAACTTTAAAATCACCACATATATCAAGCAAAAGTTGTAAACTCAATCACAATACGTTTACGTATTCATGCATCTGTTTGCCTCTTTTAGAGAGGGAGAAGGAGTCCTGGAATCATTGGTTTAAACAAAATTTTAAAAATTATCCTGAACTAATATTTTCATAGGTCAGACTTGTAAAAACAAAGAGAGAGAGAGTGAAAGAGAAACATTATTAGCCATTTTTTAACGTTTTTTATTTTACCTAATTTTTAAACAGCCCCTTTTTGTTTTTTTTGCTTCTTACACTCAAAACTAGATTTTGATTTATCTAAGAACATTAAAATTTTGAACGGTTTTCTTTAAAGTTTCGAAGTCTTAGTTGAAATACAACCTACATTGCGTCGATGCTCAAGAGAATCAATAGAGTTGGATGCCCTAATGTCTCCAATGAGCCTCTTGGCCCTCTCTTGTACTCGGTCGAGCAACTCCCAAATAGACTTTTTAGTGCCGTCCCATACATGAAAGTTGTATTTCATTTTCGGACGGATATAGGTGGTATAAATAGTACCAAGATCGGATGGAGTGAAGTATCTCTTACACCGTTTAAAAAAACCGAGGCACTTGAAAGCTTCTTTAGTAACTTGAAAATGTGTTTAGTCCCTTGAAGATTGCACTGAATTTTCATACGAATAACATCAAGAGCGCCCAATTCCGTAATACCTAATACCTATATCACCCATAGTAACAGATGTAGCACCATTCCCGAACACATATCTATGTGTAAGCATGCAATATTGCGTCTTGCGGGCATTAAAATCGACTCTATTTACACGACCCATTCCAAGATTATCGCGAGATCGTGACTTAGCCTATCATTCATGTTTCGCCTTTTGGAACTTACCTCCAACTGGTTCGGTCTATTGTCAAATTAATACGACAAATGGTGCTGTCATCTACGAAAGAGTAGGCAGGGTTGAAAGTTTGACAAAGAAGGTCATTTAGAAAAATAAGAAATAGGGTAGGAAAAAGAACGGACCCTTGCGGCACCCCTTAATTAATCCTGAACTCGTCTGATGAAATCCCACCTATAACAACTCGTATAGCGCGATTCCTGAAAAATCTCGATATTAATCTGGAAAAATTATCACCGACACCAAAAGCAGCAAGTTTTGACAGAAGTGCATCATGCCACACTCTATCAAACGCCTTAGAAATATCTAGAGCCACCACCTTACTTTCTTCGAAGTGATGTATGGCTGTATGCACCATTGTTCATATGAAAGCCCTCAGATCATCCCTACAAAAACCATACTGTCGGCCGTTAAGTAAGCTGTTGTACTCCAAGTACCTCGCAAGATGAAAATTAATCATACTTTGCATCACTTTGGAAAGTGCAGAATAAATTGCAATTGGGCGGTTATTTTCAGGGTTGTTAGCATCATTCTTTTTGGTGATCGTTGTTGCATTAGCAACCTACAAACACTATGGAAATTCGTCGGCATGATACATCGTGCTGAAAAGGGTTGCTAACGGGGATGCTAACGTCGAAGAGGACTATTTCCAGAGCAGTGCTGGAACCCCCCCCCCCCAAGGAGACATGTTGATGTTGAAATTTGCCTTTTTAACCGCTCGAGCTTGAAATAATATCTTCGGCATAGTAACGGATACTCTGCCGAGCTTCGAGGATGGTTGATTGCTTTCCGGCAAATAAGAAGTGGTTAGCTTTATCAACCGGGGCAGTGAATATTTGGTCATTCTTTAAAAGAGCCCGAATTGACGAACCAGAATTATTCCTTACTCTTTTAACAAATGTCCAAAAGCCTTTGCTACACACTTTGGCACAAAGACGCTCATCGTACACATTTTCTTACGCCTTAGTACATTGACACATGAACATCATGCTCTTTTGCGTAGCGAATCAGAATCTGCGTTTTTGTTTCCACGCCTCCTCTCTTAATCTGATTTGCATTTTTGCATGTCTGATTAAACCAAAACTTCGATCTGATTTAAATCGAAATTTCTTTTCATTCCAAACAAAATGCTGGTTGCAATCATTTCCGATAGGGCTTCGACATTATTGTCCAAGAAACATAATTTCCACTAAATTGCCTACAAAATTCGTTGAGCTCATCCCAGCGAACCTTTTTATAGCAGATTTCGAAACGTTCTAAAGAACGAAAAATGCTTTTGTTAAATCACTTCCACGATTTCAAATTAATTGTGTAATTTTTATGTGCTTTTATTGGCTTCTGAGAATTTTTGGAAATAAAATTTAAATGTTAAGTGGTAAAACTATCGGGTTTTTGAACAGGAAGTTTGTTTTTCAATTGTGTCAACACTAACAAAATGACACTTAGTTTTTTGACGTATTTGTAGCAGATGCGTTGGAAATTATTACAATGATTTCAGTTTCGCACGAAAATCGCATTAATTCAATATAAAAATGGTGATTCTGTTAAAGTTGCATTTTGTGATTTTCTTGATATTTTCGAACAACAAATTTGAGCGACAGGCTCGATACAAAATGTGCGAACTCCAACGCTTCTTCGGCAGGGTCGTTCAACTGAAATCATCGCAGTCATCACATCAACTAAAATATGTAAATACTGCATAGCCTCTTATAACACAATTAATTCATGGTAATTATAGCGAAAACTAAAAAGTATAAGCTGAATTGTTTTTATATTATCAAATAATCTCTAACAATTGCCAATGTGCAAATTAATTTTGAAAATTATTGTTGTGCACAAAATACGAACCGCTCATTATGTCCATTTTTTAATATAATTTACCCGATTAAATAACGATAAAAAATATGTTTCGATTAAAATGAAGCTTTGAAAATGTTTGAAAATATCTTTGGTTTTTAAGCGATCCAATCTTAAGATTGGAAACAACAATTCCATTTATTACAATTTAGCAGGAGTAAAATATCTCGGAAGGGAAAAATTTTGATTCGTAATCGCAAAAAAACTGTTTGGGAGCCAGGTCGTATTCATGTAGAAAAGATGATGGCTTTTGACTTGGAAAATTTAGTCTGAGTTATTTAAATGTTGTTTCCATTTCTAATTTGATAAGAAAAGAAGATGTCTACCGGTAATCCCGTTCTTTTAAAATATTAATTATTTTATAAAAGTATTATTTATCAAGACATATGTTAAAATGGATTATTCTGGAGAATCCATATAAAGTAGTTTAGTAGTCCCCTATTGTTTTTAATGTCTGTCAGTTAGTGTGGCTATCTGTCTACCACAGCGTTCAATCTCAGGACCTGTAATAGGTAGATTTTAAAGATTTTGAGAGATGGTATATTAATATACGTAACTTAATAACAAATACTAAACGTTAAAGGGTATTCCGAATATAATATGATGTTAATGATAATGTTGAAAATAGTCGAACTTGTCGACATGTAAAATGCCCACACAGTATGTTTTACTATCTATATCTGCTGTAACAAGTACATTACGTGATAAGATTTACATCTGCACCTGGCAGTGAGCCTTAATCAGATAGTGGTCATACCACTGTGAGTGATAAGCAGCGCCACTCACGCCCTAGGAGGCCGAAGTCTAATTCTAGCAACAGGTCCTTCCTAGTAGCAATTTCAATGATTCCAGAGCAGGGCTGCAAACCACCACTTCTTGCTGAAGAGTTGGAGACTGTCCAACTCCCGTCCAGAACACATGTCTAGCATGCTCACTGGATCTAGGATCATTCCACCAGGTAGGTGTTATTAAAAGTGAAATGATCCTGGACACCATATAAAAGTGACCAACCTCAAAAGGGCCAACCTCAATAATCAGCCAGAGAACAGCTAAATGTCTAAAGAGACAGCGGAACTCTGCGAGCTCACTGATTCCCGTGGAAATAACGTGGAGCTTCCAGTTGTACCCCTGCTGACTTCAGGCGACTAGGCTTCCTTATACCCCCAGTTGCACAGGTCTAGATAGTCGAAGTTCTATAAAGACCGATATAACAAGTACAGAAAGACAAAAGATTCAAGTTGATCCTGATTATCAGCGATTTTTTTTTTGTAATCCATGCTGATCAGTCATAGGTGACCGCTATAGTGCCTTTATTGCTGAATTTTTTGTTTATCAATTGAACAACGGTGTCATGTCACACAGGTCGTGTCACAATTGGTTTTTTAAAGGAAATGTTTGGTTACCTCCTAGTTTCAGTGCCTGGACCCGTGAGTTAGCCTCCAAGATTATGCGATTTAACGCCGCTAGATCATTTTCTGTGGAAATATGTGAAGTCATTAGTCTGTGCTGATAAGTCCGAAACCATTGATCACTTGAAGGACAACACAAATGTTTCAAAAAGTCCTCGAAAGTTGCATCTCCAGATTAAACTACGTACAAGCCAGTCGTTGCGATTATATGGCAGAAGTTATATCTAAATTATAATGCCACAAATTATAATTGGAATAAAGTAAGTTTCATGTCATTAAAAAATTTATCTTTGTTTTTTACCTTTTCAATGTTCTACACCTTTTTAAAACACAATCTTTATACAGCAACTTCGCAAGATCTGCTATATATGTATTTATAAGTATAAAATGACATGATTATGAGAACTTAAATAATTCAATCAGATTATTTCGGCAATTTGTATAACGTGAGTTAATAGAAATAACCGGAATAAAAATTCAATTTTGTTTATAGAAAACTTCACAGCTTGTTAAAACGTTATAATTACTTCCACTACAACAACAAATTTGTTGCTTACTATAATTAACTTATTTTTTCTAGTTCCTTTATCACTTTTCGTACAATTGCTTAACAATATAAAAACAATATTTACTACAAATAAATAAATAGACAGAAAATAATTAAACAAAAAAATAACTGTGTTAAGAAGTGACATAATAAAAAAATATTTTATAAAAATAAATAAATAAATATGAAAAAATTAAAAAAAAAACTGTGCAATGACAAGAAAAATTTAAAAACAAAGTGAAATTATTTGAGAAAATATTTACTTAGAAAGCAAAACAGTAGACATTGTAAAAACAATCTGAAAAATACTATTGCCAACCATTTCGTTTGTGTTTGCCACAAGTTTTACATATCCTATTCATTCATGTATGCACGAGTATCTATGAGTAAAGTTTGTGTACATACATGCATACATATATATGTATGCACACAACACAACTTATTTAATAAAGAAGAAAAAGAAGAATAAAAAGTATTGGTGAATAAGAGACAAAAATATAGTGGAATAAAAAAAACCACGTCCTGTCCTTTTGGAGAAGTCAATCAATTCCTTATGATGACAGAGCTCTCTCTTTTTGGTTTAAAAAACTCCCTCGAAAATAATTTAATATATATGTACATCTACATGTATGTACATGGCCTTAACAAGGATTCTATGAAGTTTAAAATTTTATTGGTTTATTTTATTGAACCGAAACAAACAGATTAATAAATATTTATAATTGTATTTATTGCAGTTGCTTCCCATATTTGTTCAAACTTATAACCTTGAACTCTCTAATAATCATACATTTCACTTAATTATACAGACAAATTAATTTAATTTTTTGTAATTTATAATTCGTTCTTAAGGTATTATTGCCTCCAATCTGAAGAAAAAATTAAAAATTTAATTAAAAGTAAAACTAAATGCTAATTTTTGTTGTCAGGTATTTCTGTCATATAATGTGACCCTGATTCTTATAAAGAGGTTTTTATAAAGAAAAAATTGTAGCACCTAAAATTTGCAAGGCTTTGGATTTTAGTCAATGACTTTGTCAGCTGGTCTTAATTTTTTTTCCACTATCAATTCAAAGATAGTTTTGCTGTTTTTAAAAATGGTTATTTTGTCATCAAGCGCCTACAGCTTAAAGTTAACAAACCCACAAAACTAGATTTGAGATATTCTTAGATTTTTCTCGCCTATTGATCTCACTTAGTTATATACAAAACGCGACGGTTATCTTTTAGGGCAGTTTTGAAGGCTGGGATTTAAAGTTAGTAAGTTCAAGAACAGTGTTGGCGTATATTTAATAGGATATTTGGATCGTTTTCTCAACCGATTTTTCAATGTTTATTATCAGGATGTGGATACATATTGCTGGGAATTAATTTCTTCTGTTGTCTTTAAAAATTAGAATATGATTTGAAGAAAATAATTTTCTTTCTCTAACAGTGAGAAATAACAAAAACATGAACTTGAGCCTGAACAAAAACTATTCTTAAAAATTTTGTAATCAGCATTCGAGTGCCGATGTCGATTTACATGCCATTGAATATAAAAAAAAATTAAGTTTAAAACAAGTTTATCCAGTAGTCGGCATAGTTTAAAATAGTTATTTACAACCTGTTCAGAAAAGGATAATAATGGACCATGATAAAATTTCTAAAAACAATAACATTTCGCAAATTCAGACGTTTCTGCGATATGGCGACAAAAGAAAGTAGATTTTCCATAAATATAAAGAACAGGCATTAATTGCAATAAGGGAAGGTGGCATCTCCGTATTGGGTGCCCGTGTTATATATGATGTTCCAACTTACAGCACAGAATCCATGGTCGCGTACTGGAAGGTCCAAGGAGATAGATGTACCAACAATCTTATATAGACGGAGGAGAATTGAGGTGTTATCACTTATAACCGATGATCTGTTGAACACAGTTCAACAAAGTATCAAAAAGAAAAACAAATTACACCCTTTTCAACCGATTGTTGAGTAAGTAAGTGGTTCTCCGGTTTTTTGAAATGCCATCCCTATTTATCCTTTACATAGACTAAAGGCATAGACAAAGGAAAATAGTTAGAAGAATCGATATTTTTTTTTTAAAGAACAAAATGTCTTTGGCAATTTAAATCATCTGTGACATATTTTTAATGACGATGGAGGTAGCTTTTGTATGCATTCTAGGACAATCTTAACGGACATCTCAATGTAAATTCCATTCATAGAGAAAATAAAAAGTAAACAGTGGGCGTATTGCTAATGTTTTCTGCTAATGACAAAACAGTCGATCCAATGGTTGTGTGTGTCTGTTTATGAGGGTATCCAAAGAAATTGTAAGCAGCCTTTCTGGTTTCTTTGAAGATAAGAAACGGATGCGAGACTTTTTATGAGCACCTTGCAAATTGCGTCCATAACAGACTTAATGAAGATAATGTTCAACGCCCGAATCTACTATTTGTAGATAGCCACAAGTCTTCTCTGACGACTGAATTAAACCAGTTATATGCGCTACTTCCAAAGACAATGTTTATAATGCCTTTATAAGCCCTCTTTCCGACCTGAATATAGAAAATAAAATAACAACGGTTTTCGTAAATGTGACCTGTACTCATCTAACCCTGACAATGTGGATTACTCGAAATGTATTAGAAATCTTCAAGATGAATTGGCAAGATATGACATTAAAAGCGTTAAATAGTTCATGGGAAAAGATTATGAAAGAGCCATTAAGATTATTAATCTCATAAGCGCAAGAGGAGTTTTAGGCTTTGACAATTGGGAAGAATGAAGACATTCTAGTACTCACATTGTTAATGAGGAAGGAGTTTGCAAATTGAAAACACCTAAAATAAGATCCCCAATTTCATTTCAAAAAAAGGCTGCATAATTCAACTCCAGCATCATGAAGAATTAAGTATAATTTGTCGGTCTGCCGAAAGTCCCTCCCCTAGCTAGAAAAACGTTTTTTAAGCCTTCCCGAACGGGTAAAAAAAATGCATGCCATAAATTGTCTTTTAAAGCAATTGAGTAAGTCTAATGAACTGAAGCAAGGACCTCAGCTTAAGAAAGAAAACAAAAATCCTTAAATTGCCGACTACCGGCACAATTGCCTTTATCTATAAAATTCAAAAAGTCTCATTTTATTTTATTATCGTTTTTGTTTCAAAAAAATTTATTTATTTTTTAGTAGTTTATTATTAAGCACTAGGTCATTATTTAATAAAAAAATTGTTTAAAAACTTTATTTTTTATTATTATTCAATATTTCGGCAAAGTATTGTAAAATGGTTTGACGAAATATTGAATAATAAAAAATAAAGTTTTTTAAAAATTTTTTATTAAATAATGACTACTAAAAAAATATTAAAAAGGTCAAATAACTATAATTGTTATATAAAATGTATTTATGTTTTAACAGAATTTTGTTCTAACATCTTATAATGAGAATCCAGTTTCTGAAAATTTTCTTATGGATTAAATTTTTAATATATTTATTTACATGATTTCTTGAAATCTGTTAACTTGTTTTAATAAAATTTATTCGTAAAACTAAGAGGAATACAATTTAATAATTTTGCAATTGAAAATGTGTCATTTTTGGTCAGTTAGTTTACCATTATTTTGGCATTTAGATTTAAAATACCAGATGTGATAGAAATTTTATTTCACAGCCTTTAAATAAAGAACAATATGCAGCACAATATTCTTAAAAAATTAATTGATTTAAGCTTTTTACACATTTACTATTTTTATATTTTTAACTATTAAATTTTTTTTTAATAAATTGTCAAAGCATGTTGACAATAGCTGAAGATGTTCCGCAAAAAAAAATTTATTCATATTTTTAAACAAATTGTTGTCAAAGAATAGACGATGATTTTTTAACGAAAATTCTCAGTCTACAGATCCCCAAGTTAGATGTTTTGGCTTTTAAAAATTGGTACATCCGTGAATATATCAACCAAGCCCGAAAGAAAAAAACTGAAAATATTTACACAATGAGTAGAAACACAAACAAAAATATAAGTAAAGTTTTATGTTTTATATTTTTTCACATATCAACGATTAAAAATAACGTTTTAAATTGATTATCTGGCTCCTATTTTCGGGAAAAAGAAAAACTGGAATGGTATATCAGAATTTAAGTATAATTGTTTTACACAACATATGCATATGTTGTGTAAAACAATATTTGTCTGTGTCTACGAAATTTTAATTTCGGTCGCAACAACATAAAATTCAAATTCAATATTAATATTATTCATTATCAGATCAACCAAAGACTATTTTTATTTAAATATAAAAGTGTGTAGATAAAATAATATTTTACTTAGAATAAATAAAAACAAAAATAAAAAAACTCTTTAAATATTATACTTTAAATTCATTTTAGTTTTATAACACATACGATATCGCCATTTTGCTCGATGTTTTTGACCAAAATTTATCGAATGTTCTCAATTTCCTTTTAAATATAGAACTCTTTGAATATAAGAGAACGTCCTTATTATTATTATTATTATTATTATTTGGATACGTGCAAAATCCACGTATACTTCTACGAAAATGCCCAGATATAATTTTTTTTTTAATTTGCATTTTTTTATTAACTCCACTAACATCAGCTCTTCATTTTTCAAATAATTTCGATCCTTTTTATGAATGTTTTCAAAAATATTTCTTCGGACTATTAAATATGTTTACATTCTATTTACGTGTAATACATAGGTATGTATGCATATTTAGGTTGCAAGTATGTTTAAGAATCCTCCGCTTTTCTATTCAAACTGTCATTCTTCTGACAAAAATTCTTGTATTTACGTTTTTGCCGACCGCTTTACTTAGACATTTAAATTATGTTTTTTTGTCTTCATATTGTATTATCACAAGAATTAGAAAGAAATTGATTCGACCAGTGATGTCATAACATCTTTACTTTTTTCTTCAATACTTTCATTGCTCTGTCAATTTAAGTTAAAAATCAATTTTAGTGAAACATTTCCAAAGAATTAAAACCAAATCGTTTTATAATTTTACGCTGAAAACCCCAATAAATTAGTTAAGCCAAATAAATCATCTTAAAAATATTATATGGCAACAAATTTTTTATTTATTTTTAAAAACATTGACATTTCCTTGATCCATTAAAGTTTGTTACACTTTAAATAACTAAATAAACATTTAGCATACTGAATTGAAATACAAAAAATCAAAAACCAAAAAATTTTGAAAAAAAAAACAAAATTGCGAACTGACGCCATGTGGTGACACAAGCAAATCGGAAAAAATATATTTAAAACAATTTTAAGTGCAGACGCAAACCTTTAACTTGGAAAGGCATCCAAATTAAATTTAAAAAATATGCAAAAAATAAAGATGAGACAGCAAAATAAATATTCATTTTAATAGAGTAAGAAAGCAGTCACTTGGCTTTTATGTATGTATGTATGTATGTGTATCAGGCAGGCACTCAAACCACCAACGACAAAAGCAAGAAAAAACAAAAATAAAAAACAAGTGTGACAAATTAATTTTTTTTTTTTTGCTTAAATAAGCAAAGAGTATGAAAAGCAAATCAATGGGAACAGAAAAAAACTTAAAATAATATTTATTTTGATGACAGTATACGAAAATGTCAAATTCGAGGAGAAGATAGTGTAAAAACAAGCTACAAATTTGCATACTTGTAAACTAAGAACGTTGGGAAATGTAAGCAGACAAGTTAAGTTTTGAAAATATAAATGAAGTTAATAACTAAAATTTAAGGGAAGAAACTGTTAAAATAAACTTTCATCATAAATAAATCCTATTTTAAATGAGTTTTATAAACACACCCATGCATATGCATAATGGCAATGGTACACTGAAGTAAAATAAAAGTTAGGAGAATGTCATGAATATTCAGTTTCTTAAATTACAACAAAAAAGAATCATACAACACAAACCAACCAGTCACTCTTTTTAAACTACTTAACATTTCCCCTTCCCATTTCATACACTTCTGCATTGTGTTTTGACACGCATACGTTCACAGAATTCACCACATCTAAAGGGGCGTAAATGCTGCTTCTAAAGAATACGCCTTTTTGTTACAGTTAACAAAACCCTGATAATAAGTCCTCTCTTTACTCATCTACAATTTTCTCCAATCCGACTAAACAGAAATTCACCACAGTCTGGAGTTTTATATTTTACACGAGGTGATGCCAGATGCATGTACTTATTTTACTTACAAATGCGCAAAAACTAACAGGCTAAGAAAACAAAATTTCTTTTAGTCTACTTTTCAAAGTATTATCGACAGGAAGCCCAACGTATTGGCCGACTGATCAAGGTTTTATTGATTTTGATATATAACACATGTTGATGAATTAAGCTCAGATGATAGTATCGGATCGGATACTATCTTATAATCTCAGATATATAAACATAATATAATAACAGTTGAAACTGACTTGATATCATTTGCTACATGGATTGAAAGAAATCTAAATCTCAACGTTTCTCTAACGTCTGACGCAAAAATGGACAATGCAGTAGAGAAATTTAACTATACAATCCATGGTGCGAGATATTTATCTACTTCAAATCCTGTATGTCGACCGAGAGTTAATCAATTAAATCTTATATCTGAAATAAGAGATGGCTTGACAAGAAAAAGGAGATCTTGGCAACTAAGTAGAAATCCGCAAGACAAACATTTATTTAAAAAAGCTGCCGACCTAAATATTGCACTTGGGAACTGGAAGATCGATCAGTTTGGAAATTTTTTACATAATCTGAGCCTTAATAGCAACAAAAATAACCAGTATTCTTTGTGAAAAGCAACTCAATATATCAATCGACCAGCTAAAAGAAATATTCCAATTAAGGACAGAAACGGAGTGTGGTGTACAACTGATAAGTCTAAAGCAGTGGTATTTGCATATCACCAGCAAAACACTTTTCAGACACATAAACACAGAAGCAACTTTGATAATGAAGTGTTTAATTTTCTCAACTGGCAGTACCCTGCGGACTGGCCAATAAAACATGTATCTGTTATTGAATTCAAAAGCCAAAGCAAGAAAATTAATTGCCAAAAGACTCCTGGCTATGATAGTGCTGATGGAGAAGTTGTCCAAACACTTAAAAAAAAGCAGTTGTGTATTTAACAGCTTTGTATAACTCCATTTTAAGACTAAACCATTTTCCAATACAATAAAAATGTGAAGAAATCGTAATGATTAACAAACCAAACAAGCCAGAAAATATTGGACCGATCAGTTGGCTATTTTCGCTAAAATCTTTGAAAAATTATTTTTGGAAAGATTAAATCCGGTTTTAGATAGACCAATTTGGTTTTCGGAAAAAACATGGAACTTCCGAGCAATGCCATCGTATCGTTGCCTACATACGAACTACGCTGGAAAATAAAAGATATTTTTCAGGAGAATATCTCGATGTACAAGAAGCCTTTGATGGAGTATGGCATGCGGGTTTATGCTTTAAAATGAAAAAAATCGTTTATTTACTTTTAAAATCATAAATTACAGACAGAAGTTTTTATGTTAACACAGAGATATCTGAACCAATTTTATACACAATCTTTCTTTCAATCGTCAGATATGCCAGTTAATAATAATAATATTTTAATTGCCACATACGCAGATGATACTGCAATTTTATCATCTTGTAATTGCCATAATTTTGCATCAGATTTGCTCTAGAGATCAACTGAATACATTGGAAACATGGTTGAACAAATGTAAAATCAAAGTAAAAGTCAATACGGAAAAGTCGTCACATGTGATATTTTCATTACGAAGAAGAAGCTGTCCGGCTGTTCATTTTTATAATAATATTATACCTCAAAATAAATCGGTTAAATATTTGGGTGTCCTTATAGACAGAACACTAACATGGAAAACGCGTATTAGTAAGAAGAAAACTTTATTGGTTATTAAATTCAAAATCTAAATTAAGTTTGGAAAACAAAATTCTTATATATAAAATAATTTTAAAATCTGTGTGGTCTAATGGAATTCAAATTTGGTGTACAGCTAGCATTTCAAACACTGAAATTCTACAGAGATATCAGTCTAAAACACTCAAATCACTTGTCAAAGTTTACAGTTAACGTTAATTAAAATTTATACGTGCGCTTTAAATTTTAAGATCCGACTATTCAAACTTAAGGGGCGCCCTATTATAGGAAAGATACTGAATATTAACTGTTGCTAAATGGAACGTGCCACCCGCTTGTTTTCTACCTCCTCCTTCTTCTCGTCTTATTTGATTTTACGACTCGCCGCGGGAGCTCCAATGGGGCATAAAATTGTTGAAGGCAACGTCAGTAGAATGTTAAACTAGGCAAAGCCATATGTACAATTCCCAAATATTAAATTCGGTAAGGAATTTTAAGCCGCCATGCTAATAGACTTCTAATAAGGTTAATAGTAACCTTCTATCGTTTCAAAACATTGTCTAAAATGCAGTAATGCAAATACAACACAGAAATATTTTGCACTCTCCACAAGGACAATATTATCAGCAATTATGAAGCTCTGTTTATCATGCTGTGAAAAACACCTGAAGACGGTTTATATGTTCTGATAGCACAAATATCTCTTTATAATACCAAGTACTATGAAAATAGCTATTACTACATCGTCTCCGCGAGCGACAATTTTCACTCCCAAATCCTGCAAAAACGACTGAATTCTGAATGCTGACAGGCGCTCCCCTGCTGATATATGTACTCATCGACTCTATTTGGTGGCTTTCAACGACTTTCTTCTATGTCCCAGAAAGCCTTATTTGTAAATTCTTTGACAAAATAATATGCTGAGATAAAGTTGACTACATGGCCAAGGGTAGTTTCAGAAGATTTACCAGGCATGCTGTCTGTTCAATAGTAGGTTATGTAGTAGATAGATTCGTGGTTCAGGTGGAAAATAACGACTTCAAGTAAAATATATAATCCTTACGTCAAACAATTTTTAATTTTATAATATTCTTTTGAATTCTAAATTGAAAATTTTGAATAATGTAAGTTAAAGGATTTTGGAGGGATTTTTCAAAAAAAATTATTAAAGCGCTATTAACTGCGCCTTATAATAATGAAACACAAGTTTTTTTATAAGATCTTTAATTAACATAATAATAATTTATAACAAAATTTAATTAATTAATACGAACACTGTACCCAATAACGCCGTTGCCAAGACTGTCTTTTCATTTTTGCATTTCCCTTAATTCAACTTGTGCATATCGCATTCCACCAACACGTGCGATTCGCTGAACGCTAACTCGACATCATTATTTTCTGCAATACGGAATGGGGCCGGATGCGCGTGTTAATTTGTTGAACTGTTGACTCTCACTTTGTCGGTGCGTGCAGAAGTCCGATGACTTGAACAATTGCTGATCAAGCTAAATTCGGTTGGCAGGCAGTATTACCGCTGTTGGTAACTTGTAGTTTATGTTTACTTATACCCATATCTATATATATATATATATATATATATATATATATATATATATATATATATATATGTGTGTGTGTGTATATAAAAGAATATAAAAGTAATATATGTCTTTACGTTAATAGCTTAATCTGTATTATATTTTTTAGTACAAAAATTATCATATTGCTGTTTAATTTCGAAATTTTATATTTCATTATATTGAATTAAATTTTGTGATGATCGTAGGTAAAACAATGCATACCAATGCTATCAAGAATTTGGCCGTTAAATTTTAGTCGACAGGCTCGATGCAAAGTGTGCGAACCAACGCCTTTTTTTAACTGAAAACATTGCAGCCATGAGCCACAGTATTGAAGCAAAACCAAATTTGTAAATTCCAACAATTGGGGTTATCCAAAACCACCACATGGTGAATTTTAGGTAATGATTTCACTTTGAAGCCTTACAAGGTTCAACTGGTGCAAGAATTGAAGCCGACCGACTGTAGATTTGCTGAATTCATTCGGGAACAACCGGCTGATTTTTCTGAAAAAATCATTTTTTCAGACAAAACCAATTTTCACCTGTCTGGGTATGTCAATAAACAAATTTGCCACATTTGGGCTTCTACAAATATTAGAGCGATTATTGAGAGGTCTTTGCATGCTCAAAGTGTCACTTTATGGTGCGATATGTGGTTTGGAGGCGTGATTGGGCATTTTTTTCGGAGATGACTGTGGAAATGCGGTAACGACCAATGGATCACGTTATCTCGAGATGCTAACAACTCAAGTTTGGCTTTATATTGACAACATGGATATCACTGACATGTGGCCACATGTCACATAGCCATAATTTCATGAGAATCAGCAGTTAAGTGGGATTATTTTTGGACAGAATCTATACGGAGCCAATCGAATCGATTTCAGCCTTAAAACTCAAAATCCGTGATGTGATTAACGAAATATTACCGCCATTTTGCCAAAAAGTTATTGGTCAGTATTGTCGTGGTGGATATTTTCCAGATATCATTTTTTATTCATAATTGCCGAACTTTTCTCTTCGTAATACAATAAAAATTTTAATCATCCTAATTTAAACTTTTTGTTTTAGAAAGACAAACACACATAAAAATATGATATAGAATAAACTTTTTTTTTATTTGGGTACGGTTTTCCTTCGACCATCAGTGTACGAAGAGAACACTGAAGATGGCAAACGGCCAAAACCGGTTTGTTCACAAACCAAATTTGACGAGGGTCGACGGAAAACCGTACCCAAATAAAAATAAAATCAACCCCGTCGGAAAATCTAAGGACATAACAGAATAAACTATTAGCATAAGTAAAGACATAGATTTGTTTAAGAGAAGGCTAATGTGCCTTCTAACGTGTTTCAGTTGTATCATGTAATCTAAAGAAAGACGATAGGATTGAACAAACTCATCGAGTGGTGGTGGTTGAATTTTGCCTTTCTGCGCCAATCAAATAGGATAAGGTAATAAAAGAACGTTATAGTATTATCATTACAAAATTCTTCTATCCAAGGCAAAAGAAAAAGTGTGGTTATGGAAAGTGTTGTTGCATTTTTTTATCGTATCCTTATTAATATTTTCAGTCCTGAATTAAAAATTATTAATAAAATTTATTAATGAAATTTATTTTGAAAATATTATTAATCACCTCTTTCGTCTAACTTTATTGATGACAGTGTAGCAATTTTTTATTTGGATATTAATATTTAATATTATTTAATATTTAATATTTTTGTAATTCGGTACATTTAAAATTAGCAAAAGAATTCTTATGTTTAAAAATATTTTTTGTTAAAAAATAAATAAAATAAATTATAATTTATTGTTGAAGAATATTACATAATTCTTTTAGTAAACTTACATCTAGCAAGGATAGAGGTGCAAAAATATAATTCTGTGGATACTTACCGTTCTCGAAAAGATATCCTGCAAATAATATTCAATACTCGCAAAAGTCAGATCAAAACTTAATTGTTGCAAATAATTTTTTCTTTTGTAATAAAGTTTACGCAGGCACCGCAAAAAATAAATTAAAAACTAGAATAAGACAGATCAAAAATACAGAAATTATACTAGTTCACAGAAAACTACATATTATTATATTATTTTAAAATTAATCACTATCGAGGATCTGTTACTATTTAAATGTGAAAAAAGATTTTACATAGAATGAACATTTTTTGTTAAAAATAAACAATTAAAAATTTTAAAATTTATTTTGCGAGGAGATAAGTTTGAAAAAATAAATATTTTATTTTTTATATATTGTCTATGGAAGGATATTTTAATAAATTGATAATACTCTTTGAATTATGTATATTTAAACGAATATGTTGCAGGGAAGAATAGTCATCCAGATAATGATTAACTGCTAACGATGAATTTCTCTGAAAATCAAATATTGATGAGTTATTTTTGTATGTGTTAAACAGAGTCTAACAAAACACTTACTTTTAAGCCATTTGGTCGGAAACTTTAATGGATTTTTATTAAGGTTAATTATTTTGAAGAGATGATCGTATATAAACCAATTTCGAAGCGAGACAATGACTAAATTAAAAATGAGGTTTCTGGATATGGAACTTTTGTTGTTGGGCATAAACAAATAAATAATAATAAATAAGCTGTTTTTGTTACTTTGTCAACGACTTCGTTTCCCATAATACCAGTGTGACTTGGTATCCATAAAAGTTTTACTCCTTCTTTTACTTATAATTAAAAGTTGCTGAATTGAAATAATCGTTTTGTTCTTATTTCTGGGATTTAGTGCAGCATCGAATACGGATGGACTCTCAGTGCAAATTATATATCGCATTAATGGTTTGTAAATACTTGAAGTAAATGTAACTAAAATTATTTGTTGAAAATAAACAATCTTTTTTTGTTGTTTTGAAATGTTTTGCTGTGTTTGTGTAGAAGTGTTTTTAAATCTTGCTGTCTATGCTATGTTGAGTTTATGAAAATTCTCATTGAATCAGTTTGGCTTTTATACAATATTGGGATGATATTCACTTGATCAATAGTGAAATTGCAATATGAATATTCTCTTCCCCGCAGTAATACATTTCAAATATTTGTATTTGAATAAATATTTTATTAGAATATCATAAAATAATTTATTCTTTAATAAATATTTTCTTGTTATAAATATTTTGTGATAATATCATGAAATGTTTATTTGAAGGAATCAAGCACGAATTAAAATTGCTTAGATTATTTGTAATTGTTTAAAAATAAAACTGTTTTGTATTGCATCACTTTGTTTCAATGGTGGATAGCAAATCTTTTCCGGGATTTCTTAGAAATGCTCAATCGAAGAATATTTTAGCCCTGTACAAAGTCATTTTAGGAAAAGTGGAGGAAATGGCAAAACAATGTAAAACCTACGGTTATATAAAAATATATCTAAAAGAGGCACCATATGAAAATTTAAAAGAGACTAGTCTTTCCACACTAAATTCGCTCAACTTATTCAGGAACAACCAGCTGGCTTTTCTGAAAAGCAAATTTTTTCACACGAATCCTATTCTCACCTGTCAGGGTATGCCAACAAGCAAAATTATTGCATTTGGGCTTCTGCAAATCCTAGAACGGTTACTGAGCAGCCCTTGCATGCTCAACGTGTCACTGCATAGTGCACTACGTGTTCTGGAGGTGTGATTGGGCCGTTTTTTTTTCCAAGATGAGGCTGGAAATGCGGTAACGGTCAATGGATCACGCTATTGCGAGATGCCAACAACTCATTGACGACGTGGATATCTCTGATGTGGTTTCAACAGGGCGGTGCCACATGTCACTCAGCCAATGAAATGATCAATTTTTTGCAAACCAATTCACGAGAATCAGCAGTTAAATGACCAGCCAGATCGTGTGAGATAACACCACTGGATTATTATTAGTGGGGCTATGTTAAGGACAGAGCCAATCGAATTGATTTTAGCCTTAAAAAATTCGTGATATGATTAACGAAATAGGGTCGCCATTTTGCCAAAAACTGATTAAAAACTTTGATGAAAGAGTCGACACCTGTTACCGTGATCGTGATTTAGACATTTGCCAAATATCATTTTGCATTAATGTTTACCGAATCGTAATATTTTTTTATTTTAGAAAACAAACTTCTTGTTGAAAAATCCTTTACAATTTGTGCTTTGATTTACTTGTGATATTCAACGACTTATAGCAGAATAATATTACGAGATATATAATTTTGAGATACACTTTTATGGGTAATGTAACGATTTTTAGTCGTGTTTTTACATAAAAGGGATAACAATGACTAACTCATTAAAAAGTTAGAGGGCTAAAAGATTCCACACACCGTGGCGTTTTTCATACACCTGCCGAATACATTTTTTACCCCTAATAAAAAAAGACTCGGAAAAAAACTTTTTAAATATCGATGCATTTGCGTTTTGTTTTATCCTATATAAAAGCCCACTGGCAAGATCTTGTTAATTGAGAAAAAGTTTTGGTGTTGTGCACTGTAATTAAAAAAAATAAATATACAAAATTATAGTAAAAAATGACAATTTACAATATTTTTTAAAAAGGGCTTAATTTGTTATACTAATATCTGACGTGTGATTTTTAACGCTATTAAATTTTTAAATATTTTTGCTTCGAGATTTAATTCCAAAATTTTCCAAAATAATAAAACACCGCTCATCCATTTTCTTTTATTTAATTACTTTTTTCACTTCTTCAAGAACCTTCAGGATATTTCAAATCTTGCGATAAAGAAAGTGAAACAGTGATTCGCATTTCTTGCTCGCAAAATAATCAGCCGGTATTAAATGGAATGATTTTAGACGTGAGCTTATGAATTTTGACACAGATAATCGGAAATTTGTTACATGTTGTTCAAGTTAATTAATGTTTATAACGGTAGTAATCACAACAACTAATCAATGATGATTATTATCGCTTCTTCATTATTCATCTGTAATCCTCAGGAAATTTATTTTAAAATACCTGACTACTGTGTTAACCAGCCGAAAAAACAAATTAAAGCAAAAATTGGTGACACAAAAGCAGACACAATCATGGAAATTCTTAATGAAATCCCAAGGAATTCCCCACACTTAGCCAGTTGCCAGCTAATGCCTGACCGGTAGTCGGTCGCTCAATTTTAATTCTTAATTATGAGGGGTTTTCCATCAGACTACTTCGGGCTAAAACACATTTTGAATTTTAATGTGCGCATAGCGATGATAAGGAAATTATTGTTGTTTGGCTTGTGGTTTTTGGATTATGTGCTTTTCTTTTTAATATTTTTTACAATTGTTACCTAAACTGACCTAAGCTAGCTGTGTGCGTATGTTTGTTCATGCGTATATGTATATATTTGTCTATTTGGACAACCCACCACTTTGCTGCCACATGTTTTTGTTAACAAAATCTTGTGCTATCGACATTTTTGGATGATGAGTTTTGTGTTCAAATATTTTCCTTTCTGTTGTGTTTTAGGGTTACAGAAGGTGTTGTGCTATTAACACTCTGATTAGGGATTTCATTTGGAATTTGTATTGACCCAACTGTGAAAGCAGCAGGAAAAAATATGTTTTCGATTAGTACAGAAATTTTCCAACCCATTTTCCTCAAAACATTTCAATATGGGTGGTTGCAAAGGATGAGATTTGTTTTGGATCTTTTGTAATAAACACTTCTCAAATGATGCATTTTATTGTTTTTGATTAGTATTGGTTTGCATTTTGTAAATATAACCTGAAATAAATGAATTTATAAAAGAAAAGGGCTACAAAAGTATGTATTTAGCAGGGAAAATAACATTCGCCTTGGCCAATTTTAGAATATCAATTATTAGTTGGCAATTGTGCTTTGTGAATATTTGAAAGCAACTTGTTTTGTGTCATCAGTATACTGATGTTAGGTGCTTCAAGAAATCGATTGATGCTCTATTTCTCATGGTCGTTTTTTATATTTTGTTCTAGAAACTTCAAGTGGTGACATTTTTTTATTTCAACTACTACACGCAATGGAATTTCAGTATCCTAAAATGCAAATAATAATATCAAAAATTTAGTGCTTAGTTGTCTCCATACTCCAAAATAAAAATAAAACGTTCATAAGTTAAAAAATGTAGTATATAATTACATTTCTATTTCAGTATGTGCGGTTTTACACACATCAACTTTTGTTGTATCCATTAGAAAGAAAGAGAAGGGGTATAAAGACTTCACTTTCTTTCTAATGGAAACAACAAAAGTTGAGCAACAAAAGTTGATGTGTGTAAAACCGCACTATGTATCTACTGAACAGTGTTGCCGTTTGTTTTTATTCCAAAATTGGTAATTTTCCTAACGTATTGATTCGCTTCTGTGTTCTTCTTACTTTTTCCAACAATATTTTATTATGAGTTTATTTAAATATGAACTAATCTTTTAACGGTCTTTTAAATAATTTAACGATTTTCTTCAGGCAATTATTTTTTATATTTTACAAAAACAAAAAATTATAACAATTTGAAAAGAAAAAATTTTTGAAAACATTTGACAAAACATATAAAATAATTTTCTTCATGTATGTTTGTATATACAAAAATTAAAATTTCAAATATTTAAACATACAAAAACAAAGAAACGGAAATTAAATAACAAATTTTTCCTATGAAATAATTATAACAAATTATGTGTCTTTTGTATTAAGTACCTATAATTCTGCGCTAAATTGTCTGTGTCTGTTTTGAAATTTATTCTCCTTACATTTGGTACATTAACAATTTCTAACATTTCCAACATATAACGTCTCTTGTAGTTTTTTTCTATATCTAATACTGAAGTTTCATCAAACTTTGGATAATGATTATATTTCTTACAATATGAAGATAAGGATGTCTTCTGTGTTGAAATATTCCTATATTTTTGGTCACACCTGTGACCAGCTAATCTTGTTTTAAGTTTGTTCTTTGTTGTCCCAATATAAACTTTGTCACAGTTCACCTGGTCATTTCCTCCACATGGTATCCTGTATACTACATCAGATATTTCCATTTTCCCTATTTTATCCTTCATACTGCTAAATAATTTATTTAATGTGTTATATGTTTTGTGTTCAATTATATATCTATCTGTGTCATATATTTTAGACTTTCTTAATCTTTCTGATATTCCAGGAACATAAGTTATTGATTTATAATTTCTTGGTTCTGCCATAGTATTTCCTAAATTATTCCTACAACTACCATATTGTCTAATTAATCTGTTAGTTGATTCTACTGGAAAATCATTGTCATTAAGTATATCTCTTATTGAATCCTTATTCTTCAAATGAAATTCTCTATCACTTATAGTCAATATTCTGTCTATGATATTTTTCGCTCTGTTAATTATCATTTTTCTCGGATGTTTTGAATAAAAATTAATAATTTTTCCTGAAGATGTTGGTTTCTTATACCAATCAAATACCAACTTATTTCTCTTTCTTATTATCAATATATCTAAATATGGAAGTCTAGATTCTAACTCTCTTTTAATCGTAAATTTAATATCCGGATGAAAACTATTCAATTCTGTCAAAATATCATCCACTGCATCTTCTGAAGTTATACAAAATAAATCATCTACATATTTTGTGATAATCTTCGGTTAAATATGCATTTTACTAATACATGAATTTAGTAATTCCTCCATCACAATATCAGCTATAATTGGAGATGCTGGAGAGCCCATAGGGAGACCCTCCTTCTGTTGATATATCCTATTATCAAATTGAAAATACCTGTTGTCTTCAATGCAAAACTTAAGAATACGTAAAAATAATTCCTTCTCAATATTCGTATTTTGTTCTATTATCTGCCATTTTTCCTCTGTAATTCTCAAAGCTAAACCTACAGGAATACTTGGAAAAAGTGAAACTACATCAAATGAAAACAATCTATCATTATCTTGTATATTTATTCTCTTGGTTTTATCCTTAAATTCCAATGAATTTCTAATATTATATATTGATTGTCCTGTTATTACCTTAAGAATATTCGTTATATACTTACACAGTCCGTGGGCCGGGGAATTAATGCAAGAGCAAATAGGCCTTAAAGGAAAATTCTGTTTATGGATCTTAGGTACTCCATATAGCTTTGGAGAATTTGATACATTAGTCTTAAGTCTATTTCTCTCCATTACTGAAATGATATCTTTTTTAAAAAGTTCATCAACTAAAACATTGTTTGTTTTTTGCAGTTTAGTAGTAGGATCCTTATTTAATATTGAGTATTTAGCAGAATCGTTAAGAATGTCATTTATTCTCGAATTATAATCATCTCTGCTCATAGCAACAGTAACATTACCCTTGTCAGCATTAACAATTAATATGTTCCACAGGAAAGCGAAATATCGAAAAAAATAAAATCGTTAAATTATTTAAAAGACCGTTAAAAGATTAGTTCATATTTAATTAAATTAAAAAAGTTCGAATAAAAATAAAAGTAATTATGAGTTTATATTAATTTCGGTGTTTTGTATGCTTCTTTTCCTAATCGAAAAACAGAAAAATTCGTTGAAATAAGCTACAGACTTGATGAGAAACACAAGTACAAATACAACAGCTACTGATTTTTTAAAAAAGATTGCTCGTTAATCCTTATTGTGCCGCACAGATTCGAGATTTGAAATCAGATATAATAATAACTACGATCTGTGATTTAAATTTCATTAAAATTTATTTAGACGTGATTGACACGCAAGCAAAGAATAAATGAACAAGAAAGATAATAATGAATAATAATAAATAATAATAATAACAATGCACAGTGTGGTCTATCCTACAGAACACCTCCCTTAAGGAGACACTTCAAAAATTGTAAGGGATTTTTAAAATATGTATTTCCCCTTTAAGCGGACAGTTTTTTCACATGATGTATGACATTCTAGATCCGCATAACCGGTCAGCATACAGCATGGTATTTTATGTTTAGATTTTTCTTTATTCGTTAAGTTGATTAATCAATAGATATTGCATCTAAAAGGGGGAATCCCGAAAAGGAAAAAAACTGTAGTAAATACAACCATTTTAAAATTATTATTGTACATTTACAATTTTGTTTACTTTGCCTTACTTTTATTTTCTGAGATCAAACATTTTCGAATTCAGAAATAGAACTAACTACTTGTTGATTGGCTTTAATTTATCAGATCTTTTATAATGTTTTTATACTCGTTCCTTCGTGTTGAATAGGCCTTTTCAAAGATTGGAAGCTAACTATGCTCTTTAGATATAACCTGATTAAAATTTACTTTGTATGTGAAAAATCACAACCATTTGGTTAATCTCATTAATCCTTTTCACTTTGTTTTAAAGAACCCTTTAAAAACTTTAAAGCTTTTGGATTCAAACACACTTTTCAACTGTATTCTACCTTATTTTAATTGGAATACCAAGGAGCATGTTTGATTTACAATCATGTAAATATAAGAGTAAAATAATATGCATTTCTTAATTTTTCAAAACACTGGCAACACTGCTGCTGTTGTTCATATTCTATCGCATTTCATCACAACTACTACTATAACGATTATAATTAATCAAATTGAAATTTATTATTTGAAATAATTTTTTTTTAATTACTTTAAGCGAATTGTGGTTGATTCCTTTAAATATAAACATTTCATGATATTCTCATGAAATATTTATCCATCTACTACCTAAATTTGTTATATGTAGTAATTTCAAATTCTTATGTCTCAAGGTAAATTGATTAAATGAGAATTGTATATAATCAACAAATATAAAATTTTAAACAAAAACAGGGTA
The DNA here is from genome assembly GCA_030448955.1 of Trichopoda pennipes. Lineage (NCBI taxonomy): Eukaryota > Metazoa > Arthropoda > Insecta > Diptera > Tachinidae > Trichopoda > Trichopoda pennipes. Next base: position 1,571,573 of record JASKUP010000099.1, read on the forward strand.
GGTGCCCCTGTAGACTAGTAGCTTATCAGTCTGAGGATTGTGGGTTCGATTCCCAACAAACCCCTTGGCTGTTTTCACTACAAAAAAATAAAAACTGACTGTCTGTGGGGCTGCCAAGTGATGAAGGCATAGTCACTGGTCGCTGTGCTGTCTTATACGACAGTTCAGTTCCGATAACATTGGGCCTCTTAGGCCAATCTAGGGGTGGTTGTTCTCACTACAAAAGTAAGAGCTTGAAGGCTATGTAACTATCCTTCTACTTCCACCACCTGTATTATCTCTTCTCTATCCCTTTCCTAAGGAATGTAGCACGGTTGTGACTAAATAGGCGTTGTTGCCCGAAGAGCTACTTCTCTTAAATAAAAAAAAATTGAGAAGCCCTTCTTACTTCACCTTCGTATTGCTACATAAAAGTTGTCACTGCAAGCCAATGGGATGTATTATAAATATAAAAAGGATAAAATTATAGAAAAATTACATAAAGATGTGAAATAAGTGGTAAAGTCCCCCTCCAGACATGCAATTTTTGTTTCTGCATTGTTCGTAGATTCTTCCTTTCAAATTGTGTTTACATCCAGCCAGTGAAAGTTCGAAGATTTCATTTTTATGCTTAACTCTGCAAAGGACAACACGAACGAGAATTGCAAATACATGAAGCTAAAACAGCGTACTCTTTTCATACGTGTTTCCTCTTTCACTCACAAATTTAAAAGCTTCGAAGCAAAAGTTTGATGTTGTGGACAGGGTCAAAATAATTAACTTATTTATAAAAAGTAATTCGCCAGATGTAGTTCTTTCTATATATTATATATCTTTGATAATAATTACTCAATGGATTTTTACCTCTAACGTTTTTACTTGCATGTGTATGGTACATTTAGAATGTCAATAAATAACGCACCCGAATTTATTTTTAATAAGACTCATTATTATAAATAATTTTAAATATATTTTATTTTTAAATAAATAAAAATAATTTCAAAATCTTTTAGGAAGCCTTACAATTACTTAGCTGCAAATATAACTTTAAAACTTATTTGTTGTACATTTCATTTTAATTTCCATATATGGACTATAAGTATAAGTACTAAATTAACGACTTCAAAAAGTCGACTTTAAAAAGTCGTTAATTTAGTACTTATACAATATATAAAAGAAGTTCTTATATAATGGAAAAGTAATGGAAACAAAACTCATCTTAATTTTATGTACTTTTAAGAGTTGCTAACTAAGTGTTATTTTCCAAAATCACTAGTTATTACATATAAAAAAATAATACGAAATTACTTAATAAAACGCATGAAATTGAATGGGGCAGCTATAAAACAACTAAAAGTTTAAACTATTGTAATGTAATGAATAAATAATTATACAAACTATACAACTCTAAAAGAATATATGAGGTTGAGGATTCTGAAAAATTATTTACAGAAAATTTTTTAGTAATTAATTTTAACCACTAGGTCTTATTTAATAAAAATTTTTTTTGAAAAAAAAATTTTTCAATTTGTTCAAGTTTTTTTTTGTTTTCGAGTTTTTTAAAAAATTTTTTATTAAATAAGACCTAGTGTTAAAAATTAATTACTAAAAAATATTAAAAAAGGTCAAAAAATTATAACTATTATTTACAGAAAAGTATATTTTAAAGAAAACCCATTCCCAGATTTAAATACATTTAACCAAAATTGAAGTCAAATTTAAACTTAAATCCACACCACAAAACAAAAAAAAAAAGCAAAAAAAAACAGATAAGAGCCAAGATAGAACTAAACCAAAAGACGTCAACAACAATCCAATTATTTGAGTAATTGTTTCATTTTCATGAAAAAATTAAAATCCATAAAGTCAAATGAATTTTAAATACCCACAACTGAACATTTCCTGAAGCCGAGTCAAAGTATATTCAAGTAAAAAGGACCACAAGGCACAGGGACAAAAATAATAAGTAAACGAAAATTAAGCAGGCAACCTGAGAACCAAGAAAATCGCATCAAAAAGTCGAAAGAACAAATAAAAAGAAGTAGAGAAAAAAAAATAACAAAATAACTTCAACTGTCTGAGCTGATCATAGAACAATAATTGTCCGTTGGTTTTTGCCAAAAAGAAAACAAGATGAATACAATGCAAAGTTTTGTCATTGCTGCTGTTTTTGTTGGCCAGTCAAAGGATAATCAGGTTAAAATCTCTTTTAAAAGTTAATGTTTATGTACGCACCTACTGTCAACAAAACTTTCCACAAACAAGACAGACAGACAGACATACACACAAAATTAATATTCATTTTTACAAAAAAGGATGAAAAAATTATAATTCCTACCAAAAATGAGCAACAATAATGACCGGAACAAAAATGTTGAAAAAATATTGTTACAAGTGCGAAAAAATCTATAAAGAAAATATTAAAAAGGTTTTGCGACTGTGTGTTTGCCAAAAAGAAGCTGTCTTGGCCAATAAAAAATAATAAAGATTTAAATTCGCCATAAAGGAGCAGGAAGCCAAAATACAAGACGCGTCATTGTAAAAAATGAAATCTACTTTAAATAAATATTTTATTTATGCATTAAGGCCGGTGATTAAAAATATGTGAAATAAAAATAAAAATAAAATAAAATAAATATTAGTTTTTGCGGAAAGCAAATCATTGAATTAATGCAGAATATTTTTTGTATTTCTTTTCTTTCAAAGGTGAGATTTTCTAAAGAATTTTCACAAATTCAACTGTCGATAATTTTTGTTTTATACGCAGGTCCTTTCAAATAATCCAGTAGATTCTGACTATAAATAAATATTTATTTTGGTAAATTAAAAACGAATTTTTTTTAAAAGCATCTGCTGCATTTAGAATGCCAAATAGCTCATATTTCTTTTACATGTGTATTTCTTTCGGACTATTTTTGATTCATTCAATAATCGAAATTGTTAAAACCACACTACTCGCTTACCCTCATACAGTTGTGACACAAATGAATTTGTTAGATTGTGTAAAGTGTGTTTGAATGGTTTGAGGGTTTCTCTCAGAATCTATTTCAGTCCAATTATTAATATCTTTTTTAGTTCAAAAATTTAAAGTTGAGCTGTGCTGTGTTAAGCTTTCTGCCTTGCACCACCAGATAGAAAAATAAAATATTGGCTAAATTAAGTATCACAGAACAAAAAGGCAATTAAATGCATTTTCGTAATAAACGAGGGCTTACCTCTATCGATAGTTATAATTGAGGTTGCTGCTATTTACTGCTTGACCGCAATATTTCTAAAGTTCTAGTTGCGCAAGAAGTTATCATAAGTGCAGGAGGCATTATGACCAGCATTTAAAAGAGCTATAAATGTTAGCACTGGCTTATAAAATGCCCCAAATTCTTTCAGTTTAAAAAATCTTTAACATTCAAATGATGGATTTCATACTCTTTGGCTGTGGGTAGATTTCTTTCCATGATTTACTTATTGCTTACAAATTTCTTCTTTCTATATTATGTAGCCTTTCATCCTATAACACTGTATTACTCCATCCAAATTTAAACTGATTCATGTTTCCTGTAGCAAACGTATGTTTTTAACGCAAGCAGTAATGCTACGGTTACAGTGAGATATGATTATCTCCTTATAACCTACTCAGCTATGGCTGATGTGGTTTTTAGTTATGCTATCACTTCTCTCACTTACTACAGTTTCGTTAATGATTTACTTGTTTTACTATACAAGCGCTTTCGCCATTTTGTGGCACAAAAAAGCCTGCTACTATTTCTTTATATTCTGCTGTTGCTATTGGGTTTTGAACTTATAACTTATAAACTTTTGTTTGGCAAAAAAGTATATACTTCTACCCAGCTTGGGCTCCTTTTTTTTCCATTCACATATACTCCATACTTTCTTAGTAGTAAAAGTAACAATGTACTAACGACAGAACAGCAACAACATTAGCCAGTGGCGTACCTAAACGGGGGCGGTGGGTGCGGTCCGCACCGGGCGCCACTTACCTTGGGGCGGCATTTTTGATATTTACTTGTAGTTGTAAAAAGCAACTTATTCATTTCATATTTATTTTCTTTCTTGAATAATAAATGATTGTTATGATTATTATAAGTTTAATATTTGATTTATATAAATTATGATTAACTATTAGATTTCGAATATTATCCTCGGTGTATAAGTTAACGACTGGAATAAATTCGTTAACTGTAAAAAAATTATCAGGCAATCATTCGTCTCCTCTGTTCAAAATTCTTTCTTGACTGTCTTTTTGGTAACCTTGAGACTGTACCAAAATAAGAGCGTCACGAATTTTGTTGCTGACACAGGAGATGGTGATTGGTCAGGACTGGTTTTTTCAAATTTTGCCTAATGGCGAAAAGCTCTTAAGATCGTGAATGGTATATTCACCATCGAAGAAAACTATTTATTGTTTCTGCTACAAACTGTTCGGTAATCTTTGTCAAGCAGGTTTTAATACGGAAAATGGTTTTAACAAATTGTGGAAACTTAATCCCGAAATTAGTCAAGATGAGGTGAGTCCACTGCACATTCGATCACATTCCAAATGGAAGGAATTAGAAATAAGACTTGGACGTGGCGCAACTATTGACAAACTACAACAACAGAATATTGATAAAGAAATAAAAAATGGAAGGAAATTCTAACAAGAATACTTGATATAATTAGATTCTTAGTAAAGCAAAATTTGGCGTTTCGAGGACAAAGTGAAAGTGTTCATCAGGAAAACATCGATTCAATGGAAAATAGAGGAAATTTTCTTGAGCTTGTTGACTTATTGGCTAAGTACGATCCAGTATTACGAGAACACGTAGTAAAAACTAAGATGGTTAATAAATATGGTATCTCTTATTTGTCGCCGAAGATTCAGAACGAATTCATAGAGCTATTGGGAGGCGCAGTCAGAAAAACAATTATGGATCAAATAAAGCAGGCTAAATACTTTTGTATTATATTTGACAGCACTCCTGACATTTCACACAAAGATCAAACCAGTCAAATTATTAGATATGTAGTTATTGATGGTAGCGAAGTTAAAGTTGTAGAATCGTTTATTGACTTTGTACAAACTAAAGGAAAAACTGCTGGTGAAATCACAGATATGATTTTAACGAAATTAGAAAATGACGGTTTAGATATAAAAAATTACAGAGGACAGGCTTACGATAATGCTGCCGCCATGGCAGAAATGCACAGCGGTGTTCAAACTCGTATTAAAGAAATAAATCCAAATGCAGAATTTGTAGCATGAACAAATCATTCTTTAACCCTGGCATGTTTACACGCAGCTTCTACAGCTATCAATTCCATCACATTTTTTGGAACTATCGAACAGTTATTTTCGTTGTTTTTTTCTTCCACTCACAGATGGAATGTTTTACTTTCTGTCACTGGTCAAGGTGTTAAACGCAGTGTAGAAACGCGCTAGAGCTGCCGCGGTGACTATAGTAAAAAAAACATTTTTTTCACATTTTCAGCGCTTTGAAAAAATTGACATCTGAAGAAGAAAATAGTAAAACGAGATCAGATGCTGGAATAATTATCAATTCTATGCAATCTTTTTCTTTTCTATGTTACCTTCATTTATGGAAACCCGTCCTTTTGAAAATTAATGACGCTCAAAAATACCTGCAAATAAAATGGTTAAATGTCCACCAATGCCATAGAAAACTAAATTCTTTGCAAACACATTTCATGGAACAAAGAGATACGCTAGTACAAAGCGCTGTTATAGCAGCCAAAATAATTTGTGAAGAGTTGGAGTTATCGACTGAGCGTCGAGTTAGAAGGAGAAAAAATATAAGTGGGGAAAATTCGCGAGACGTGGGGCTATCCTTATAAGAAGAAGAAGTACGAAGAGAAATGTTTTCATTTATGGACAGAATTATAAAGGAAATAAAAGAACGCTTCGATAAGTTGCATGGCCTTGTAAGAAAATATTCGTGTATAATACCGTGTAACCTACTAAATGAAGAATTTAAATGTCAAATAAATGACTTGATTGACATTGATAAAGAACAGTTCTATATTGAATGAAAAAGGATCCAGGTTTTTATGGCTGTACCTACACTAAAAGAAGAGACAAAACATTGGAAAAACGGACAGAAGGGCCCTCTTGATCTGCTAAAATTTATTCAGCAGTATAGGTTGAAAAATTCCAGGGTTCAGAATTTTTCATTTATGAACATTCAAAAATCAACATTCATGATATTTTTCATAAATGAGAAATCTAAAATTTTATGTTTATTTTTCACAGTCATAAACGAACAACAAAAAATGTTCTGGTTATTTTCATACATGAATGCGAACAACAAGAATTATTAGTCTTATTCATATGTGATAAATGATAAATTAGCTACTTCTCATTAATGTTATTTTTCATAAATGTACATGTTCATTTATGAACGTTGAAATTTTATAAAATTTCTCATAAATGAACGTGAAAAAATTTTCTACCTACGATCGCAGTTTACCGTAAAATGTAGTAAAAACACATAGGTACGTATTAACTCAAAATACAATATTGCAATATATTCTAAAAGAAATAAAAAAAAACATTTTTTTTCTGCAAAATTATCAAAATTGTTAATATTCAAAAATGAACACTTGTGTGTTTCTCATTTTTTCTCTTATGGATAGAAAGAAAAAAAAATAAATCGTCGCATTCACAAATGAGAAAACACAAAATAATTTGTAGTCTCTCACACATGTATGAGAAGAAGCGGCTAAAAAATGAAATGTACATATTCATACATGTATGAACAGTGAGTGAATACTTCGCTACTCTGAAAAATTCTGTTCCCAACATTGTAATTTTGTTAAGAATTTTTTTAACAATTTCAATCAGTGTCGCTAGTTACGAAAGAAGCTTCTTAAAATTAAAGTTGATAAAAAATTATCTTCGTTCTACAATGAGTCAATTAAGACTACAAAATCTTGCAATATTGTCAATAGAACAAGAAATTACAAATAATATAAGTTTTGAGAGCGTTATACACGATTTTTCTAGTATGAAAGCTAGAAGAGTAGATATTATATAAACATGTTTACGAGTGCATACAAATATGTCTAAAAAAATTTACTCTGTATATTAATTAATATTGATTAAATAACTTAATAATTTATTTATGTGTATTAATTTATAAAAACCACTATTTGATTGACTTATAATAGAAAGGGCGGCGAACTGGAGATCGCTCCGGGCGGCAAAAGTTCTAGGTACGCCACTGACATTAGCTATTTATTTATTTATCTATCGTTTTTTCCCCACATTATTTTTGTAATGTAAAATATTAAATTAAATGTTTTTTAAAAAATTAGACGTTATTTAACATAAACTAAAATGCCATTTGTACAAATAACTAATACAACAAAAATGCTAATAAGTTTATTAAAAGTTCTTGTTTTAAAATATAAATTAGAAGTTACAATGAATGCCACATATTAGTTATGGACCCTTTTAAACTGATTTTTGAAAAAGTTACCACTACTGGCCTTGAAATACTTAACGAACGAGAAATAATACTTTAATGTAGCGCCTAAAACAATCACTATTGCCAACAATGTGTGTGCATTACAAATTTTATTAAATTTGTACATAATTGAGTTTGGTAAACCTTTATGGTCACCAATTTAAAATTAATATTTGTCTCCCTACGTTTCTAATGTTTTTCTATAATTTCAGCTAAAACAAACATTTTGTCAATTGGTTGGTTGGTGGTTTCAGACTCGCTTCCATAACAATATTGAATTATAGTTATCATGATGTTGCACGATTAAATTTCTAACCAGCATTTACGGGTGGCTGTGGCTGGCTGCCTGTGTGCGGTTTTTTTTCTTATTTTTCTTCTTCTTTCTTCTTCTATAAGAGTACATAGTTATTTCCGGTAAATGTAATTGAATGAATGAATATTCGTTTCTCAATTGCTTCCTACAATGTTGTGATAGTATTTACAATATAATACTTTTAAATATGATATTGGTTATTTCTACTTGCTTTAGTTAGATAAATACTCGTTGGATTGTTTGCTTAAAAGGACCGTATACGAATTGTATCTCATATATTTTATCGTTGTTGTTTTTTAAACAAACATCAAACGTGTGATAGATAAATATTTAAGGTAATTTTGAGGCTATTTTCATTTAAAAAATAAATAATAATTATGACATCTAGTTTGGGCAAATATTGAAGTCGGGGGGCATATCAATGTACTATATCTATGTAAAGAGCGCTTAGCAATTTGTTACTGCTGTGGTGTTGTTTTAAAAGGTTACTTAATGAAGTAATTAATTGATGACAATCAAGCAATGCAATGATATATGAAATAAATATAAGAATATAATAACACATTCTATCTAGTACAGTTTCGCAATATGAAGTAATGAGGTAGTAAGTTGTTGAAGTAAGTTGTCGAGATTTAAGTTAGATGAAAATTGTAATAGATCTGTTTTCATATCCTTTTTTGTGAAGTTTTTTTAAGGCTTTACTACCTTAATAATTTTATAAGCTTATCCGGTTAATTAAAAAGGGTTATTGCTGTTGAAATGATATAGCAGTTGTTTTTTGTTTGTTTTCCTCTATTTTTATATAAATACAAAAGGGTCACAACTTAAAGCTTTCCAAAACTGATTTTTTTCCATAAACTAATTCAGAGTACACACATCTCTAACTACTGCAAATCACTATCTTCAATTGGAAAAATACAGTTATGGCTATTTTCGTATTAAGCGTGTTACTTCTGCACGATGAACAGTTTTTTGTCTCCTAAATATTTTAGTATTTTGAGTTGTGACCCTTTTGTATTTAGGGTGCGATATGTAAAAAGCGATCTATGAAAGTCAGAAATAAAGGAGTAGGAGATTCGAAATATGAGTACTTCACAAAATAAGAAATACGGGTGTTGCAAAAGCCAGCTTTAATCGCAATATTTGCAATCGTAATAATGCCGCTAACATTCTCAACTCTCAAAGAAAGTGTTCTGAAAGATTATTCAACAAATAATTAATAATAAACAAAGAAGAAGATGTTTTCCTTAAACCGGAAAAGTGCAATATGCAAAACTACAATTTTCAGAAAAAAATGTGCTACAAAAGACTGCCGGACAAAGAGTGAATCCGTCTATAAAAGTTTAAATACCCAAAGAAGTTAAAATAGAATCGTTATATCTAATTTCAGACAAATGAGTTAACAATATCGCCGCTGAGACACTACCTGCTACCACAGCCAATGGCCACATAACATAATCACTGAAAATAAAGAAAATTACTTAAAGGGCTGGACAGAGCAGTAGAATATGTGAAGAAATTATTACACCAAAATATTTGTTATCGGAAAATTTCTCAAAAATGAGCATTAACTCAGCTTGAATGTCCAAAACAATACACATGGAAAAATTTTAAACACCATTGATAATCTCTAAAATTGTATCTACCAATATCAAACAGTAAATTATTTTTGGGGCGCTATCACGCCAATCAAGTGGGGTTGCATACCATGACCTACGAATGGGGTTCTTTCAACCAAAAGTGCATTTATTTAATATGTTAACTTATCCAATAATGTGCATTTTCTTCTTAATTTCAATTTATGCTTTAATAAGGTAATTTGAAATGTTTCGAATTCATCGAAAAGTTAAAAATTCACACACTTGTCATTTGTCAATACGACAGTTATTTGAATTTATATGATTTTAAAATGATGATGGATTTTGCAAAATTTTGCAAGTTTAATTTACCAAGCTTTTAGTGTTAAAAAACAATCAAAAAGCGCCTCCAGTAAGATTATTAATTGCATTTCAGAAATCATTAATCAAAAATGTATAGAAAACCAATTGTTAAAAGACAAACACTCAATTTTAAAGACAAACATTTGTTTGTCCTCGAATAGTTTCAGATATCATCATATTAAAATCTTTTCGGCTGAGCTACTTGCCTTAATGCAGAAAGTATGGTGGGTACGGCAAAAGTAATTTTTCAATTGTGGCAACACCTATAACATGATAGTTTTGACATTTAGTTTTTTGACGTATTTGTAGTAAATGCATTGTCAATTCTTACAACGAATTCAATTTCGCACGAAAATCGCATTAAAATAATTGAAATCCACTATGAAAATGGCGGTTTTGTAAAGTTACATTTCGTAAAATTCGTGACATTTTCGGACAACATAATCGTCCTTCTGAGACCACTATTTAGAGTTTGGTCGTTAAATTTGAGTCGACAGGCTCGACCGGGTCATTCAATCGAAAACGTCACAGGCGTGAGCCACAGTGTAGAAAGAAGCAGATCCAAATTTGTCAATTCTACGACGTTCTCAATAATTGATGTTTTCCAAAACCACCACATGGCGAATTTTGCTTAAGGATTTGACTTTTATGCTTTGCAAGGTTCAACTGGTGCAGGAATTGAAGCCGACCGGTCCTTCACATTGCATAGATTCGCTCAATTGATTTAGGAACAACCGCCTGGTTTTTCTGAAAAAAAACATTTTTTCAGACGAAGCTCATTTTAACTGGCCAGGGTATGTTAACAAGCAAACTTACCGCATTTCGGATTCTAAAAATCCTAGAGCGATTATTAGCAACCCTTTGCATACTCAACGTGCTACTGTTTGGTGCGCTATGTGGTCTGGATATGTGATTGGGCGGTTTTTTTTTTTCTAAGATGAGGCTGGAAATGCGGTAATGGTCAATCGATCACGCCATCGCGAGATGCTAACAACTCAATTTTGGCTTATTATTGGCGAAGTGGACATCCCGATAAGTAGTTTCAACAGGATAGTGCCACATGTCACACAGCCAAGGAAACGATCAATTTATTGCAAACCAAATTTCCCAATCGCATAATTTCACGACAATTAGCAGTTAAGTAGCCAGCCAGCTCATGTGATTTAATAACACTAATTATTTTTTGCGGGGCTGTGTTAAGGACAACTCAAAATCCGTGTTGTGATTGATGAAATAGTATCGCCATTTTGCCAAAAAATGATTAAAAACTCTGATAAAGTTTTCTTAATCTAAATTCTTTGCTTTATTTTGTCTTACAAAACAAACTTATTATTGGAAAACCCTTTATTATCTTGTAATGTCTGCTGGAATACACAAACTTTAAAAACAAAAGACCAAGGCTACTGAAACCCCTTTATTGTAGATGCATTTTTTCTAACAAATTAACATCTACATACATCGTAACATCCCTTGCACGTTTCATCATTATGAGCAAACGCGACACCCGTAATGTAATTAAATTTTTATTGTAAATTTCTAATAATCGAACCATGTTGTATCTTATTGACTGAAACTAAGTTTGACGCTTTAACTTATGAATGAACGACAACGTTGAAATTAAATTGTGCAAATAGCAATTTTAAACTTTGGTGAAGATGTGTTTTAAGCTGCTTTTAACTTTTCTTTAATATCTTTTTAGTTTAAACAAAAATGGTTGATAACAGCATTAATTAAATTAATTTTTTTGTTTAATTTTTAGTTTTTTGATTCAATCTATAAAATGTAGCCGAAGCGTACACACATGCAGTGGCAGCACATGTGTACATTTTTAAATGGCTACATATTTGTTATCAGTACACGGCATGTAACATGTGTGTACATTTAATATATCAACATTTGCGCCAATCATATGTTTTTATAAAATATTTTTGTGAATTTTTGAAAATGTCAAAGAGAAAGTGGGCTGCTATTTTGCCACATATATTTAAAATGAAAACGTCTTTAAAATACATATTTCGCATTCCGCAGACAACCATCTCTCGGATTATAACAGAGGCACTTGATGCAATATACAATATACTTGTCCAGGACTACGTTAAAGTGAGCTTTGGATTTGCATATTCACGACACTTGTTATTTGTTGTTACCTTTACCAAAAGGTGAAGACGAATGGGAAAAAGTATCCCAAGAATTCAATGCAAGGTGGAATTTCCCAATTGGTAATGGTGCCGTTGACGGCAAACATATAGTAATGATCGCTGCGGCCAATTCCGGAAGTGTATTTTATAATTATAAAGGTTTGTAAAATACGTGTGCAAATCTTTTTATGGACTAATTTTTTATGTACATAGGGTCACACAGTATTGTGCTAATAGCAATAGCATATATAGAAAATATTACATATCGTAGTCGGTTGTAAGGGGCGACAATCAGATGGTGGGATCTTCAATCGTTGCTCTTTTGCTTAAACACTGGACACAGGCCAATTGCACTTGCCTCAACCAAGAGCATTGCCTGGAAGAACAGTGCTCGTCCCGTATGTGCTGGTAGCGGACGATGCATTAGCCCTCAGAAGAAACATAATGAAACCATATGCTCAGCGTGAATTATCAACAATGCAGCGCATTTTTAACTTCAGGTTGAGTCATGTACGCCGAATTATTGGAAAATGTGTTTGGCATCATGTCGGCACGTTTCCGTGTGCTACAAAAACCAATTTATTTGGACGCTAAAAAAAAACTAAAAAAGTGGTGCTTGCAGTCCATGCACTTCACAATTATTTAATCACTACAAATAAAGCAAAGTACGCTCCAAATATTTCGTTGGGCCAATACAATGACGAGGGAAATTTAAGAAGTGCTGGCGAATGGTGCGCAGAGTATCAAACATGGTTTCCTTTTCATAGCCAAAGATGATGCGCCTACATATTTCGTTGATGAAGGCGACGTTGCATGGCAATATGATTGCATATGATATAATGTTTTTATATCCTTGATTAAGTAAAATTAAAAAAAAATCTTGGCAATATAAAACGTATTATATTATTATTTATTTATTATTTATTTATTTATTTATTATTTATTTATTATTTTATTTAATTGGAGTTAAAAAAACAAAAAATAAAAAAATACACATTTTTCGTTAAAAGTAAATATTAAATTAGACGATCACTTTAGTTTACCTTTAAAAAAATGTTAGAGTTTCAGTCTTGTTTAATATATTCATACAATTAAATGTGCCAATGCAAACATGCGAATAAAAAATGTCGTGTCAAAAATTCTTGCTGCATGTGACGGCTGCATGCGCATGTAAAAATTTCTCAAATGTCAGAATTCAAATGTGACAAGGAAGTACACAGCATGCGAAAAAAACAGATGTGAGCATGTTTCTACAAAGAAGCATGCGCCCACATGCGAATGTGTACTGCATGTGATTGTCGCAAAAATTGGTAGTACACGACATAATGTAAATGCAGCTTCATGGTGACATCAAAATTACGTCAGACCTACATGCCATGCACTAGATATTACATTCTTACTTTTAAGTTGTTTTTCAAAAAACTGTATTGATTGTTCAGGCTCAATTGTAGGTGAGTTTATATTATTCAATATGGGTATTCAAGTTAATAATGACTATTTGGACAACAGAGGGCGCAACTATAACATATGGTTTGTGTCAATAATAACAAATTTGATATTTTGGAAGGTAAATTATTTGCTATTATAATTCAACTTAAACTATTTTTCCCAACGCTATAATGATGTCGAATTTTGTGCCTCAAAAAGATGTTGAGCGGGGAAGTCTGATAACCTTCGTATCGATTGTCGGTAGAAGCTCGCGATCAACTTGCACCAACTTAAAAAAAATGATGAACTATAGTTTGCGCGATTCAAGAGTGATGATTTCGACACAGAAGAAATTAAGAGTCAAGTTCAGCCGAAAAAGTTTGAAGGTGAGGAATTGGAAGCATAACTCGGCGAAGATTGTTGTCAAACGCAAGAAGAACTTGCAGTAACATTGGGGTCACCCAATAAGCCATTTCCGTACGTTTAAAAGCATTGGGTCCCGTATGAATTGAAGGGGAGACATGTTGAAAGTCCACTTTGCATCTTGAAAATGATGCTTGAACGCTAAAAAAAGAAGTCATTTTTTCGCAAGGAACCTGTATCGAAGACTTGAAAAACCAACAGAATATTCGACTAGACATGAGGCCATAATCTACCATTATGACAAAGCCACATGTTGAAAGCCCTTTCAAAAACTATTTGGAAAACAGTGGATGGGAAGTTTTGGCTTATTCGCCTTATAGCCCAGACTTTGCCCCTTCTCACTACCATTTGTTTCATATGATGCAGAATGCCCTTATTGGAACACGCTTCACTTCATAACAGGGTATCAGAAATTGGCTTGATTCATTCTTTACCTAAAAACCGGAGCAGTTCTTTTGGAGCGGAAAAAGTAGTGGCTAACGCTGGGCAGTATTTAGAGTAATGTATTAATTAATTTTGTTATTATTGTAATTGCCGCCATTATTTTAAATGTCTACAAATGTGTTGATTTCAAAATCAAATATTATTATTAATTGGACTTATTTTTTCTTAATATTTATTATTTCTTTTTTTTTTAATTAAGGCATGTAAATTATTTTTTTATAGAAACAATATTAATATTAGTTAGTTGCAGTAGAGAATTCATCTACATATACATATATTCTCGAGCCCATTTTAAAAATTTGGACTTAGAAGCTTAAGACTGCTTTACGTTACACTAAATGTACTTGTTTATGTAGATTTTTCAAACAATTTTTTAGAATAAGAAAATTATAGCATATAGAAATTTTAATTTCTAAGAATCTGCTTCATTTTTTTACAATCAAATTCCACTCTATATTCAGTCTTAAAAAGTATTGGAGTCATTCTCTTTATTAGAGAACTAATTTTAGTCTTCTAAAAAAAGGAAATTAAATATTTCAGAGGTTAAACACAGGGTTCAGAATTTTTCATTTATGAACATTCAAAAATCAACATTCATGATATTTTTCATAAATGAGAAATCTAAAATTTTATATTTATTTTTCACACTCATAAACGAACAACAAAAAATATTCTGGTTATTTTCATACATGAATGCGAACAACAAGAATTATTAGTCTTATTCATATATGTGATAAATGATAAATTAGCTACTTCTCATTAATGTTATTTTTCATAAATGTACATGTTCATTTATGAACGTTGAAATTTTATAAAATTTCTCATAAATGAACGAGAAAAAATTTTCTACCTACGATCGCAGTTTACCGTAAAATGTAGTAAAAACACATGGGTACATAATAACTCAAAATACAATATTGCAATATATTCTAAAAGAAATAAAAAAAAAACATTTTTTTTCCTGCATACGCCGACAATTACGCATTATTAAATATGTGCGTTTATGTACACGAATGCTTAACGCACATATTTTTACGACCTTTTCATTTGTGAAAAATTATCAAAATTGTAAATATTCAAAAATGAACACTTGTGTGTTTCTCATTTTTTCACTTATGGATAGAAAGAAAAAAAATAAATCGTCGCATTCACAAATGAGAAAACACAAAATAATTTGTAGTCTCTCACACATGTATGAGAAGAAGCGGCTAAAAAATGAAATGTACATATTCATACATGTATGAACAGTGAGTGAATACTTCGATACTCTGGTTAAACCTTTGTTAAACATATTATTTTAGTTATATTACTTGAGATCTCATTTTGAAACCTGGAAAATAAGGTTTCAATAGCCAAAACGGTAATTTGTGAGATACAAAAGATGATTTTTTTTATTATAAATCTATCCAACGATGTGATTTAGAAACCTTGAAATAGTGACAAATTTGTAGCAGCAAACTGATAACAAACTTAAATCCGTTTTTTTTTTTCGAATAAAAAATTACTATTTTTATTGCGTCAACTGTTTAAAGAGTAAAGAATTCGTATCAGAAAGAAATTTACTATTTTTAGCTCTTTTTTAAAGGGGATTTATATTTAAATTATTATAAATCTGGCAACCCTAATGGCATTGCAATAATTTATTAAATATACTGGTTTTCGGGTCTATTTATTGTATTACATTTTGGAGCACCATCTCATGGTAAATTGCTGAACTAGGACCTACTTATTTTTAATAACGAGTCTTTGTGGTGACATCTAGCGTTGGTTATAACATTTATAAATACAAAACGTTTGTAAAATAAAACACCAACTGGGCAGCACTTTAAAATAAATGTGTAAGTTCAGCGAATGAGAGTGCCATGGGTTATATTCTATATTCACTTCAACTGCAAAACGAAAAACAATCAATGTGCGAATTATAAAGAATTTTTTCTCTTCTTGCGGGTGGTTGTATTTGATAACAGGAATTAGTTGTACAAATTTATATTGAGTACGAGCACTTTGACAGTAATTTAATTGAGCCAAAAGCCATAATATGTTGCGGACGTAAAAACCTTGATGTGGAAAAAGTTTATTTTAAACTGACAGTATTCATTACGTGCTTCTCAGAAAGCACTTTTGAGCACATAAAAAATATCAAAGTTTGAGTTTCCGCATAAATAAAGTGCTTTTGAAATCCTGCAAAAGGAAAACGAAATCAAGGGAGTATTGGAATTAGTAATAATCTATATATATAAAAGAAAGTGATGTTAGTTACTACGCTTATAACTCGAGAATGCCTGGACCGATTAGCACCAATTCGGACAGGTCTCCGGCCAAATAAGAAGAATACACAAGAAAATTTTGGGAAATTTCCCAAAAAAAAAAATTATGAAGAAAATTCATTTTCACATACATTTTTTTTACAACGCTATCTTAACTCAAGAACCCATAAAAAAACATGATTGTAAATGCTATATTGCCAGTAGATGGCGTTGTATGCACACTTGGCAGATGCAATGACATATGTGACTGGAGTTTTAGTAACATAAATATTGGAATTTTCTTAAGCTTTTATCAGCTTTCCTTATTTATTTAAATTAAATTTGATTTAATACAATATTTTGAAGAAAATTTTGGAAAATTTCCCAAAAAAAAAAAATTATGAAGAAAATTCATTTTCACATACATTTTTTTTACAACGCTATCTTAACTCAAGAACCCATAAAAAAACATGATTGTAAATGCTATATTGCCAGTAGATGGCATTGTATGCACACTTGGCAGATGCAATGACATATGTTAGTAGTCAAAAAAGTCATGAAAAATGTGATTGAAGCAAAAATTTTAAAAGAAAAATATAAGGGCGATGTGTTGAAACCACGCATTCCTATGATTCCTCCAGATTTGCCGTTTGATTTTAAATGGCTTCAGTTTCCCATACCTGTTGCTTTTCAATGATCCCTGTTTTTTGCACTTTCAGTTATATGTATCACGTTCACGTGCTTTGTTTTTCAATACCGCGAACCAAAATCGATCAAAAAATGTCGAAGAAATGACTTGCAAAGCAGTCACGGGCACGCTAGTTAGAAATAAATCTTAAATTAATTTAAAATAAACGTTGATTTAAATGAGTTGCACCAGTAATCGCAATATTAAAATCCTAGTTGCATCATAAATATGGTGTTATTTAATATATTTTACCGATTTCTAAAACCTTGATCTGTGCTGACATTCATTTGCACATTAATAATTCGTATATTTAAAAGAACACATGGTTCAAATAACATAAAATATAGTAGAAAATTGAAATTTTACACCCCAAAGGTATGAAGTTAGTGTTTGTGTACCTCTCGGCAACTCCGATCACTGCACCATCTCCGCCTCTTTTCATATGGAGAACTTCACAACGTTTCGAAATCAGTTACTAAACGTTTAAAATATATTTATGAGAAGGCTCGTTGCGATGAGCTCAAGGATATGTTTAGGCAATTTAATTGGTAACTTTGTTTCTTGGACAGTAATGTCGAAGCCGTAGCGGAAATGGTTGCAACCATCATTTTGTTTAGAATGAAAACTTTTATTCCTTCCAAAAATATTCAGATTAAAACCAGATACGTGCAAAAGTGTAATTAGATCAAGAGAGGAAGCGAGCTACGCAAAAGGGCGAAAACGTTGGCACACGATTGTACTAGGTGCGAAAAAAATCTGTGCTGAAGTTCTTACTGCTCCTCGGGGTAGCAAGGAATTTTTTCCATTTGTTAAAAGTATAAGGGATAATTCTGGTTTTTCAGTTTTGCCTTTTTTAAAGACCCGGTTGATAAAGATTACCTTTTGGCTGGTATATTTGCAACTAATTCTTACTTGCCGAAAACAGTCAACCACCGCCCAAGCTCGATAGAGTATCCGTTACTATGTCGAACCGCTCGAGCGGTTAAAAAGGTTTTTTTGCAGATATCAACAAGTTTACTGGGCCGGTTGGAATTCCAGCACTGGTCTTGAAGCAGTGTTCTCCGACGTCCGTTAACAGCCCTTTAAAGCACATTGTATCATGTCAGCGAAATTCCAAAGTGTTGGAAAGTTGCTAATGTAACGCCAATCCCCAAAAAGGGTCAGGCTAACAATCTGAAAATTACCGCGCAATTACAATTTGATCTGCGCTTTCTAAAGCAATGGAAACTATGATTAAATTTCACTTGTGAGGGCCCTGGATTTCAACAGCTTATTAAGCGATCGATAGTTGGTTTCCGTAGGGGTCGCTCTACAGGTGACTTGCTGGCATCGTCATTTCGGAGAAAATAAGGTGGTGGCTATAGATATTTCCAAGGCATGATACATTTCTGTCAAACCTTGTTGCTTTTAGTGTCGGTGATAATTTCTCCCGATAATTTCTCAGGAATAGCACTATACGAGCTGTTATAAATGCAATTTCATCAGACGAGTTTAAAATTAATTCTTATTTTTCTGAATGGCCTTCTTTGTCAATCTTTCAACCCTATATACTCCTTCGTAGATGACAGCACCATTTGTCATTCGTATTTATTTAGTAACATACCGAACCAGTTGGTCGTAGGTTTCAAAAGGCAGAACATGAGTAATACGCTCAATCACAATCTCGCAAGAGAACAACAGCCAGATAAGACGGGAAATAACAACAGTACTGAATGTTACATGCTTACGCACAGATCTGTGTTCGGAAATGGTGCTGCATATGCTGCTGTGGGTGATATAGGCATTAAGGACTCGGAAGCTCTTGAAGTTCTTGGAATGAAAATGCAATGTGATGTTCAATAGACTAAGCACATTTTGCAGGTTTCTAAAGAAGCTTTCAAGTGTCTGGGTTTCTAAAACAGTGTAGGAGATAATTCACTCCGTTCAATCTTCGTGCTATTTATATCACCTATATCCATCCAAAGATGGAATACAACTCTCATGTATGGGCCGGCGCCCCAAAATCTATTTCGGAGTTGCTCGACTGTGTACAGGAGAGGGCCAAGAGGCTCATTGGAAACAGTAGAGTATCCAACTCTATTGATTCTTTAGACGCAATGTGGGTTGTGTTTTATTGTTTTGTAATAAGGGAACTTATTCCCGTTTTTCGCACGCTTTTGCGTTTAACTCGAATCGTACTACACATCACAAGAAAAATTCGTTTTTTTAACCGACCAGTCCGCTTGTAAATAAACTCCCTCCAGAGGTCTTTCTTGTCATTTTTAATGCAGGAAAGTTCAAATTGAATGTCCACAATGTTCATTTCAAATGACTGTTTAGATGTTCGACATTTTTCTTTTTGCATTTAATAAAGTTTTCATTAATAAGTTAACGAAAAAAGCTATAGTTAGTTTCCAATTTGCAACCGAATCCGTCCTGCTTGCGAATTGTATGACGATCCCAATGTGACGTTATCATTTATATTTTGTATTCGGTCACTTTCGTCGATTAATCCGCTAAAGTGCGAGTCATTGCAGCTATGGTGATAATATAGTTTGTGCAAGGCGCAACAAACAATTTGAATTGCTTTTTCTTTGGCGAATAATGCAATTCTCGGGCTCCAAGCAAACAGCTGTATCTATTTTTGAATATACCACTAGTTCTCTCTATGATATTTCGTACTCGCAAATGCGTTTCATTGAACTTCATTTCATTCGATCCAGCACTGGGAGTTTTGTGTGGTGTTAGTAACCATGGGTCCAATGGATATCTAGCATCACCTAAGGAATGAACCTATTTACATACACCCCCATTATTTATTTTGGCAAATACGTACCTAGCAACCAGAATTGCTTCTGTCCATTTAAATAATCATCTTTGCTCCTCATTCCGCTACGACTCTAAATTGAGCAATCGTGACACGCTCCACCCTGAAGAGCATCTACAAAGCGTATCCTTGTATAATTGTCCGATATCTAAAAATCAACTGTAAGTATTTATATACATATAAATGAGAAGTCTAAAGCCAACATACCAGCATGACATTTAAGCTGTTGAACCCTGTTGAAATTTTTATTATATTACGAAGAAAAAAGTTCGTCAATTATGAATGAAAATGTCTACCACGACCACGCTGGCAGATGTCGATTCTTTCATCAAAGTTGGCAGTCCTCTTACGTTGATCACATCACGGATTTTGAGTTTTAAGGTGGTCAAAAACTTTTGACACTTACTGAAGACTGAATATTGGGCGGTGCTTCTTCTCATTTTTTTGGCCCTGGAATTATTGAAGCAAGTTCCGTAGTATTGACTGCAATAATACTAATCTTTAGTTTAAAATCAATAAATATAACTTTTGTAATAATGAAAAAAAAACTTAAACAGCAAATAAACATTTCTTTAATAATTTTAAAATTATATATAAGGGGAGCTGTACGCTATAAATCAAAAACCAAAAGTAAGAAATTTAAGTGAAATTTTATGCTGTTTGAAAGAAGAAATTTCGATATAAAACACTTAATTGACATTTTCTTCTTGATACCTTTTTGTAATCCAGGATTCCAAAGCCAGACAAATAAATATATTTTTAAACTATTAAAAAACATATAAAATACTCGGACGTACATATATATTAGTTTTGTATTATCACTCTTATCACTAGGATTTTTGCTTGGTTTCAACGCCTAATGATATAGTATTTAGATAGTAATTTATGCAAAATAATTCTAAAATTTTAGTCAGATAGTGTAATTATATTGAAAGGTGTAGGAGTATATAATCTATATTCATATAAATGAACCTGAATAATTCCTAACATTTGATGAAAATGGAAGATATTGATTTCATTAAAAGAAGACAACTACATGCAGGCAGGCTCGACGATGCTACGGGTATAATTAGAATAAAATTTATTTATTTAAAACTGCATTGACATTGAAAAGCAATGGAAGCCAATTATATGAGAACGAAAGTCAACGGTCATGACCAGAAGTAGGGTTAAGTGTACTTCTAACAGCAATTTGAAACCTTTATTTTCAATAGAATATATGTTTATTATAGAATTGGATGATGGGATTTTTGTTTATTTATAACAATTAATATGTAATTACTTGAAAAACGATCAAATTAAAATATTATTATTTAATTAAAATTGAAGAAATCATTATTTTTATTAAAAATCGTTCATCAAACTCAAGTCTATTCCGATTTTCTTTTGCAACTGGCATGTTATAAAACAAGCCATCACAGACAAATTTATAAATAGAAAGAACATATCTTTATTTATGTAATACTACTGTACGTGTGTTGTGAGTGAACTCCTCCTAAACGGCGCCCGGCTGGTTTAGATTTACAACTCGGTCCAACTGGACAAAGGGGCGTGGTACCTCCCATACAAACCACAAAATATGAATCAAATATTTCTGCTCCTGCTAACGGTTTTTAAACAGAATTTGGTATTTCGGTTGAGTGAATGTATTTTAAGTTCTGCTGCAAATATAGGCGGGATTTGATAAAGACGCGTGGTACCTTCCATACAAATCTTCTTTATGTATATAATTCTACTGTACATATGTATGTCACTGAATACATTTTTTTTGCATGCGTTTGGGTGCCACCTTGAATGGTTTACATTCACAAACCAGTCCGGCAGATGGCGCTTTAGTCGGTATCCAGGTTACTCAACTACACGAGTTGGATCGACTTGAATGAATTTTTGTATATTCATGCATTACATTTTTTGTGCGCGGTGTTTTGATATTAAATGGTATCGCATTTACGTAAATATTGAGCGTTGTTTACTTCAAAAATACACACACGCCATAAATTCGTCGCCAGCCGCCAACTGCCCTTAATGTGCATTAGCGGATGACGGTGAAAGGCCTAAATTAACATGGACTCGATTACTGCAGCCGTTAAAACAGTCGCGGTGGGCATCGAGCTTATTTGCTAGCTTCTTAGCGACCCCTCCCGGGGGCACATATATATGGTCTTTGGAGAAAGCAACAAGTTAGACCTGTGCAACTGGGGGAAAAAGGGAGCCCAGTCCCCTGTTAACTGTTCTCTGACTGATTATTGAGGTTGGCCCCTATATGGGAGTATCGTGGTGGTTGTGGTTTTGCGGCCCCATAACAGTTCATGGTTCTATGGTGGCCGGGTTCATTTCACCTTTAATAACACCTACCTGGTGAAATGTTCCCAGATCCAGTGAGCATGCTAGACATGTGTTCTAGACAGGAGTTGGATAGTCTCCAACTCTTTAGCAAGGAGTGATGATTTACAGCCCTGCTCTGGAATGATTAGAGTTGCAACTAGGAAAGACCTGTTGCTAGAATTAGTCTTCGGCTTCCTAGGGCGAGCATGACGTCCCAAATTATGCAGTGGTTGACCACCATCTAATTAAGACTACAAGTCAGGCGCAGATGTAAATCTAATCACACACAGCTTCTTAGCGATCTTACAAATTCGTTCTCAGTGGGTCAGCTCGTCAAACTATTAAAATATTTTTTATTATAATTTATTGTTGTTTTCTTAGTTTTAAACTTATTGATATAATAATCCTTTAAAAGTGTTAAGAGTATTTTACTTTGTAGTATTTGGCAACTCTAGCTAATGCTTAAATTTTTTGAAATACAATTACTTTAGTTTTTTTTTATTGTTGTTTGTTTTAGAATAAAGGAATAAACTAAAAATTATAAAAGTATAATAATGTTATTAATTAGAATATTTTATGTGTTCGTAATACGAAGATCCGCCATTTCCATCGGCAGTACCGGCAGAATTATTTGTTGCATTCACGCTTAACTGTTGGGGATGCAAAGGCGGTGTTGAAATTGTACCGGAGGGCGGTGTTAATGGGGGTAAATAAATTGGTTTACGATCAATTAATTGTGATGCTGATGATGTTGATGATGACGACGTAGGTGGTAGATTTGTTGCTGAGGTTGTTGGCAAAGCTGGTGGAGGGGTCATGGACGAATTGTGATGTGTATGTTGTAGATGATGTTGGGTATGTTGATGTTGTGATGACGACAAGGAAGACATTTGCGTTAAAGACATTGAGCGCAAACCTGCAAGAAAATGTTGTTAAAAACAATCAACACCAATACATTTATGAATTTATTTCTATTTAAAATGTTAATATGTGCTTTCATTATGATTGTGTATGACGCTTTTGTTGCTACTGCGTGTTTATTTCTTAATTCTCTTCAAAAGGAAAATTTATGATCTTCCCAGCAACATTTTATTGCATAATTTTATGTAATAAAGTCTTTAGATTGACATGATCACCCTGAATGAATTTTTTTATGTTAAAGTTGAGTTTAATGATGATGATGATGACGATTGTAATGTTGCTTTCGAGTCTACTTACCATTGTCTATGTTGTATGTGGCGCCAGTGGGTGATGAACCATATGGATTGTATGCATTGCCGGCTGCTACTAGTGAAGCAGTGGCATAATCTAAGCTGGGATTTGATTGCAAAACGGTGGCCGTTACTGTAGAGCTGGCTATAATTGAGGGGATTGGCGATGAATTGCTAGTTGGCACATTTGAAATACTGTGAGCTAAAGGCGGTGTAGGACTATTGTTTTGCAATGTTGTAGCAACGGCTATATTAGAATATTGAGGTAGAGTATTTTGACTATGAATGTGACCATGTTGTCCCCAGGTATCACTGAAATTTCCTGCAGCTGTTGCGGTTGGATAATCGTAGGAGGTAAATGGTTGGGAGTAAAAGTTTGTATTATCCTTAGAAATGATGAAAACAAAAAAGTTAAAATAAATTTATGTTCTCTACATGGAAATATTTTCATCTTACAATTCCTGTATCGTAGGATGCTGTGCTATAATATCCGTTAGCCGCTGCATACGGTTTTACTTTTAGTTTGGATCGGTAACCTCTAGGTCTTCGCCGCAAACTGCCTTCATCTTCAAACATGTACGCAGAATTTTGTTCAATTGTCCAATAATTACCTTTTCCAGGTTTGCCTACCCCCATACCCTTGGGCAACTTTTTGAAACATTCATTTAAGCTTAAATTGTGCCTAACGGAGTTCTTCCAGCCCACATAAGGACCTCGAAAAAAATCAAATCTAAAGTAAAAAAGGACATGAAATCACAATAAATAGACTGCATTCTACAGTATAATTGAAATTTGGAAAACAATCAATAAGATAATTTTCTTTTAGTATTCATTTAACCCGTCACGCCACAAAAATTTTAAAATATTTTTTTTTCCTTTTTTTATTTTCAAAGTAAAAATAAACAAATAATTAAATCAAAACCGCATATAATTGTTGTTGTTGAAATTCTATGAAATTGCATATTTTTTTAAGAATTAAATTAGGACTTTAATGTGAGATATTATTACTGATCTCCAATATCGTTCTCGTATTTTTTAAATGCGTCTGATATGTATGAGATTTAATTGTCGTATTGGTAGGTACCAATAATCAAGTTTCGTATTTCTTCTCTACTCAGATTCTTCAAAATAAATAAACTTATTGATTTTCATTCTACTTTTTTTTCGATTTATTAAAATATCAGCACTTGAAATATTTTTATTTTTTAGTTTAAAAAAAGTGCGAAACAAATACTTTTAATTATGGGTTTCATACTGTGAGTGCTGAGCTAAATCGTCAATTACTTCAATCAAAAATCTAAATTTTATTGGAACACAAAATGTTATCTTTTATCTTCAAATTGGCTTAGTCAAAAAGTTGATAAAACTGTAAGTTTTAAGGAAATTTTAGTTTAAAAAATAAAATTAATAAGAAATGATCCAAATTATAATGAAGAATTTGTTAGATGCTTTGCACAGTGGTGTGACTTAAAAAATAATACTTGTGGAACTTTAAACCTATCCTTTATTACTTTTGTTTAATAAGTGGTTTTAAGTGTTTAAGTACAGGGTAGTTTAAGAACGTACTATACGTCTATTGAAAAGATTGTACCTTTGGCAAATGTGAACTGATTTCCAAGACAAATCAAAAAATTATTGTAGCGAGTGAGGCAGATAATTTCCGAAATTACTAAGCTTAATCGATTTATTTTTTAATGTGTCTATAAAGTGGGGCATAACATATATACACTAAAAGGAATGATAAGATCAGGAGTTTTTATTAAAATTACTTCTTATAGGCGGAAGAAAGAAAGGAAGAAAGCATGGTCGAACACCTTTTATATTTTTTAAAAATATTTTAAATTGTTTAATACCAATTACGAAGTAAAGTAATTTGATTTGAGCTCAGAGAAAACCTACACATGAGTGGAAAATTATTTCTGTAGTTTGTTTCTGGTATTTTGTGCTTCCTTAAACAATTATCCAATGGACAAAGGTGCATTTTTAATTATTAAAAGATCTGGTATCAAGAATTTGTGCATTATGGATAGCATTTAATTACATGATGTTAATCCCTAATTTTTTTAAGAGACGTAGCACTTCAGACAACAATGCCTATTAGTTAAGTACCGTGCTACATTCTATAGAAAAGGGATAGAGAGTGAAAGTAGAAGTATATTTACGGAACTTAACTGTAGTATAAGACAGCAGAGCGACCAGTGACCATGCCTTCATCACTGAGCAGCCCCACCGATAGTCAATTTTTGTAGTGAAAAAACAGCCAAGGTCTTTGTTGGGAATCGAATCCACAACGCCCAAACTGATAAGCTAGTACACTACCTAATCTGTATGCCTTTTTACGTTTTTATTAATCTTATACTTTGATAAGGTGTTGAGCTATATATATAAATTGTATTATAACATGAAGCTGATGTTTTGATTGTACATAAATTTGTATGTAACAAACCCTAAATCACGAGATACTTTTCCGAGGAGAAAAACTAAAAAAATATAGTTTTACTTTTAACACTTTTTGTATACCATCAACCATTAAAAATAATCTGTTAGGGATTTAAAATAATTATACAGTGATCTCGCAGAAACGTGAACTAATTTTTACCGAGGGAGTTCACGTTTTCGATTTTGTTCACGTTTTAGATTGCATTTTTTCTATAACATATTTTAGTCTATTTTTATCTTTTATTTAATTTAAAATAAAGTACGTTATCTTTCACCTATGTGACATGTTTTGATTCTACTTTTTATAAGTTGCTGGCATATTTTAATATATGTACTATGCTACTATGGGTTGCAAAAGGATTTCTAAGATACCAATTTCTAAATTAGTACAGAGATCTTTCCATTTTGGAATGCAGTGTTTTCCATTTTCCAGGACCCGAAAGTTAACACATTTCGAAATTGCATCTTTGTTGCTTTCTATTGAACAAATCGTCGATTTGACGACATTATACTTTTTCGACAAACCAGTTACAGGTGAACCTTTCCATAAAAGCTCTAAAATATCTGACTTTTGGTTTTTTATTAGACATATTTTCAATAAAAATATTTTAAGAGATCACTTGTTTATATTCTTTATATGCATAGTCAGCACAGAGAAATGCTTCCAGTAGAACTGCCGCGGTAACATCAAAACTACTTATCCTGCAACAGAAGTTGTTTACAACAAACAAACTACGAGATTCTTCTGCAAGAAATCCTAAAATGTTTAAATAAGATTACAAAATTGAATTTTAACGTTCGATAAAAAGTTCACGTTTTAGAGCCTTCAGCCTTTGTTCACGTTTTAGAGTAGTCAATGTAAGAAAAAAAAATGTTCATGTTTTTGGATGTTCATGTTACTGGGTGTTCACGTTTCTGCGAGTTCACTGTAATTGTCTTTAACGACGATCTAGATTTTAAGTTTTAAGTTTAAGTTTATTTTTAACAACTTTGAAGGCCCACTGCTGAAAAAGCGTGCCACGTACGATGATTATAAGAGATATATACGATTTTTATCAGTTTTGTAACCCAATAAGGAAATTAAAAAAAAACTGTTATAAAAAATCAGTTTAGCGTCACTTGAAGCAGACAGAAATCAAAGTGCGCTGATAGCACAGAAGCTCGACTGCTTCTGCTTATAAAGACGACGATTAAAATTATGTATATTTTATACAGTTAAAAAGGCCTTGATTAACATTTAACATTTTTCGCTAAAGAGTTATTTGAAAATTCAGATTTTTTAAAAAATGTTTTTTGTCAGCTTTAAAAAAACAAATGCTCAAGTCGAAATTACAACAAAAACATAACAAAAAACTTTCTTTTTTCAACCTTCCTGAAAGACACCAATGTGGAGATGATAGCTGCATACTAAGTTTACTAAATTTCTAAATATTTTCTCTTTGACCACTCAAACTAAAACAAGTTTTTTCGCGAAATTCCGAAACGAAAGCGGTATTGAAAATTCTGTTATATATTTTGTTATTCTTAAAAATATAACATGATCACGCACAAATGTGGGAAAAGGTTTGAACATTTTCTGTTTTATTATTTGAAAATTGTTTTTACCCCACTGTGCGACGTTTTGCTTATATACGAAAATATGAACGACTTACTACAGAAGAAAAATTTGTTATGCCTGATACGACCAAATTCTGTTTATTTCTTACTAATTATTTAAAATTTAAATATAAATTACTTTTATTCAATTTAACCACAAATTAAAATTTAAAAACGATATCCGTAACTTGAAGTATTTTTGTATATTTGCAAAAATAACAATAGAAGAAAGATATCTTGTAGAAGTTGAGTAATTTTTGAATGCTTTTGCTTTAAATGTCAAATGTTTGAAGAAGTATTAAATAAGTATAAATGTTAAAGGTCAATGAAATGTGCAATACCATAAGGTTATAGCCCTAAAGTGGCCATAATGGTGCTATAACCTTAAACAACTCAATTTGTAGTGCTATTTGTTGTAACAAAATAATATAAATTAAAACTTACAGCGGATACAAAAAATACGTATGCAATGCAATATGCAACTATATTCATAATATCAAAAAGCGTTATCTCATTTCAGCCCTAATCAAATACAGTGTTTATTATAAAGTTGACTCAAAAAGCTATTTTATATGATTATTATTCTCCTGCAAAAGGACTTACATAGATCCAATTATTTTCTGGAGTATTTTACTGGATGATAATTTAAATTTTATACAGCATATTTCGTTAGCCGCTAACAAAGCACGTCCAATTCTTGGATTTATAAAACGTTGGGTAATGGAGTTTAGTGACCCATATGTAACAAAAGATTTTTATACTTCTTTTGTCCATAATAATAGCATGGAATTGAAGTAAAAGCAGTTCTTGTTATTTTGTCGTCGAGGCTTAAAACTCTACCATCCTACACTAGTAGACTTGTTCTAATAAAGCTGCCAACTCTAAATAGTCGAAGAATATTGTTATATGTCAGCTTTGTTTTAAATTAAATAAAAAGAAATGTCTGTTTAGATTTTTTGATTAGCAATATTTTATTTAATGTTCCATTTCATCCTTCACGCTATTTTAATCCATTAGTATTTAAAGTATTCAGATTAAATTATGCTAACTGTGACCTGCTTTTAAGAATTTGTACTGAGTTTAATGAATTTTATAAGCATATTGACTTTTCTTTAAATGTTAATACTGTTAAATGTCATTGCGTTTAACACGCTTTTCGTTAAGGTTCCATCCATTTATGATTAATTGGCCGGTGAATTGATCTACGCATTACATTACTAATTTGCTATGTTGAATTCTATTAAAATTCTTCTTAAGGGGGAAATTTTCTATAGTGCACGTGTCATGAACTATTTAATATTTACAAAAAATTTACGGTCTATGTTTAACTCTGTTAAGCATTTACTATCATTAGTTTGTGGTTCGCAAAGACAATTATTTTTTACAGTTCAAATTAGCAAATAAGTTAATATTTAAAAAGTCATAACAATTTTAAAAAACAATTATAATTGAAAAAAAATGTGGTAAAATATTTTTGTGGTTATCTCAAAGAATCCAAGCAAGATGCACTCTAAAGGCTATCTTATTAATGCAAACACATTGTTATTGGTTCAAGCAAATGTTGCTCTGCGCACTAAATTTGGGTTGCATTTTTATTACCCTCATCAAAGGCGGGAAAGACATTTATGTTTTGTAATTTCTTACGTATTCATAACGAGTGTGGACCCGTCAATCCGTCTGTCTATTTATTCATTTGTCCCTACTCGTGTTGACATCAACTTTCACATGGCATGAGACGAGAGCTTTCAAGAATTTTTGAATTGAAAATTAGTAGAGCCGGTCCTTAAACGGTGGCGATATGTCCTTAAAACAGCGAACGCCTTTATTTTCTTAATGTTATTCCCGTATTTTAAAATGTTTTTTTTTATTGCATTTATTTTTTGCTTTATTTTATTAAAAACGAAGACTTCGGAAAAATCTCTAGATCATGAATGAAAATCAAAATTTCACTTAACCAACGAAAATTTCCCAAAATATCAAATGTTCAATAAAATTTCATTATAAAAATTCAATTTAAAAAGTTTTTTTTAAAAAAATTCATTAAAAACCGAAAATTCCGAGAAAAGAGTTTATTAAGTAACCAAAAAATTGGTGTTTCACAGACCATGGCAACTTCCGCCGAAATATTTGTTACCACCAAGATTTCACAAACAAATTTTTAAGTTTTCCAATCAAAATATTTAAAATTTATGAATAACTTGTTTGTGTTATAATTGTTTTTTGCATTGTTGTATTGAAATCTGAAAATTTACAAGAAAACTGTAGATGATTTACAAATCGGTATTTCATTGAGCATTGGCTTTTTTACGAAAATAACACATCTTCACCAACATTTCATAAAAATGTTTAATTTTACCAAAACATGGAAGTACAAGTATTAAAATTGTTTATAAAGCTTGAGAAACGCAAGTTTGGACAAAATTAAAAACATTTTTTCACCAGAAAATGACCGAAAAAATATCTATTACAAAATGGATATTTTCAGTATGAGTTTAACCCGCAAATGCATTTAAAATATCTCAAAATACCCAAAAGAATGCTAATGTAAATACAAATAAAATTTCACAAAAAGCAAAATAATTCTAAAATATCAAATAATTGATAAAAAAAAGTGAAAAGATGTGAAAAATAACTTAAATCCAAATTAATAAAATTTATAATCGAATTATCGAAATTTTAACAAAAAAAGCCCCAACTTGACGAAATGGCATTCTCCCAAAAATTAAAACTTTTAATTTTCACAAAAAAAAAAATATTTCAAAATTTTAGTGAAATATCACAATGTCATAAAAAATCACAATTTATAAAATATGACGCAAAAGAAAGTTTCTCTACTTAAGGAAACGAAAAAGCAAAACTAACTTTTTTGCGATATCTCTCGCAGATTTCAACACGAAACGTTTTTGGCTGATTTGTCCGCAAATTCCAAAAGAATAAAAACTAAAACTCACTCACCTCTTCTGCAAAAAACTATAAATTTCACTTAGTGTTAGTTTTCCGGTGGGCGATTCCTTAATTGCCATTGCAATCATATTAATGTAACTAAGCGCCGGTTTTTCAGGCCGCCTGGCTCCGGACTTTTTTGTTGTATCCGGTGATGATAAATCCTGAGATGATATCGTTGAAGTTTGTTGCTGTTGTTGTTGTTGCTTTGATGAATTATTTCCATTATCACTTTTATTGCTATGCACCGATTTAGCAGGAGAGGAACTAATTGAGTAAACTCCCGCAGAAATAATGTGATTTGCATCATTGTGAGAACTGTTAATTGAAGTTATAACACCACCTGAAGTTGAAGAGTGGTGTATACGTTGTAAAGAATGTTGTAAAAGTTCATTCGAGCTGTTCGCATCAATCTGTTCTGTGGTATTATTGTGAGAGTGGTGATGTTGGCGATGATCCTGTAAATCCATGTGTTCGTTATTTTGTAAATAATCCGTGGAAGGTTTGCTTGAACAATATTTAATTGTGGAGGTGTAATGATGGTTCAATTGTTGGCTGCTGGGATGAAGATTAGCAAGTTTATTACCATTCGCCGAGTGATAATGTTGCATTTCGCCATCCGTCGGTGTGCGACGTGCTAAAGGTGATGAGTTTCCAGAGGGAGGTGCTTCATCGTTGCCACCATTAACATTTGGATGTTGGTGTCCTAAAAGCACACCATACGG
This sequence comes from Trichopoda pennipes, assembly GCA_030448955.1. NCBI lineage: Eukaryota > Metazoa > Arthropoda > Insecta > Diptera > Tachinidae > Trichopoda > Trichopoda pennipes. The sequence goes on from JASKUP010000099.1 coordinate 1,602,698, forward strand.
TGAGTTGGGACTTGAAGATGCCGGCGGTGTTGTCATGCTATGCAATGAAGTCAATCCATAATTCATAGAGTCGGATTGTGTCATCATTGTTGCATAATATTTACGTTCATTTACATACGAGGGTAACATGGTGGGCTTTTCATCTTGCATTTCCGGAGAATCTTGATGCATACGCATCACGGATGACGTACTTAAGTGGTGGTCACCAGCGATGGCGCCATACATAATGGGCTGAAAATTGGAAGATGCCAATATATTCGCAGGCAAGTTACGATACAATGACGAGTGATGGCTGTTTAGCTGATGTAGTCCATGCGTAGGATTAAGAGGTCCACAACCGTTAGTATCTAACATGTCTTCACTTTTAATCATTTTTAAAATTTAAAACTTTTGTAATAACAAAAAAAAAATATTTTATATCAAATATTTCGTTTTTAATGCTCAATCACTTTGCATTTAATAAATAAACATTTGCTTAAAATCAAATAAAAGCATTATTTTTTTATTCAACTTTTTAATTAAGAACTATTCAAACCGTTAATTACGTCTTTACGGTTTCGTTAATCTAATCGAACTAAATTTTATGCTCCAGTTGTATTTTTTTACTGCTGTATTTATTAAATTAAACAATTGTTGCTGTAAAATCCTTTTTTTGAGTATTTTTCTTTTGTGCATGTTCACTCTTTAATTAGCTCTCATTTTCAAGTGTTTTTTTTAAGCAGTTTCCCACAGATTTTCACTGCTCATAACGGGTTAAACTCACATGTGTGATCTTTGTTGTAGCAAGAACTCTGCAATGAACGAGAAATCGTACCTTATGGCACCACATGTGGGTGTGTGAGATATTTAATGTTTGGGCATTCAAATCCCCAGACACATATATTCCAGGCAACTTCACATTTACATACCGTTGCTGTCGAGTAGAGAATATCAAACTATTTATTATACTATTTCATTTTACTCAAAATTATTTTTATTGTGCCTCTTTGTGCTGAGTGGATGAGAGCCGTTAGGAGAAAAGAGTTTTGAGAAACTAAAAGATGAAAATGTTTCTTTTTCGCTGATCCAGCAAAAATATTAAATAACTAAAATAATGTTTTGGCCGCAAAGACCTTGAGATATTGATAACTAATGTAGCTGTAATTGGTCTCGTTTCAAACGGAGTAAAGAAACGTCATCACCAAAAACGATTTAAGTTTCTTCTAACTTGTTTTGAATTATTGGATGAAATATCCAAATTAACATTTCTTCTTTTAATTGTGCTGACATCTAAAAGTGACACAAAAAAGTGATTAGATATTTTGGACTGTTTAACCTTAAAAGCATTCAATATTTTATGTAATGGCAAATCCCTTTTATTGTTTGTTTATTTTGCTCTTTTTGGCGATTATTTATTTATTTAGATTAATCTGAAGCACGTTGATGATTTTTGGGTTCCTAATTAATGGTGGCTTTATTCATTAACGGTAGACAACGATTTAAAATATACCGTTGTTATTTCTTTCTGTCCTTTCTGGCTGTTGTTCGTTTGGGGTAAACGGTGAGCTCTTTCGATGTGAAGACATCATTTTCAAGCCATGGTCCAATTCGTACTCATTTAAAATATAGTTCGAATTTTCCTATAAAGTTGACACTAGTTCACGGCTAGAAAAAGTGATTTGAGAAAACTTGTAGACTAATAAAAAGTTCTAAAACTATTTCCTACACTTTAGAACAAAACGACAAAAATTTATAGAAGATTAATTTAATTAAGAAATGCATATTATTTTGTAAATATTTTGATCTTGTCCCATTGTGTATATGGTTCAAGTTCAGTTTAAAGCACGATTTTTTTTAATAATAAAATTTATTAGATCAATTAATAATAGTGTGCCCTGTAGGCTATTAGGTAGTGTACTAGCTTGTAAATATGGGGGTTGTGGGTTCGATTCGTAACGAAGACCTTGCCCTCAGCGATGAGGGCATAGTCACTGGTAGCTGTGCTGTCTTATATACGGCAGTTACTTTCCGACTATTCTTCTACTTTCACCACCTGTTTCCTAAAAGAATGTAGCACAATACTTGACTAAATAGGCATTGTTGCCTGAAGTGCTATTTCTCTTTATAAAAAAAAAATAATAGTGTTAATGTTCTGTGATCAAATAATCAATTCATTATATTAAAATCAAAAATTGCATGGTGAAAAATAACTGGCAAATAATTAACATTAAATTTCTTCATAATGCACAGTTTTGTTTTGGTTTCCTTTTTCTCAAGCTATTCCCCAAAATTTTTAAATTATTAAGGATCAGGAGAGAATGCAAATGAATATATAAATTTATGGATGGGTAAAAAATGCATTTCTGTATAAAAATGTTAACTTCTCAGAGACTTGACACTTAACTCATTTAACCTTTATCATTTGGTAAAAAAATAAATAAAAAAATAATTAACATAGTGGCAGCTTTAAAATTCAAACAATGGAGTTTTATTTATAATTTTATCTTGGGCTTAAAAGTGATTATGTTAGTTCAGATTATTACACCTTGTGCTTTGAAATGTTAGGAAAAGATGAATACGAGTATGAAAATATGAATTTCAAATAACCAATAATGGCACAACAAATCAGGTGAGTGCACTTTTTATATGTGAAGTTTTCTTATCTTAAAGGTCAAAATATATATAAAAAGTATGTAATTGAAATATCGAAAATAGCTGCTGAATTTTTGCGATGTCTGCTACCTTAAGGAAGAAGGAATTTCCCTGTTACCACCGATAACACTTTTGATTAAAATGTGCCTTTCCTTAGTTTGTCAATCACTATCAAATCTTGTTGATAATAAATTTTTAGACACGAGAAGTCAACGAGAAAGTGAAAATGACTTTTATCTGTATCGTTTCAAAAAAAAAGAAATTAATTAAAAAACTTTTGATTATTTCATTTTGCGTTTATAGAAAAATTAGTGATGCCGACTGAGTTTTTTGTTTTTGCCTCGATAAAGATAGCATTACTGCGATCGCCGCATTCCTAATCTAATGAGTTTTTCAATAGATTAGTACTTCATATTATAAGGAGAATGGTTTTATAAAAAAATTTTAATTCAATAGGGTCATAATTGTCTTAATTATTAATCATAATTGTTCGTAAATTCTCTCAATACCGTACATTCACAACATATTACGTTAGACGATACCTTTCTTGCTCTTCTATATAAAAATTTAACTGTCAAAAGACTTTGATTATTGACGAGATATGCATTCATAGGAAATGCAAGTTCAGTTTCACGTGTTTTTCTGTAAAATAAAACGTCAAATTGTACGGGACACAAATTTTTTATCCCCATTATGGAAAACGCACTATACGAACTATTAATTTTTTGATATCATCAATTAATAACATCAGTTAAATAGTTGAGTACTTACTTGCTTGTTAAATTGTAGGAAGATTTCTCTAAATTATCATCTAATTACTTTCAGTTAAGTTAAAAAGGGCTTTGTAATTTTTGTTATTTAAATGAGTTTTTTAATTCAATAGTTCAGTTCTTTCTTCCTATTGAAATCTAGCGTGTTTTGTATTTGGTCATGGGTTTAAATATATACAGAACTGGGCAAAATATTAGTAACAATACGCATATTTAAAAACGAAAGTATTACTTTAAAACTAAAATATATTTTTTAATATAAAAATAAATTAAAATTTTTTTGTTAATTTCTTTGAATCACAGCAAACTATTAAACATAATATCGCAATATAGTGGTGGAATATAGTATTTTTTTTTGTTTTTGTTTTGTTAATTTAATCGATGGGACACTTTTCATATTTCTCCATCAGTTTCCTTATATATTTAACATCTCATAGTTTTTTGACGAGAATAGCTAAGAAGCTATTCTGCTGTAGATATTATTTATTAACACCTCTTTCGAAGAGGTATTTCCGGTATTCAAAATCATTTTCTTTGCTGGACATCAATCATCCTTATTGATGCCTCTTTCGAAGAGGTATTTCTGCTATTCCAAATCATTTTCTTTCTTAACCATCAATCATTCTTGGAAATTGGGTAAAGATGAAATACACTAAAAATAGTTTCACTGTGAGCTCATTAAAAGACTGTTAATTTTCTCGTTAATAACTTTTTTTATTCTCCACTGTAGAAATATTACAATAATCTTAATTTTATAAATCCCTTTGTTATTGTTCATTTTTTTATGTGTTGGCACGTCAATTAGGGCTAAAGTGAAAGTTAAAAATCCTATATATACTGTTCGGTAAATTGTAGTATCTACATTTTTGAACAAAAGACCAGGAGGGCAGAAAAAACTTCCTAGATCCCATGCTTTCTATGAAAATGTAATATAATTTGTTCTTGTAGAATTTTTACGTAATTGAGTTATTTCAAGATTACAATACATTTCATACAAATACACCTCGTTACAAAATTTTAACGCATTCTTATCAAAAGTAACATTTTATGAGAATTTATATTTTTAATATTATATATTTTGACTTGTACACTTTCGTTATCTTTTTTACTTTTTCCTGTAATTTTACAATAATATGAGTTAGAGCCTTTCTGGATGACACTAACGAGATGTATATTTCTTGTATTTTATCACTTTTTTTATAAATCTAAAATTAAAAAAAAATAACAAAATTTGAAAACAATTTCAAGTTCTTCATGGTAAAATCAATTGAAATCGGATTATAAAACAAAATAAATAACAAGAAGTAGCTATAACGGTAATAGAAATAGAGGAATATTACGTGATAAGATTTACATCTGCGCCTGGCCGTAAGCCGTAATCAGATGGTGGTCAAACCACTGGGAATGAAAAGCAACGTCATTCACGCCCTAGGAAGCCGAGGACTAATTCTAGCAACAGGTATTCCCTAGTTGCAATTTCAACGATTCCAAAGTAGGGTTGCAATCCACTACTCCTTGCTGAAGAGCTGGAGACTATCCAACTCCTGGTCCAAAACGCATGAAGCTTAAAAGCTTAATATAATTAAGAACATGACGGCATTCACACTCACTAGACCTGGACCATTCATTGTGTTCATTTTTGAATGATCCGACCCACAAACTCAAACGAGGGCCTCGAAATACTCGGCCACCACGATACTCCCGAAGGGCATACCTCAATAATCAGTCAGAGAACAACTAAAAGTCTAAAGAGACAATTAGCGGAACTCTGGGGCTTACCGATTTCCGTGGAAATATAGTGGATTTTCCAGTTGGCTCCTTGCGAGCCTAAGCGGACTGGGCTCCCTTTTACCCCCACAAGACACAAATCTAGATGGTTGTGTGATCCATAAAGACTTATAAATGTGCCCCCGGGGGAAGAAACAGAGGAACAAACTAATATTCGACGCAGAACGCAAAATCAGAAATATAAGACGATTCCAATGTAGCCTTAGCAGTAGTATTTTTAAATATAGCCACCTACTTAATGATGGGCGATTGGCATATTGTGAATTAAGAAAAATAGAATAATAATCTACAGTAGGATGCTAAGAAAATGCTTTTCATAAAAAATTGTTAAAATAACTGTTATTATAAAATAATTCCTTTTAAAATTGTATATAGGAAACGGCCAAAGATTTGACGGATCATAACGGTGGTTTTGTATTATATAAAGCATGGTTTCAGAAAGTAACAGAAGAAAAAATTTAAATATGGCATTATCCACTAACATTCCTGTTTCTCATAACGAAAATACATTGAAACTTTATTACTTCGGACCAAAAAATATAATTGGTCAAGGATCACATAGATTCTTCAGAACTATATTAAAAACAGTATGATTACGCTCATTCTACATTCGATACCTGTTGTAAGATTCTGTCTTAAAATTATTTATATCTCATAATAAATGCATGTTGGTACGCGCAGTTGCAGAATAAATATCATTTAAAATGGGTTAAAGAGCCGAGCCGAAAATTTCAAGGTGAAAAGCTTCAGATGAAAAAAAAAAATATACTGATTTAATGACCCAACTAAAATAAAGATAAAAAAAAATTTCAATTATATTAAAAAGCGTGATACTACTTTTAAATATTCATTTATAATTTCAATCAAATTTTGAATTTGTTTACGGATAAGGAAATATCATAGGAGTAAAGGGTTTTTACACAAGAAGTTTGTTTATTAAAAAAAAATTAGATTAAGATGGTTCAAATTTTTATTGTATTTTGAAGATAAGAGTTCAGCAATTATGAATAAAAAAAATATCTAGGAAATGTCCACCAAAACCACGCTGACAGATGTCGATTCTTTCATTAAAGTTTTTAATCACTTTTTTTTTGGCAAAATGGCGATTCTATTTGATTAATCACATCACGGATTATGAGTTTTAAGGCTGAAATCCATTCGATTGGCTCCGTACAGACTCAGTCCTTAACATAGCCCCACAAAAAATAATCACACGATCTGGTTGGCCACTTAACTTCTGATTGTCGTGAAATTATGCGATTACGAAATTTAGTTTGCAAGAAATTGATCGTTTCATTGGCATGTGGTTTCAACAGGACGGTGCTACATATCAGTAATATCCACCTCGTCAATAATTGAGTTGTTAGCATCTCGGGATAGCGTGATCCATTGACCGCTACCTTCTTTTCAGCCTCATCTTCGAAAAAAAAAAACAATTCTTTAGACCACAGTAGTATTTTCAGAAGCCCAAATGGAATGAATGGATTGAGCGAATTTGCGGCAATATAAATATACCAGCTGAACTTAGTAAGGCTTTAAAGTTAAATCCTTACGCAAAACTCGCCATGTGGTGGTTTTGGATAACCCCAATTGTTGAGAACATCATGAAGTTGACTAATTTGGCTCTGCTGCAGCACTGTGGCTGCGATGTTTTCAGTTGAACGACTCAGTCGAACACGCGTAGGTGTTCGCACATTTTTGATCGAGTCCATCGGCTCGAATATAACCACCAAATTTTCAATAGCGGTCTCAAAAGGACAAATATGTTGTCGGAAAATATCACGATTTTTACGAAATGTAACTTTAACAGGACCACCATTTTCATAGTGGATTTTAATTATTTGAAATTGAATTCATTGTAACTGTTGGGAATTTTCAACCCTTCTTACAATTCAAATGTTTATTTTTACAACTGTGTAATTTTTACACAACTCTAATTTTAATTTCCTTTTTTCTTTCTTTTGCTTTTTAATCAAATAAAATAATCAAATTTTTCTTCGACAGAAATAAAATTTTTATAACTTTAAATTTATTCAATAAAATTGATGCAGAATTTAAATTAATTCTACAGTAACAATTGCTAATGCATCTACTGAGAATACGTCAAAAAATTTAGTAAAATTGAAAACTGAGAAGCAAACTTTTTGTTGAAAAGCCCGATATGTTTAAAGTTCTATTACAAAAAAATTATTTACATAAAACTAAGGTGCCACCTTGTTTCTAAGGCCATTTTAATCGGTAAAATAGCATATTTTGTTTTTTTACATTTTCCTTGTGAAATTCTATATCTTGACCCGGACTATTTTACCTTCTGACAAATTTTTACTTCTTCAAGCTTCATTCAGTTTTGCTCAGTATTTTTATTCTTTTGGAATGAGGCCATTTAATATACAAAATAAAGCAAACAAAGCTTGAAATAAAAAAAAAAAAAAAACATGGCAACAAGTCCTCTATGGCTTTCAGGAGCTTATACACAACTAATATATTATATAATACATCCGCCATTGTTTATTTGCAATTACAAGTGCCACACCTTTTAATGAAAATTAAAAACACAAAACCGCCTATAGCAACAACAAAACCTACCCGACCTTTCTCCATTTCTTTTTATGTCATTTAAATTGTTTTATGTGACATTTTTAAATTAGTGAGACAAATGATGTTTTATGTTTGTATATATGAGTTTGTGGATTAATCATTAGTATTCATGATTATCAACATCAGAAACGAACAAACAAAATAGGCGGAGTTTTGTTTATATTATAAGAAAAAAGTAAAAATAAAAAAGAAGGATCACAAAATCTATATTTTTAATTTTGTGTGGTGTATAAATGTGTGTAAATATACATATGCATGTGTGTGCAGATACGTACGTCAGCTATAAACGATTGGCAGGCAGGCATGCTGACTGTCTAGCTGGCTGCTGGGCATTTTGGAAACGTAATGCTTTAAATATAGCATACACATATACACAAACATATATATGTACAAATATTCATAAATACAAAATACATAATTGTGTTAGGAAAAAATTGTTTGCAAGATTTCTTTAGGTTGACCAGAGAAATCATGGCTCTGATAAATTTAATTTAAAATTAAAAATGTGTTTTATCAATTCCAATTAAATTAAATTACGGAAATGAGAATAATTTTGGAATATTAAATTTAAAAGTGCTAAATTTTCTGTTATATAAATCAATTCATTAATATTGAGTATTGAAAGTTAAAGCTACTGACCATTTCGCTACCGGTTTGGAAAATTGCAGATGTTGTCCAAACAAATTGAAATAAAATCAGAAAAAAAAACAAAGAACATCATTTGTCGACTGTTGTTAGTGTGTTTAAGCCTTCAATGTTGTTTAGTTGTAAATCTTTAGTTTATTTAAAATATTTACGAGAAATGTCCTGAAAAACTAAGCAAGCGATTGGGGAATGGGCAGCGAGACTTCCTTTCATCTTTTAGGAAACTGTACTGTGATTGAAATAAGAATTCTGAAATAAATTTCGTACATAGAAATTAATCAGATAATGAACTACACTTATTACCCAAATTAGTGTTCTTTATTTAATTTGGACCAATAGTGAGTGGAATACAAACGGTAAATTAGTAACGTCGAATATTTGATGAATAATCTCACTTCGTTAAAAAATGTGGAAAAAAGAACAGACACTATTACAGAGCTATCTTCTTTGGTTAATAGAATATGTTCTTCCCACTTTGTTTTATATGTGAAATCCTGTATATTTTCTTGGTATCCTACTTTATTTAAAAAAATATATTTTTAAATTAATAAGAATCATGATCGCATTAAAAATTAAACTATTGGAATTTACCACACATTCTGAAAATTCTCTAAGGCAAACAATATTATTTCTTTTTTCAATAAATGTGAAAAAATATTGAATTCATATATAAAAACGGTACGAGAGAAAAGATCTGGTCACCTAATTAAGTTTACATTACCAACCATCCATTATTTCGCCATCATTGTGGAATATTTCTTTTACTAAAATCATTAAAATGAATTTTTATGGCTTTACTGTTGGATTCTTTTTAAAAGGTATTCCATAAAACTTTACAAAAGCATTTCCCTTCATTTTATTTGCGACTAAGTTTTTATCGTTCATCCTCTAGTTGCTCGTATTCTCTGTTCGGAGATACATACGTATCTATTCAATGATCACTGCTAAAACAAAAAAACAGCCTAAATAAACTTAAAAATGGCACTCAATCGTTTAAAGAAAAATAAAAACGCAAAAAGAATAAAATTCTTTTGTCTTAAAAATAGCTAATTCAACAGAAACAGTTATAAAAATAACAAATACAAAAGCAGATATCATTTAACATTCAATAATGTTTTTGTCGATCATTATTTAGACTGTTTGCTGGCTTTCAATATTAATGACCACTTGGCCATTTATTTAACACTTCTCTTTCCCCGATAACTGGGTCATTTGTTGCAGTCACCTGGGGTGTATGCATATGTAAGCAACACTATCGTCTGCTTTCTATTGTATTTTTGAGGTTTATATTCTTTTGGCGGAGTAAGTTCTTGCGGTCTATAAAATGGCTCTTTTGTTCTCTGAAATGCTGTTAAAACATTTGTACCCACACAATCAATTATTGCGAGCTAAAATATAATGTAATAAAATTATGTTAAGATTCTATTGATAGTGGATATTTCATTTTAACATTATTCATTTCCCAAGAATCCAAGATACTATTTGTTGCAACCTAAAGTGGAGACCAGGTAATTTTCACCAAAAACATTAAAAAATTGATAAAGGAGTTTATGAAAGTACGTAATATGTATGTGCATATGTGTAAACGAGGAATATATACATATGTATATAAGCATATCACAGCTAGATACATATAAAGAAATATGGGATTTGTCAACAGAAGTTTGTTTTTCAGTTGTGTCAACGCCAACAACATGATAATTTTGACATTTAGTTTTTTTCACGTATTCGTAGTAGATGCATTGGCAATTGTTACAAGGAATTCAATATCGGACGAATATCGCATTAAAATAATTAAAATCCACTATGAAAATAGCGGTTCTATTAAAGTTACATTTCGTAAAATTCGTGATATTTTTGGGCAACGTAATGGTCGTTCTGAGATCGCTGTTAAAAATTTGGTCGTTAAATTTAGGTCTACAGGTCGATACAAAATGTGTGAACACCAACACTTGTTCGACCAGATCGTTCAACTGAAAACGTCGTAGCCGTGAGCCACAGTCTTGAAGCAGATCCAAATTAGTCAATTCCTCGACTTTCTCAACAATTGGGATTATCCAAAACCCCACATGGCGAATTTCGCGTAGCAGTTTGACTTTGAAGCCTTACAAAGTTTAGCTGATTTAGCCGACCGACCGACTGGTTTTTCTAAAAAAAAATCTTTTTTTCAGACAAAGCGAACGTACTACTGTATGGTGCGCTATGTGGTCTGGAAACGTGATTAGGTTGTTTTTTTCGATGAGGCTGGAAATGCAGTAACGGAAAATGGATCACACTATCGCGAGAGGCTAAGAGCTCAATTTTAGCCTGTTGTTGACCACGTGGATATCACTGACATGTGGTTTCAACAGGATGTTGCCACATGTCACACAGCCAATGAAACGATCAATTTTTTGCAAACCAAATTTCTCGATCGCATAATTTCACGACAATCATCAGTTCAGTGGTCAGCCAGATCGTGTGATTTCACTTGATTATATTTTGTGGGGCTATGTTAAGAACAGAGTCTATACGGAGCTAATCGAATCGATTTCATCCTAAAAACTTAAAATTCATTATGTGATTAACTTTGAGAAAAGAATTGACATCCGTCAGCGTGGTCGTGGTGGACATTTTCCAGATATCGTTTTTTTTTTAATAAAATAAAAAATTGAATTATCTTAATCTAAATGTTTTGTTTTATTTTGTTTTATAAAACAAACTTCTTGTTGTAAGACCCTATAAATAAACATGTTGCACTTTATGTTCCCCGGCTTTGAAATTGAAGTATCCTGCAACATTTTTCAATGTTTCATGTTTCCTATGATGTTCTCTTATCTGTATCGATGTTAAATGTTTTTCTTGTATTGTTTGGTTAAATTGAACGTGGTGTTGGGAATGTTTTATAACTTGCAGATCCTTCTATTTTTTATAGTCTATCGTTTAAGGTAAAAGTTTTACTGATATTATTATCCTATCCAGTTAGCGCTACTGGCAAATACGACAACATCTAGACATAAATAACAAAATAAAGGCAATAAGTTGGTGACAAAAAATCAGCTGTAAAATTAGCTAAGTCATTTATCTGATATGAACTTGTGGATATGCCATATTTTTACTGTTACAAAGCAAATTGTATTTTAATAATTTATAATAAATAGTGAAATGGAAAGAAATCGCCGAAAGTTATTGTGATGAAACAGTGCTTGTGCGAAAATTTTGTTCACGCAAATAATATGAAAAGTTATAAAAACGAGGTACATACTAACCTGACTTTATAGTTCACTCAGTTGAAATTTGCTTTAAATAAGGTAAACTTTATTCGCAAATTATGAAAACGTTATTTTAGACATTATAAATCAGAAAGAGAAAGAGAGGGAGAGAGATAAAGAAGTAAAATTCCTGGCTTATTATTAATACTTATTAAAGTGAAGTTATTCAAATTTAGCTTAAATGGGATATAGTACAGGTGATTGGTTTTTGTTTGAGGTCCTCTTGTTTTCTTTTTGTGTAGCCTACCAAAGTCACATAAAATATTAAGCCAACCTATTCGATATATGTATATTGGTTGATATTTTGATGTTAAATAACTAAGCAAAGCAAAACTAGAGCGTATTTAAATTATTTACACTTTATCAAAAAAGGGCATTTACATTCCCGGCAGTATAATTTTCTAGCATAGCGGGGTTATAACAAATTCAGTATCACCAATAACTTTAGATTCATCTTTATGCGGTTAAAAGGCAATAAATGATAAAGGTATCTATTAAACACACTTTGTTCATTTGTTTACAGTTATTAAAAGCATTTAGCATTAACGTCATCAGAAGTTCTATAAACAAAAGATTTTTATATTTTTATCGAGAAAAAGCGTGCTCTCTAAGCTAAATAAACAAGGAAATAAAAAAGTTAAATTTTGTTCGTGATGCTTTATGCATATGAACTTTAATAGATAAGAAAATTTAAATAAAAAAAATTAACTACACAACCAGATCAAAGAGTGACAAGAAAATTATTTTTTAACCAAAAAATAGAAAACGAAATGTTCGCAGAGAATCAAAAATAGAAATGAAATTAAACTAAAAAAAATAAAAGTATTTATATGTGCGAGCAAGTTTTTATATAAATGTTTAATTCAATTTAATATAATTTAGGCGCGGTAAATTCTTGTTAAAAATAAGTTATATTTGGCACTGCTGCTGTTCTAGGTAAAAGCACGCCTAAGGAATATTTCGCTATCTCTAACTTAAGACTACTGGAAGCATGCCATCCGATTGTAGACTAATAAATTAAAAGGCAAATCAAAACATTAATGTTTAAACAAAACTACTTTTAGGGCTTTTTATATTATTTGGATAAAGACGTGTAACAGACATTCAGAGATTTTAGCGATACTATTATAAATACGGAAACATAAAAAGCATTTCTTTCAAAAAATTCTCAAAAAAAGTACATTTTGTTCTTAAATGAACATTTAACTATTGCTAAGATCTATTATTATTCTTTTAATGTTCACTATTACAGCACTGTGGAAAACAAAAGTACATCTTTTCACACACTGGTACTTTAACTAAGTGACCTTCTTGTTGCAAATAGAGTTAATTTAACAAAAAATAAATAAAAGGGTAATTTTTTTAATTTTGTTCTACATATGACTAACTCTTTTACGACTCTATGCAGTCAAATGGTAATAAAAAAATAAGACAAACACAATATTTGAAAATTTTATAACGATTTTCTTTTCTTTAATGAATGGTCACTTTGTAAATTGAAAGAATGTTTAATTTAAAGTTATTAACCGAGATGGACAAATAATAAAAATTAAAGAGTGTATGTGTTTTTTCAACCGTTACAAAGGGTTTTTTAAAAAGAAGTTTATAAAACAAAAAATTTAGATTAAGATGATTCAAATGTGTATTGTATTATGAAGAGAAGAGTTCAGCAATTATGAACAAATTTGATATTTGGCAAATGTCCACCACGGCTACGCTGACAGATGACGATTCTTTTATCAAAGTTTTTAATCACTTTTTTTGGAATTTGGCGGTCCCACTTCGTTTATCACATCACGGATTTTGAGTTTTAAGGCTGAAATTGATTGGATTGGCTCCGTATAGACTCTGTCCTTAACATAGTCCCACAAAAAATAATCTAATGGTGTTAAATCACACGATCTGGCTGGCCACTTAACTGTCTGGACCGTCTTGGAATTATGCGATCGCGAAATTTGGTTTGCAATAAATTGATCGTTTCATTGGTTGTGTGATATGTGGCACTGTTCTGTTGAAACCACATGTCAGTGATATCCACGTCGTTGTTAGCACTTGAGTTGTTAGCACTTCGAAATAGCGTGATCCATTGACCGTTACCGCATTTCCATCCTCATCTCCGAAAAAAAGCGGCCCAATCACGTCTCCAGACCATATAACTCACCATACAGTGACACTTTGTGCATGCAAAGGCTTCTCAATAATTGCTCTAAGATTTTCAGTCAAGTGAATATTTGCTTCGCTTGCTCCTAAATGAATTGAGCGAATCTACGGCAATGTGAGTGGTCGGTCGGCTTCAATTCCTGTACCAGTTGAACCTTGTCAGGCTTCAAAGAGAAATTCTTATACAAAATTCGTCATGTGGTGGTTTTGGATAACCCCAATTGTTGAGAATGTCGACAAATTTGGATCTGCTTCAACACTGTGGCTGCGATGTTTTTAGTTGAACGGCCGAGTCGAACACGCGTTGGTGTTCGCACTTTTTGTATCAAGCCTGTCGACTCAAATTTAACGATCAAATTATTAATAGCGGTTTCAGAAGGAGGTTTATGTTGTCCAAAAATACCTTTTTTTGGAAGGGAAAATATGCGATAATTATAATTCTAAGAAACTACAGCTTTCTTAAGTATTAAACTATAACATTTAAATTAACAATTGAAAAAGATATAATTTACTAAAAACAGAAATTTAAATGATTTATTGAGAAAAGTCCTTAGTGTTATCTATATTTTTTTTAACAGAAGAATATGGGTCATAAGTTCAAATCCTAATAGCGAAAAATAGTTAACGTTCAGTAGACTTGCCGGTTCAGTTGTGAAAATCTAAAATAAATGAAGAACATCAGTTGCACATCACACAGTCGCGATTAAATAGAGGAAAGAAAAACCGTGGTGAAAACAAGCTCCTAAACACATAACCACGTTCTATAACCAAATTATCTAACTGCATAGAAATATATAAAATAAGAACGCAGTTTATTTTCAATTTTCAAAATTTTTTTAAGATCCCAAATATTAAATTATTGAAAACTCCTCCCCTTACAGTAAGGCTACATAAACAGGTTTTGCGAGCCTTTTAGAGTTTTTATGACGCATAACAAGATAAGAAATGAATTAAATAATAAAAACTCTTGGCAAAATTAGACGCACGACAAAACTAGAAAATGTTAATATTTAAAGTCTTAACCCTGCAGGATAGAGCCAGACTCAATACTGTGTTTTTTCAGACCTTTTATTTTTATTAGTAAAACTCTCATATAATAAAAATTATTTTGTTAGTGGGAGTCAGAGCTACCGATATACTTTTTGGGATCAAAAAATAAAATAATTTTTAGGGCAAATTCATAAAAGTCGGGAATAAATATCCTTTTGAGTTCATGATAAAAATTTTGGACTAATGCTAGGTAATTACTCTTTCCTATATTATTTTTATTTGATAATAATAAATAATATAATTGGTTTTGGGACGGCAAGTTCGAATTATTATGCGTTCAAAAGGGATTCGTGACCACTTTATTATTTAAATATTTCTAATATCAATTATAAACATTCGTTTAATCTCAATAGAAAAATAAATAATATCAAAAAGTTTAGAAAAAATATGAAATTATCGTTGTAAACAATTGAGGGAATTCCCAAACAAATAAAATAGTAAAAGATCCTCAGAGATCGATGAACCAACCAAACTAAACAATAATAGAAATCAACATCGTCGTCATCAGTGTTATGTAAATGAATCAAATATGTATCAGTGTTGTTATGATCGTTAGCAAAAACACTAATTAAATACATTTCAAAAAAAAAAAAAAATACAATATTTGGGGAGAGAAACTATTTTTTAAACAATCGTTTCTGTGTCGATAATACGAAACAACAATAAACAATAAAAGACTCATGAAGTTGTTTAAACTTGTTTAAATTTTAAAGTAATTGTTTAAAAAACAAATTGTTTACTTCGCTCACGCAGATTATTAGCATCAATTTAATAAACAATAATTGTTTTACATCACAATGAATGTAGAGTAAAACATAGAGCAACTAGTGGAAGATGTACTAAAAGAAAGAGAGAGAGAGTAAATAGTGAAGAAAAGTTATGTAAATATTAAAGGCGTATCTTAATCATTCAAAATAGTATTGTTTTTAATTAATACAAACTACTCTTAAACAATTATGACACTGCAAACAGAGATACAAATAATATTTAAAATTCAAATTTAAGGTTGACAGACATATTCAGTCGAATCGTTTTGTATGGCATAGTTTTGGATATACATATTGTTACGTTTGTACCTTTTATAAACGTTTTGTTATGAGTTCTTTATTGCAAAATAAATAACACCAGTTTTTAGAGTTTTAAATTAATAACAAGTTTATTTACTTTAACTACATAAAATTGACACTACAGTTCAATTTACTTAAGACGCACGTCTTTTCTTTATTGATTGACTATCCACCCAGACGATGCTCTATTATATTTGTCCATTACAAATCTAGAAAATTTAAGAATCTTCTACACCCTTTGTATCACATTTTGTTGTTGTATGTTGTTTATTCAATGTATAGGCGCCAGTATTTTTGTGTGTATTTTTGTTTTTATTTTTATACTGATAAAGTTTCTTGGAATTTATTTGAAGAAAGTTGTTGTTGTTTTGTATAGATTAGTTTTCTTAGAAAACTACGCAGATGGTAAACAGCATACATGTTTGTTGTTGTCTTGCCCGTATACAATTTCTACGCAGTTTGTAATTAGAAATTTTGTTGTTGTGCATAAGTTTTCTGACCAAGCCACGCAGTTCGTAAACAACATACCCAGTAGTTCGCTTTATTGCTTAATTTTTTATTTTAAAACTTAAGTAAGACACATCCGTAACAATATTAAAAAAAAAAATATTTATTTATTTATATGAAATTAAATTAAATAAAATTTAATTGGAAAAATTTAGTGCATTGTGTATCATCTACATTTGTTAATTTAATAATTTCTGATGAAATATTTTGAATATTAAAATAATTAGATAACGATTTGAATATGAACCCTCGATAAGATGAATTATTTTATATATAATTTATTCTTATTTGATTTATTTATTGTTTGAACAAATAAATTATTGAAAATATGCTGGTGTTTTATCTTTCTTGCTGTCTGTCTTTGAAAATTTCGTAAATAACTTCTTTTTTTTGCAATAACAAAAACCAAAAACCTAAGCTTTGTGTAGGATTTCCACTTGTTTTGTGACGAAGTTGAGTTCCATGCACTAGTGTTAGATTTATTAATTAAAGCAAAAAGTCAATATTCACAAAACATAATAACAGCTTGAAGTTCAGGGTTAACAAGAGTTTTTGGAGTGATTTTTGCAAAAAACAAAAAAATATTCGAAACATATCACTCATTGAGGTAGATTTTAGATAATATTAGGATCGTGTTTTATCCTCACTTACTTTTCCACGCCAACAGTAGTGAAATAAATAAAAATCACGTATTTTTTTTAGAAACTAAAAAGTCTTTGCAGATTTTGAAGAAGCACTTAAGGAAATTTTGAAGAAACTTTGGAAGATTTTGATAGTCTGACAAAAAAGTAGATAATGTACCGATTTTCTGATTTATTCTTAGCTGCAAGAAAAAAAGTAGAAAACAAAACCAGATAATATAAAAAAGTGCAATTGTCTGGTAAAAAGTTCGAATATTATTAGAGTATTTGTGACTTTAGAATAAAATAATTTTAAATTTAAGAAACCGCCAGTAACAGCAATAAAGCTGTAAGCGTTAAATATACGTTTTTTTCCTATATTAACATCAATTTTGCTTCTGTTTAGTTTGAGGAGTTATCACTTAATTTACACAAACCAATGCAAATTCTTCCTGGGCTGTGTTCAGTTTTATAGTCCAGTACTTCAAAAATAAAGGCAAGCTTAAGCAATAGCTGATGATGCCAAAAAAGTTTGTCTAACGTGGTTTTCACAACAAAATAAAGGTTTACTGGTTGTTCATGCACTCTATAAATTATAACCAAGATTCTTAAGTTTTTGTTTTAAAAAATGAATTTTTAGGTAATAAAAAAATAAAAGAGCGAACTAAGATAAATACCTTAAGCTAAGAATATATTGGTTGTTAAAATGTAACAAAAAATAAGTTGCATAAGTTATAGCAAATTTATTATTTGAAATCATTTTTAAATTAATCTACGTTAATTGTAATAGATTGATTCATTTAAACATAAACATTTAATGATGTTGTCATAAAATATTTTTTATTAAAAAATTTGAAAATGAAAAAATACTTTCTTGATGGTTACTGCGTTTTTGTATAAAAGTTTTTTGAAAACCCGTGATTTGGCCTGCAATATCGAGCGATTTAAGGCCGCTAGATTATTTTCTGTTGAGATATGTGAAGTTGTAAGTCTACGTCGATAAGCTCGAAATTATTGACCACTTAAAAGACAGCACTCGAGGTGCTATTTTCGATACACGACCATAAATATTCTAAAAAATACCAAAAGTTTGTCCTCTAGATTAGACTTTGTGCTAGCCAGTCGTGGCGGTCACATACCAGAAGTCGTATTTAAGTTATAATGTCAGAAGACTACCTTTTTAATAAAGTAAACTTCATGTCAATTTATTAAATTTATCTTTGTTTTATTTCATTTCAAAGTTCTACATCTTTATAAAATCATCCACCCTACATTAAAATATAAACTTAATTCGAATCACTGTAGTCATTTCTTCGGTGTAAACCGTCATTGTTGGCTGTTTGTCCGACGTGACCGGCCTAAATTTTTCCGAAAAAGAAATGCGCAGCCCATTAAAACGCTGCAAAGCGTTTACTGGTGGAGTATATAAATACATTATGAAACCCATTGTAAACTACTGACCTGCACTATATCACTTGGCTAAATACCTCACCGCCCTACTTAAAGAAAAAATAAATTTGCAAAATGCATATACAGTACGAAAAACTTAAAGACACCAAGAGAACCGAAAACACGCCAATCGTTTCCTTTGACATCAATTATCTATATATCTCAACACCAACACAAGAAACTTTAGTTATTTTACGCAACACTCTAAACAAGTTGTACGATAAACAATACATCACCGAAATTATAGATATTGCAAAAACTATAATAAAACAGATCTACGTTAGATTTAATAATCACTTTTTCAAATTACCCAATAGGTACTCAGCAGTAGAAATAAAAAATCTTGAAATTCATTAAGAAAAGTGAAATTTGCCTCAAGGAAAGTGTAATTAGTGAAAGTGGTAACTAAAATAATTAATTAATACATCATTTTGTTGGAGTATTTTGCTAATCTAAACATTATTTTGATGCACTGTGCTGACATCGAAACAGCTGTGATTTTTTTTTTATAAAAATGTATCTATTTTTACCCCTGTAATCGTATCCAATAATTCATTTAAACTTTTCCTAAACATCAACAATATAAACAAAATTGTTTAAAAAACAAACTGACATCAACAACAATTGTTTGAATTAAAATAATAAGTGTTGATGTTACTTCTGGTAGTGGCAGTGGATGAGGAATTAAAAATTATGTTTAGATTTGGAATCAGTGTTTTTATTTATAATTTTGCACACTGACCTATAACAACAACTTGTTAAGAAATAACCTGATTCCATTGAAACGTATATTTACGCAACCATTCCTGTTGTTCAGCTCAGCTGTAGAAGAGAAGGATTCAATTGTTTAACACTGATTTCTAAATAAATACAGATAAATAAATTTCAATTTCAAAATATTTACAAATTCAAAAACATCAACAATAACAACAATATAAAAACAAATCAAGCAACAACTTTATTAATGATATGATCACCTTCATTTTAAATATTTACATAATAAAAAAAAATACCAAAATAATCAAATTCTTCTCATGCATTTATTCAAAATTTCTAATAAAAATCACGTGCTCAATTTGAAATCATAACCAGACTTTATTTTGTATATAAATTGTGTTGTTTTTTGTTATGTGGAATTCCTTGATTATTCACATTAAATTTTGGTACTTTTATGTGCAATTTTATTTTTATTTCATACTTTTAAAATTTGTTTGCATGAACCGAAAGACTTAAGGTAAACTAAAAAAAAAAAATAAATATTAAAAGTAATTAGAAAGGAACAATGTAATTCTAGTTAAGTTGTTTGGATTTGTTATGGCAGTAAATGAATGAGTGTTGTCATTTTTATCGGTGTAAACCGTCATTGCTGGCTGTTGATGTTTGATGCGACCGGCGCACAGAGGAATATTTGACCCAAAAAGCTGGCCAAAATTATTAAGTGTGTTTTTTGTTTTAAAAGTTTAACTTTTTTGATAGTTTTAAATTTAGTTTGATGGAAAAAATTTTGTGGCAGATTATTATTGGATTAGTGTTATTTTTGCCAAACCTTTTATAAACTTTGTTTAATTTTTTTATTTTGAAGAGAATTTAATTTTATATATACTAGCTGACCCGGCAAACGTTGTTTTGCAATAGTAATAACGAAAAAATTTGATTTACTTAATTTTAATTAATCTTTCGTGTAGAGAATACCTTAAAAGTGCTATGTTATGTTATAGTTCGACTTGTAATAGAAGTTAAATGTTCCCAGATTGAAATATGCCATAAATGTTGTTGATTTGATTTGTGGAAACATCGTAATTTCAATGCAATTCTGTCGAATCACGTTTTTCAGGAATTTTCCGAGTTTTCCACTAAGAGTTTTCTATTTTGCAATTCGAAAAGCTACAACGGAACAATTGCACACAAAATTCCATACTAAAAATTAATTTTCGATTTTTCCAATTTCTCGACTTTTCCGTACGGTTTTCCCAAAATTTTCTTTCGTACTAACATTCTCCTGGCAATTACGAGCAACTGAAAAAAAATTTGAGCCTAATCGGCCCAGCCGTTCTAGAGTTATGGAACGACAATAAATTGTACACTTCTTTTTATATATATAGATAGAAGATAGATTAATTTATTATCCGTACACGGTATGCTTCGCTACACGATTGTTGTGTACTTTTGGAAAAATTATTTATTGTTACGTATGCCGGTCTCCCCCTTGCATTCCGCCAAAGTTTGGTTTGCAACTGTACTTTATTCTAAGAGCAACTCAAATTAAATTTAGATAGTCGAACTATTGTAGTTGTGCAGACACAGGGAAATAAAACTTAGCTTTTTATGGATGTTACAATGTCCCCCTTGTCAAAATTATAATTTATTCAATATTAAATATTAAAAAAATTGGTCTTTGGCTTCCTATAAGGGATAAACAACCAAATAAGCAAAAACATATTCATTTTTAATATTTATTTTATATTATTAAATACTGTGATGAGTATTTATGAAAATATTTAACTAATTGAAAAGTTCAAAATTATGATCATATCATACGTATTTCATCATGGGCGTCATCATCCGTATCAGGAAGAAGTAGCTTAATAGTATCAAATGAAAAAGGCTTTTTTATCTTTTGTGCTTTTTGTGTGTCGATTCTGCTGAATTTTCTCGAATTATTAGCACGATATAATCTGAAGAGGTTACATCTGGCCTCGGCAGCTTCTTCTGACAATTGTCCAATGGGCAAGATTGCTTGCTTTATTACAGTATCGCCATAAATTAAAATTTTGTGCATTGCTGGACTCATGGGATGTCAATTGTAGAGCTGCACATACATTTCGGCTGTGTTATGTGCATATTCATAAACTTTTTCAATTTTAGTGCGGTGGCCGCTAGTTATTGTTTCCAATATTATATTCAGGCGTTTCATTAGTTCTTCATTTATGCCAATAATTTTCGAAACAGTTGCTGGATTCGAAAAAAATCTTCTTGATGCGTTGCTATCATTAGTGTTGCCATATCCAGGTCTTGGAATATATACAACTAGCCCCATCTCCTTCTTAAGCCTCTTCTGGATGATTATCCTTCTTTCTTTAATAAGTGCTTTATCTTCATTGCTCCTTGCTTGCCACTTTTGACTTATAATTATTCCTGACAAAAAGACAGTTAGTAAGTTTGAATTTATTGACTAAGAACTGAATTTTAAGAAATTTTTTTTTAAGGGCAGATAATCCATTACGTTCGTAGTTGTTAAAAGTGATGTAAATAATATTCCACATCAATAATTCGAAAAACACAAATGTTTATGAATACAATAAGGTATAAGAAAAAGTGCCTTATAAGCAAAAATTGAAAAAAGATAAAATTTTCAAGAAATTGCCAAAAATAATGGCGCAAACTTGCGCAAACTTTTTTTCTTTTTTCTTAAATTAAAGATCAATAGAGATCATTGTGGTATATATATAACATTATTTGTACAACAGCTACCTTCACTTTCAAAAAACTTTTATATTTTTATTTTGGTAAGAATTTATATATATATATATATATAGTTTTTTTTTATAATTAATATTTTTAAAATAAATATTTGAGATAATTTTTAAATATTGATAATAGCCGCTGATGAAATCTTTCAGGTAAAAAAAATTTAATACCTCTATTCATTTAGTCACAAAAAATATCATATAAATATCTTGAAATCGAAAAAATTCAATAAAAACGCATGCAATTTACTTCACTTTCCTGACTTTAACAGTGCCCCATAAATACAATTCTTAACTTACAATTTTTAAAATGCGCGATATGATGTAGAATTTTATTCTCTATCGATCGGCGTAATTACTTCTTAGGATTTCATTAAATTTATTTTTGCCTTCTTGGCCAGCTTTTTGGATTAAATACTCCTTTGCGCGGCGGGTGCTTTTGATGTCATGACATCATTGTCAAACCGTTTTATGGACTGTGAGTCAGTGTTCGTTCAGGTTTAGGTAGTTCTTTCGTTAGGGACGTGTACCCCCCGGGGGCACACTGTGTCGACTATATAGACACAGTGCAAATGGGGGAAAAAGGGAGCCCAGTCCCCTGAAGTCAGCAGGGGTACAACTGGAAACTCCACTTTATTTCCACGGGAATCAGTGACCCGCAGAGTTCCGTTATTTGTCTCTTTAGACATTTAGGTGTTCTCTGGCTGATTATTGAGGTTGGCCCTTTATGGGAGTATCGTGGTGGCTGTGGTTTCGCGGCCCCATAACAGTATAATGGTTATTATGGTGGCCAGAATCATTTCGCCGTTAATGACACGCTAGGTGAATGATCGAGTCCAGTGAGCATGCTAGACGTGTGTTCTGGACAAGAGTTGGAAAGTCTCCAACTCTTAAGCAAGGACTGCTGATTTGCAGCCCTGCTCTGGAATCATCGAAGTTGCAGCTAGAAAGTTCTGTTGCATAGAATTATAGCTTCGGCTTCCTAGGACGAGCATGACGTTCCAAATTATGCAGTGGTTTGGTCCATCATCTGATTAAGGCTTCATGGCCAGGCGTGGATGTAAATCGAATCACACAGTTAGGGACGTGTCTATTTATGTAGATAGATTGCCCGACAACTGGCATTTTATAACTGGCTAATTTAATATTTCCGTCGAGTAGTTTTAGTGGTGTGAAAATTGTGTCTGAAGTCGTGTTTACCTGTTGGTATATAATATCGCTGTTTAAGAGTTTTTGTTTTTGATTTCTATGCTTTCAAAAATGTTTAGCCTCCATCCATTTTTGCTAGGATATAGCGATGTCATACACTCATCTAATTCCCTTGGTGCGTGTCCATGGATGTCAAGGTGGAATGCAAAGTTGGAGTCTTCTTCTCTTCGTTTATATGAGCGTATGTATTCTATACATACATGATTTTAGTGTTCGTCCAGTTAGTGCTATATAAATATGTTTAAAGGAATAAGTAAGCCTGTATACTACGCTGAAACTAAATTTTTAGATTTTAAGATTATTTCTCAGAGTTTTCCTGTTTTTTTAACCTCTTTGTGAAAAAGGCTTGTTAATCTATATATTTCTGGTCCTGTGTAAAAGTTTTTCGTCATGTTGTTTCGATTGTCTCTTTGTCTTCTTTATTCCTGTTTTTAATGTTGTATTGTCTAAGAAGTTTGTCGATAGCAGTGGGTTTGTAGCCACTGTTTTTAGCTATGCTGTATATTGTGTCGAATTCTTTGTTGTAGTTATCTGGAGTAAGTGGAATTAACTTAAGTCTGTATATCATATGTCTAAATGCTGCTAGTTTATATTGGGTTCGATGTGATATGGATGGTAGTGTCCGTCGTAGTTGGCTTTCTACAAATGTCAAAAATTAAACGTCAGTTCCTCATTTTATTGTAATCGTCAAGATAACGAACAATTCTTAACATCGAATTACAGTTTTAAAAACTTTTAAGGATGCAAATCTTTAAAAAGTAACAAGTTGAACGAAGGTAAATATTTTTAAATTTTGCTTTATTCAAATGTTGATAAATGTAGGTACCAATTGCATTCAATGACTTTTCGGGTATGGTTAATGTTCCTTAAACTATTTATAAATCAGTTGAAAAGATTGCCTGGAGGTCAGTAAAAGAATTAATATCCTGTTGAACTTATAAGTTGTAAAGTGATTAACATTTACAAACTAATAGTAAAACATAACAGAAAAGTGTTCACTGTTATCATTTTATAAGGTTTTTCCTTGATTAATTTTTCAGTAGTTGTTTAATGCTAATTCGCTTCTAATGCTAAATCGCATTGAAAAAATTGTTATAAAGGCAAA
The DNA here is from genome assembly GCA_030448955.1 of Trichopoda pennipes. Lineage (NCBI taxonomy): Eukaryota > Metazoa > Arthropoda > Insecta > Diptera > Tachinidae > Trichopoda > Trichopoda pennipes. The sequence goes on from JASKUP010000099.1 coordinate 1,627,015, forward strand.
ATTTTATTTTATTTGTTCATAAAACTTTTATTTTCAAAACCATTTAAATTAATTTGTATAAAATCGAATGATTTTATACCAAAGTGTAAACCACTAATTTTATGTATTTTTATTTTATAATAAAAATTTCTTTTAGGCAACAATTAATGTTAAGTCAGCTTTGTCTGTCGGTAAAATGCTAATTAAAAATGGCATGTTTCCACATTAAGTCTTAAAGCAACCTGTTTCAATTCCATGTAGCTCTTGAATGTTATTCTCGAAATTTCAATTCAATTAGTTGCAATAAGTCCGTATTATTAATTTATTCATTCAATTCATTCACCTTCAGTTGTGTTTAAATGCCAAAAAAAATTTATATAATAAAATAAAAATACATAAAATTAGTGGTTTACACTTTGGTATAAAATCATTCGATTTTATACATAATTATCTGTAATTACCGATATCCGTGCAGATAATGTAGAAATGTTCGCAGTTATAGGTGCAATTTTATGTTGTGCGAAAATTATTTAGATAGTTGAAAGTTTCTATTTTGATTTAATTTATAAATTTTTTTATAAATAAATAATTTATAAATAATTTATACTGGTATGTTGACAAGAATTTTGCAGCTGTAACCTGGTTAGAATTTTGTTACTTTAAATTAGTGGAAAATTTTAATCGCTCTTAGTTATGCTTTATATATAAAACAAATTTAATTAAATTCTGTCTACCAATATCATTAAATGGATCAAGTTTTCCACAGCCAAGTGACGTAAAGTAGCAAGGTCTTCACCGAGATATTAAGCTAACTTAGAGAGAGCACATTTTTTTCTCGGACCAGGACTCAGGAGATTATCACTATACATGCAATGTATTTAGGTACCCCTGTAGGCTAGTAGGTAGTATACTAGCTTATCACTCTGTGGGTTGTGGGTTCGATTTCTAACAAAGACCTTGGCTATTTTCACTATAAAAAATAACTGTCGGTGGGGCTGCTCAGTGATGAAGGCATAATCACTGGTTGCTGTGCTGCCTTATACGACAGTTATTTTCCGATAACATACGCCTTCTAGTAGGTAGTAGCCCCGGTACGCTAGTAGGTAGTGTATTTAGCCTACCAATCTAGGGGTGGTTGTTTTCACTACAAAAATGAGAACTTGAAAGCTATGTAACTGAATTATCCTTCTACCTTCACCACCTGTCTTATTTCGTATCTATCCCTTTCCTAAAGAATGTTGCGCGATTGCGACTAAATAGGCATTGTTGCCTGAAGTGCTAATTTCCTTTAAAATAAACTACATGCAATGCATTGTGCCAGAACTAAAAAATTAGGTTATGGTAAGGAGGAAAGAAGAGGTAATGTTTGTGGATATTTAATTTGAACTTTCCTAAATTCAAACTGACAGGAAAGACCTCTGGAGATAGTTTATTTCACATACGGATTGTTCTGCTAAAAAACGAAATTTCCCTGTAATGCGTATGGCGATTTACTGGTCAATCGACCACAAATGGATGAGCTCAACGAAAATTGAGTCAAACGCAAAAACCTGCGAGTTATGGGAACAAGTTCCCTTATTTCGTTTAAGCACTTACCATTGTAGTAACGATAAAACAGAGAAATACAATCTACATTCGTCTAGGGAATTAATAGATTTGGATACCCTACCGTCCCAAATAAGTCTTTTGGCCTTCTCCTGCACGCGGTCGAATAACTCCAAAATAGACTTTGGGGCGCTGGTCCATACATGAGAGTTGTATTCCATCTTTGGACAGATATAGGTGGTATAAATAGTACGAAGATCGGGTGGAGTGAAGTATTACTTACGCCGTTTTAGAAAACCGAGGTACTTGAAACTTCTTTAGAAACCTGAAAAAGTGTTTAGTCCATCGAACATCATACTGAATTTTTAAGCCAACAACATCAAGGGCTACCGATTCTGTAATACATATATCACCCATAGTAACAGGTGCGGCATCATTTTCGAAATTTATTAAACAAATGTTTAATACACAATTTGTCAAAAAGTCTCAGTCGGTAGATCGCATAACTTTGAATTTTGCAATGCAATAAGTACTGTGATATTTTCTATACTTTACGAAAGCCCCATTCAACATACACATAACATGCATTGCAATCATGAAATCGAAGTATCGACTTTCAGATTATTTAAATTAATTTTAAAAGTAAACTTAATTAAGTACGAATGTAACAGAATACGAGTTACTAATTTGCAATTACCATTATTATTAACTTTGCAATTAAGCGAAACTTATTTTAAATATCCTTATCAGTCAGCATAATATAAGGGAAAAGATAAATTAATTATTAATTAGAAGAATTTATTACTTCTTTTCTACAGATGTATGAAGAAATAAATAGATCTTGGGTTCAACTCAACTCAAACTAAAGGCATCAAATTTAAATTTTGATGCATTTTAATAAATTCTACTTTAACATTTCTTTTGAGTAAGTCTCTGATAGTTGGTTGTTGGTAAAATCAACCACTTTTGAAATCATACATACTGTATACCGACATTTAGCATAAAATACCACTTGAAGAAACAAGCAGACTATCGTTGGTACAAAATACTTGCACAACCCAATTAAGTTTCATGTGATACATTTTTAAATTTAAATGCTGAAGTAAATATCGGTATCAGTATACGAAACCTCAAAAATTAACCTCAAGTACTTGAGCGTTGGCCGGCCTGCCGTGTAATCGCAATCTGCCTGCAAATGTGTCAAGTGTAACAAACACAACAACACATTCATATATTTTTTTTTAATTTGTTAAAGTAATGAAATATAATTTATTCCACAAAACGTTTGTCACTCGCCGTAACTTATAACCAAATATTTTGACATTTTAACATTTTCTTGTATCATCGATTTCAGTGCGGTTTAGAATAACATTTGAAGTATCTCGACTCAAATTTTAAACTAAAATTGAAACTGGCGCCAGTTTTATCGAATGTTATTACCACAGCAACTAATTATGAATATTAAAAATACATTTTTTATGAAATTAATTATAGCAAAAGATTTTGAGTTTTTAGGTTGAAATCGATTCGATTGGCTCCGTATAGACTATGTCTTTAACCTAGCCCGAGTGGTGGATTATCTGGCTGGCCACTTAACTGCTGATTGTCGTGAAATTATGCGATCGGGAAATTTGGTTATGGGGTAGAGTATCCAAATCAATTCATTTTGTAGAGCATCGGCGCAATCTGGTTTGCATTGTTGTACTGTTTTTTCGCCCATCCATTTGTGATTGATTGGCCGGTACTGAACATTACTGGGAAAATTCGTTTTTTAGCAGAAAAGTTCATATGTTGAATAAGCTCCCTTCAAAGTTTACAAACACTACTCCCTCTTTCCTTCTCCCCATAACCTAATATGTTAGTTATGGCACAATGTATTGCATGAGTAGGAGTCATCCTTAAGTGATGGTCCAAAAAAAAAAACAAGAATTAATTAATAAACTTATCTTAAAGATCCCGAATAATATGTGTAGATTAAGATACTTTCGATTTGAATGCCTAAAGGTCGGTTCTACATTTAGATTTTGTATTTTTTATAAATGTCCTTAGCCGATCTCTTTGTAAAAATACATTTCACACAGGCACATAGTTCGCCTTCTTGCAGTGTATTAAAGTAATTTAATTGTTGGCTATTTCGTTAAAAATAAAAATTGCCTTTAAAGCACATTAAACATTTTGAGTAACAGATGCAAGAAAAAACGCAACAAAAATAAACAAAGGCGACTTGTCCAAATAAGAGCCTTAAAGGCTTTCATTCTAAGCTAAACAATAACACAAAATCAGCTTACTTCACTACCTAACGTTCCAATGGATATGAGTTAATGCCCCGCTTTTTAATTTAAGGTGTCTGTTGGAGTTTTCCACTTAAAGGCCAAAATGGTTTGTTGCCGTTACATTGTCTATACGTCTATCTAGAGATTTTGCATAACTTTTGCTATTAAAATGGCAACAGCACAACATATAGTAAAATTAAGTTTAAATTTAAAGGGTGACCATACCGAGACTTATTTTCAGCTATATATGAATTAAGCCATTACAGGCAGATACTTCAAATATATACATGGCATGTGCTGTCTGCTAGAAGTGCAAGTTAATATAATAGCCAATACACGGAAGGCTGACTCCATAGGGAGTAATATTGACTTTTAAACAATACAGGTAGAGGTTTTAAATTCTTGCAATTTCAGTACAGGATGATATCTAAAATTAGAGAGTATCGCCACAAAAACGTAGCTTTTAAAAATATGGGCATATCTGTTTGAAAGATTATAGGAAGGTATTTGAAATTTACAGAGAATATTGGTAACGATATCCACTTTAATAATAATAAGTACATAAAAAATTAAAAATTATTGATGATAGTGTAGTGATGAGATTTTCACTTAATTGAAGGCATAAATTTTACAGTTTTCAAACTATATTGTTAGAAAAGTTTTATGCAAGATATTATATATAAGTATATGACTTACTATAACCACAAACTGGTTGATTATGAGACCAGGTCGACGCTAAAGCATTCAGGTAACAACTCTTTATTTAAAATAAGTCAACGTGAAGATCCTTGTATTATTTTTGTATTATTGTAAACTATAAACTTTAGAATCCTTTGCACTTTTCTTTTAAATAAAAATTAACCAGGTTTTTTTATTTATTGAATTCTATAGATTCAATATCCTTATAGACTATGTATAATAATATTCAATGCATTTTTACATTAATTATTAAAAAAAAACTTTTTTTAACAGTATTTCTGTTTTGATAATAATCAATAAATCTAAAATATTTTTTAAATTCCAAAAAATATTTAATAACGGATACCAGTTGTAAACTCGTAGATAGCGGGATAAAATTTCGTGTAGCAAGTGATGGAAGATTAACACAGATATTATAATTAACTGGACACATTTCTTTTAATAGGATTAAAATTGAAAATAACATTCAATTCAAAGTTTAATTAAAGGAAGTCTATTATTATAAGATGGTAAATTTTACATATTCCAATGCAAGCTAAAGAGACAAAAAAGCAAAAATTGTTTCTGAACATATTCAACAGTATTAATACGGACATTGGACATATTCCAGAATAGGTCTTACTAAAGATGTATACAATTGTTTCATTATATAATGGTCAGTAAACTCTTCAGCCCAGCGTTTTATGAATCCCAAGACAGATCGGGCTGTCTGTAAATGAAATGTGTTGTAAAATATTTAGCTTCAGGATCAGAAATCAACCTTGATGAATACTTCATCGTTCAAGGCATTATCAACATTAAAATTTGTGCTCCGAAAGAAACACAAACTGTTGCACGTTTTACAATTAAGCTGCATGAGATTAATTCCATTTGATTTTATTCATTCATTTATTTACCCGTAATATTTACATTTTCGTTTAAATATATAAAATACATGTAAAAGTGTTCAAGAGATTTCTTTTTCAACTTCATAATAATTTTATATTTTCAAGAATTCTATATACATATATACATATTGACATCTTTTTTGGAGGAGAAAATTTGGCAAAAAAACCTATTTGATTTTTATTTAAAATTAAAACTAAAATTACTTAACTATTAACTAGATGAATCTGCTCATTAATATGAGCATACTCAGAATTCAGACATTTCGTATTGAAATTTAGCGTAAGTCTATTAATCCTGTCTAAAACTAATTCTAAGCCTGCAATATTATGAAAACGCGTGGTTGAAAAGTGCCAAGGCAAGTTGAATATTACTTTCAACAGCTTATTTTGTGCTATTTGCAGATTTTTGATATGGCAAGATGCGCTAATGGACCAAACGGAGACTGCATAAAAAATTACAGAATGAAAAATGGACTTATGAATGAGTTTTTTATTAGCAATGCTGAGACCAGATTTGTGATTTATAAAGGGGTATAACATAAGGGTAATATATTAACTTTATTTACCACATAAAGTATATGATCTTTGAACTTCATTTTCGGATCGAGCATAATTCCCACGTATTTTACTTTCGGTTCCCATTGAATAGAATTGTTGTTTATAGTAATATTTGTCTGTGGTGTGTTACATTCCTTACGTTTCCTAGTGAGGTAAATCGCTTGAGTTTTTTCGTAATTTAAAGCAATTTTCCATTTACTGAAATACAATAACGCTTTGTCTAATTTGGGCATTATATCAACGGAATTCGGAACTTAATATCGCTGTATCATCTGCAAATATGGATAAGATGCAACAATCAATTTGGGGAAAATCAGAACTGTATAAATTACAAAAGACAGGGGATAGGCATGAGCCCCTGGGACAACCTGCTACTATAGAATAGCTTTTAGAGTGGCTTAAACCAATGTGAACTGTAAAAGAACAAGCGGTGAGAAAAATTTTAATTGTTTTTGTCAGCGCGATTGGAAAATTCAAATTTATCATTTTGAAAACCAGACCATCGTGCCAGACTGAATCAAATGCTGCTTTGACTCCAAAATTATCATGCCAGTAGATTTTTGACGATTGAAGTTCGTTTTAACTAAATCCCAAATTCTTATCAGTGTATGGACTGTATTATGTTCTCTGCGGAACCCAAATTGATATCGTGGAATAATATTATTCTCTTCTATAAAATTAGTCAACTGAATTATAATGACTTTTTGCAAAACTTTACTAACACTTGGATTGCTTACCAGGCTTTTTGATTGGGATAACTTTAGGCTTCTTAAACTTTTTAGGAAAATAACACAGCTTTAGGCACGAGCTTATAATAGTAGTCAAACATGAAATGCCTTTTTGGGGAAGTGGCTCAAGACATCTATTTTTAATACTGTCTATACCAGGTGCCTTTTTATTTTTTAAAGTTTTCAATATATCAGAAATCTGTAAACTATTTATTATGTAATCATCTTGAGAATTAATTCTCAGTGATCTATACGACTCCAGGGATGAGATTAATTTCAATTTATTGAAAAACAAACTTTTCCTTTGACTCCAGGAAAGACATGCATACATGCAATTTCTTTTAATATGCTTAATTCTTGCTTTTTTTTGTTGTGCACTGCGATTTATGAGATTATTAATTTTTGATTTAATCAAGGAACTGCTAGTTATTTACGCATAAACACATTTTTGGGTTTTAATTCTCTCATACATAGTCAATAGCATAAGTCTGCATTTTTGTCCTCTCTCTTAAAAAATCTATAACTTACCGTTTTCGCCTTTCCAGTGGTGCATGTATTTTGTATAGAGAATTAATGTGGCACTTGAAAGGGAAATAAGAAACACAAACTCAATTTTTTTTCCTCACCAAGAATAACGACAACATTTGACGAGTGAGAAGAAACAGACATACTCAAATTCGAAAAACCAACAGTCAACCCAAATTATCCAAAACAAAAAATGAAAAAATGATTTCCAGAAAATACTCGTACATACACCCCCATTCAAACACTTGAGCCACAGCATACCCAACAGACATTAAGTTAAACTATTGCAAAATATTAAATTTTTTGTTTAACTCTAAATATATTTTAAAATCTCTTTAATGTTCAGAAATGGTATTTATATTAGGATTTTCAACAAGAATTTTGTTTTTAAATTGTGGCAACACCAACAACATGATAGTTTTGACATTTAGCTTTTTGACGTATTCGCAGTAGATTCATTGGCAATTGTTACAATGAATTCAATTTCGCACGAAAATCATATTAAAATAATTAAAATTGACTATGTTGTTCTGTTAAAGTTACAGAGTGTGATTCGTTTTACATCCGCACCTGGCTGTGTAGCCTTAATCAGATGGTGGACAAACCACTATTGTATAATTTGGAACATCATACAGGCGTCCTAGGAAGCCGAAGACATAATTCTAAGCAACAGAACCACCTAGTTGCAACTTTAATGATTCCAGGACAAGGCTGCAAACCATCACACCTTGCTAAAGAGTTGGAGACTTTCTAACTCCTGTCCAGAAGCATGCTCACTGGACTGGATCATTCACTTAGGGTGTTATCAACAGTGAAATGATCCTGGCCACCATATTAAACAAACCTGTTATGGGGCCTCGAAACCACAACCACCACGATTCTCCCATATAGGGGCCAACCTCAATAATCAGCAAGAGAACTATTAAATGTCTGAAGAGACAAATAAAGAACTCTGCGAGCTTACTGATTCCAGTGGAAATAAAGTGGAGCTTCCAGTTGTCTTCCTGTCTGACTTCAGGGGACTGGGCTCCCTTTTTTCCCTAGTTGCACTGTGTCTAGATAGTGGAATATTCTATAAAGACCATATTTATATGCCCCTGGGGGGGCTGTTAAAGTTACATTTCGTAAAATTCGTAAAATTTTCGGACAACATAAGCGTCCTTCTGAGATCGCTATTAGGAGCACTAACGCTTCCATTCACGTCGCCGTAGATTCGCTTCATTCTTTTAGAAACAAGCGGTTGATTTTTCTGAAAAATCATTTTTTCAGACGTAGCTCATTGTCAGCAAGAGAAATTGCCGCATTTGGGCTTCTGAAAATCCTAGAGCGATTATTGAGAAGCCTTTGCGATCTCAACGTGTCACTGCATGGTTCGCTATGTGGTCTGGAGGCATTATTGTGTCATTTTTTTTCAATGAGGCTGAAAATGCGGTAACGGTCAATGGATCACGCTATTGCGAGATACGAACAACTTAATTTTGGACTATAACTGATGACGTTGATATCACTGATATATGGTTTTAACAGAGCGGTGCCATATATCACACAGCCAATGAAACGATAAATTTATTGCAAACCAAATTTCCCGATCGCATAATTTCACGACAATCAGCAGATAGATGGGCAGCCAGTTTGTGTGATTTAATACCACTGGATTATTTTTTGTAGGACTATAATAAGAGCAGAGTCTATACGGAGCCAGTCGAATCAATTTCAGCCTTAAAACTCAAAATTCGTGATGTGATTACGAAATAGGACCACCATTTTGCTAAAAAGCAATTAAAAACTTTGATGAAAGACTCGACATCTGTCCAGAGTTCGGGGTGGATATTTGCCAGATATCATTTTTATCCATAAGTGCTGAACTCTTCCCTTTATAATAAAATAAAAATTTGAATCATCTGAATCTACCTTTTTTTGTTTTATTTTGTTTTAGAAAAACAAACTTCTTGTTGAAAAATCCTTAATTGGATTTTTAATATCAATTAGTTAGCTGCCTGCGATATTTCCTTCTTGTAATTTATCTGAATTTCGTGATCAAAGTGGCGCCATATACTAAAACTGAAACTAAATTTAACACTTATTTTTGAATAAAGCTTCCATTTTCACGGGTTTAAACATGTCATGGAAGTACTTTCTTTTTTTTTCTATACCACATCAAATTTGCTGTCTGAAATTTGGCGTGAATAGTTGTGGAACCTGTCGTTGTTTACTATACAAATTTATTTATTCTACTCTTGATACAAGGTAAAATTTCTTGGGACTCTCTGTACAGAATTGAAACTTTAGAACAGAAAAGAGTTGAAATAAAATAAAGTGTAACGCAATCATCTTCTTTAATTTCTAAGGTTATAATTTAATTGGAACTAGTATTTGGCAAGAGTTTTGCTATCTACAGTAGTGGTTTTCTAGAATATTGCTAAACCTAATAAAACTTTCTAATCAATTTCAGCTATTAATTTAAATATTTTGTATCGCTGATAATTTCAAATTTAAAGCATCTACATTTACATTAGGTCAGTCAATTTTTTTGGGAGAGTAAGAACAATGTTACTCTGTCGGCTAAGAAAATCTGAAAAAGTACGCAGACAGTATCCAGTGAAATTTTGCAAGAAAACAGCTGTGGCGCATGTGTACGGAACGTTGGAACGTTTCTACCATGAAATAAAATGTTTTGTTTATTATAATTTATTATAAACATTAAAAATAAACACATTTGTAAATACTTACCTCTGCCATTACTAAATTTCAATTTTTATTTTCACTTCACAACAATTATTTAATTCAAAGATTATATGAAAACAGCTGTTCAAAGTAGTTGCAAAATCTTGCAAGCAGAAATTTCTCCAGTAACATTTTGCAAGTTGTCTGTCTTTCAACTGTCAAAAAATTATCTTTTTAGCTCTCTTTTTGCAAGAGATTTCGAGTACGCAGGCAACATTTTGCAAGATTTTTCAATATTTTGCACAAAATGATGCAAAATATGTGTACGCAGACAGACCTATTGTAACCATAAAATTTTTCAAAGTAAAATGTGTGACTAGATACTTGTGTTACAAATGCTAATGTTTCACAGTTGCGTATAAATTCATTTTTGAATCGAAAATTATATTGAAATAAGTTTTTTGCTTTTGATTACAAATCCGTATAAAATCAAACTTGTTTGTTCGCTGGGCATGGATTTCACACTCATAATCATTTAATTTTATTTAACCTTTTGAAAGTGAATGCAATTTTTTGCTTGTTGATAATTTAAATCAAGTGTGTCGTTAACATCCTAATTAATGATGTTGGAAAAAAAAACCAAAAGGAAAATGAATGCAAATGGATAGAAGTAAAACTGGCATTTTCAAAATATAAATCACGTTTCTTTTCATTTTTCTAGAGAAAATGTTAAACAAGATGGCCCCTAAAAAAGTAAATTATTCGATTCATTCAACTGAAAATCAATTATCTTTTTTGTACTTTTCAACACTTGATCTGGCTGAACATTTCGCAAAATTTCTTATACAAATGCAATTTTTATTCAGCTAATTTCTGTGTTAATTTCATCTTGCTCTATACGAAAATACATTAAATTGGCAATTTGCTTTGTTAGAGCTTTTATTTTAATGTACGTTCGAACTGTATCTGCGGCAATAAATTTATTTTATTGTTTGTATGCCTCATAAATTTTATTATTTTATTATTATTGAGAATATAAAAATTCAATTAATTTTATTATTTCTATTGTATAGTTTCCTCTGTACTAATTTGAGAATAATTTTTTCTTATTCTTGCTTTTTTCTCATGTTAATTAATCGCCATTTTGTAATGGCGAATTTTATATTAAAAAATTATGACGTAACTATTGTTGTCGCTAGAGTATTATTATTATTATTTTTTTTTTGACAGGCTAAAGAAGTGAAAATTTGGTTATCTGCAATACTAAAAAGGAAAATTCCGGGAACACTAAATAAAAACTTTTTTTTAATTTCTACAATTTTTATCAGTTTTCGTTTTAACGCCCGTAAAAATAAAAGTAACTGCAACGACTCAGTGATATTAACTGACTTCCTAAATATTTTTTTGAATGAAATAGGCCCACAATCAACCGTATAACGAATAATGCAATTCAAAGCTGCATCCGAAAAATTCAGTCACATTTACGGAAACACGTAAAGGATAATTATAATAACAGACGGCAGATATGCCAGCAAAATGTGTTAGCCATTTCATCAACTGGCCAATATCATATATGCATACAGTGTATCCTAATTAAATATACATACGAGATGCAAGGGCTGTTTAATTATACCAAATTTTATTATACCAAAATATATCGGGTGGGCCAACTTGAACTGACTGATTTGAGATGCTTATACTTTTTGTATTTTTAAATTTTTTTATTTAACCTTTTTAACAAATCAAAGTCTAAATTTAAAATTTTTTTAAGCTAAGTATGAAAATTTAACCTTTAGATAGCGTCCATTCTCCTGTTGACAGTTAATGTCTTTACTCAATACATTTTGCATTACGTTGCGTAACGTTTCTGACTGCTATTGAGCAATTTCTGTGCGAATATTCTGCTTTAGCTTCTGAATATTTTGTGGTTTCTTGACGTAAACACCTTTCCTTCAAAAACCCCACAGAAAAAATCTGGTACCGTCAAATTTTGAGAACGAAGTGGCCACGTGAAATCTGCATTTATTTGGTCTTTGAAAAGTTCTCGCAGAATTGCCAATTTGGCTCTTGTGGTATAAGCTGTAGCTCCATCTTGCTGGAGCCATATGTTACGATTATTGAGAACTATCGAACGTAAAAAATGTTCCAACATGGGGCGGTATACCCCCCAGAGACGGAGTGGACCAATAATTTTATCAGCCATGATTCCACACCAAGCATTGCATCTGACAGAGTGCAATTGTCGCTGATGCAATGCTCTCGGATTCTCTGTACCCCAAATTTGGCAGTTCTGCTTATTCACATATCCATTTAAATGAAAATCTGCTTCATCGCTCATAATAAGATTATAAAAACAATTGGCATTTTCTGTCACTAGCAAAACCAATCTATTGGCATATTGTAGCCGTTGTAGTGCATCCCTCGGCAATAATTCTTGGACCAATTGAATTTTATATGAAAACATCTTCAGATCAACTTTTAGAAAACGTCGTAGCGATGCTCTGCAGATGTTCAATTAAGTAGCTCCTCGACGAGTAGACACAGTTGAATCCGTGTGAACACTTTTTCGTACAGCTTCTATAGCTTGTTTAGTGCGAACAGGACGAACAAAATTTCTTCGTAGTTCATTACCCACTGAACCCAACTTCTTAAAACGGGTCATTAAGCTTCTTATCATGTTTACACTGGGAGCCTCTGCGGTATTAAAATGCTGACGGTATTTTTTTTGTGCGTTGTAACAATGATCGTCCGGAAACATAATAAAATTCAACAATTTTTACACATTCTTCCACTGAGTATGATGACATTATAAAAAAAAAAATAAAATAAAATAAAAATTACCAAAATTATAAGCATTTCAAATCAGTCAGTCTAAGTTGGCCCACCCTGTATTTACATTAAATAATATGTAACAGAAACACTTTTTAAAAAGTTAATTGTTAATTTACATTAGAGCGAGTTAATGAATGCTTCTGGATATGCTTAATTATATGAACTGTCCCAAAGATATAGTCACACGCTGAAGTTATTTTTTCCCATAAAGCACTTCAATTTAGTAGTTTTGCTATTATAGTTAAAAACAAAGCACTTTAATTTTAAATTTAACCACTTTTAACTCAGTTATATCGCAAATTAGGTGCCCCTGTAGGCTAGGAGGTAGTGTACTAGCTTGTAAATATGGGGGTTGTGGGTTCGATTCCCAACGAAGACCTTGGTTTTTTTCACTACAAAAGATAAAAATTGACTGTCGGTGGAGCTGCTCAGCGATGAAGGCATAGTCACTGGTCGCTGTTGCTGTCTTTATACGGCAGTTAATTTCCGACTATCCTTCTGCTTTCACCACCTGTTTCATCTCTTCTCTATCCCTTTCCTAAAGAAGGTAGCACGGTACTTGACTAAATAGGCATTGTTGCCTGAAGTGCTACTTCTCTTTTAAAAAAAAAAAAAAAAAAAAAAAAAAAATGTTAAAAATGAAATAAAATAATTGAAATAAATAACCCTACAAACACAAAAGCATATTGCTAGAACATTTCATTAATATTTACAATAATATACTTACAGAAAATTTCAAAAATACAATATAATAGTAAAGAAATTAATAAGAGTACGTAACAAAATAAATAAATTGTATATCTTTCCGGATATGATTTTCATATATAATTTTTCATAAAGACCGTATAAAAAACTAAACAAAAAACAAAACAACGAAATATGAAATTGAAATATGAGCGATTCTACAACCTGTAAATTATTATTAGATCTTGAAATTGTCAATACAGAATTATTATCCTTTCGAAAAATATGCAAATTAATTACCAGATACGTATATGATAGCGGTACTAAATGCGATATGCAATTTTACAATTTTTTTAAAAGACGTTCAAACTAATATTTATTGTAGCAAATGGTTCCGAACAAATTTGAAGACAGTAATCATTGTGAGGCATCAGTAAGTTGTGTACAAAAATAAGTTTACGTTAAAAGGCAAATGGAGACCACAATTGTATAATTTTCTAAAACCCAACTTAACCCTAAAACAAAGATTTTAATTAATAATAATACTAAAACATTTAAGTGATTTAAGAAAAACCACATCAATGCCATAAACGCTTGTTCTAGGATAGTATACTCTAAGATACGCTAACGATGGCAATGCTACTGAAGGTTAATATTTTTTCCACTTGCATGGCAGAAAAAATTTAACAAAGAAAATCTTATTGTAAGTATAAAAATATATGTAACAAAATCTTCATTAAAAGCAAAAATAATAGGTGCAATAACAGATCGATAAAATAGTTTCATTACATTAGTAATATAGAATAACTATAGAAAGATCTCCTAGTTTTAACTAAAGTATTAAAATTGAAATTGGAAATACTCATGTAGTATCAATGTGACTAAACTTTTGAATAATAATGTAAGGCCAAATCGTCTTTCAAATTGTATTGCTTTCGAATAAAGTACATATTTTTTCTCTACTAGGGCAGTTCAAATAATACCCTTTTATATGCATGTATTAAATGCATATATATGTACATAAAATATGTAAGTATTTCCTAATTTATATAAAAATATCTTTAATCAATTAAAAAGTGAAATTAATTATGAAAAACAATTTGTACATAAAAATCCAAATAAAGATAATTTTGATTTCATATAAATATGACACACGTATATTGAATATATTAATGCATGCATATAATTGAACATCTTAACTGTAAAAGCTAACATAACCAAAATAGCTGCTGCATAAATTCGCTTTGTAATCAAGAAAATGGCAGCAAAAATCTGTTGGATTTGTTTTAATTAAGAAAATTAATATAAGTTAAATTAAAATAGAAAAAAAATGTTTACTTTAGGTTGGCATTTCGACATGAATAGATTGACGCCTGAGCTAAATTGAAAAATCGTTCAAATTATTGCCAAAACAAGATTACCGTTGATCCCGATTTTCATAAGTGAATAAGTTCACTTTTGTATGGGTAGCTGACCGACCCTTCACATCACCGTAGATTCGCTCAATTTATTCAGGAACAACCGGCTGGTTTTTCTGAAAAAATCAGTTTTTTCCGACAAAACCGAATTTCACTTGTCAGGTCAACAAGCACTATTACTGCATTTGGGCTTCTGAAAAATCTAGAACGATTATTGGGAAGCTTTTACATGCTCAATGTGCCACTGTATCGTGCGCTATATGGTTTGGAGGCGTGATTGGGCTGTTTTTCTTTCGAAGATGAGGCTGGATATGCTGTAACGGTCAATGGATAATGCTATCGCGAGATGCTAACAAGTCCATTTTGGCCTATTATTGACGACGTGGATAACACTGATATGTGGTTTCCACAGGACGGTGCCACATATCATACAGCCAAAGAAATGAGCAGTTTATTGTAAACTAAATTTCCAAATTAAGTAGCTAGCCAGATGGTGCAATTTAACACCACTGGACTATTTTTTGTGGCGCTATGTCAAGAAAGAATCCATACGAAGCTAATTGAATCGATTTCAGCCTTAAAACTCAAGATACGTGATGTAATTAACAGAATAGGACCGACACTTTGTCAAAAAGTGATTACAAACTTTGATGAAAGAATCGACATCTGTCAGCATGGTCGTGGTAAACATTTGTGTAAAATCATTTTTCATTCATAATTGCCCAACTTTTCTCTTCATGATCCAATAAAAATTTGAATTTTTTTAATCTTAACTTGTTGCTTTATTTTGTTTCACAAAAAAAAATCTTACTGAAAAATCCTTTATTGATGGAATTATTTGGTAGCAGGATAGTTTCACGTTTTAAATCAGTGAAATGGCCTCCAAGAAAAATCCGAAACGATTTTTTGTTTAATTAATATTTTAGTTCACTTCTATAATAAGTATCCTAAACATGAAATATTAGATGTGTTTTACTATCTTCAGATATTTCATTTACATATATTAAAAATAATTACAATTAGAATAATATCTTTTCATTTTATTTTAAATAGAATATAAATCTTTTCATTTGATAATACTATTTACATTTATCCATGGTGTTGTTGCGTTTTGTTAGAGTAAATTGCAGCTATTATGCCCAACTGGCTAAATAGCTAAAATCTGTAGTTTATTTTCATTAATTTCAATGCAATACAATTATTATTTATAGATACCTACACTTATGCTAAACTCAACTGTTGGATATTTTCTCTGCTCAGCCGTCCAGTCAGGTCGCCGATAGTTAACAAAATGGCACCAAAATGTCCACTACCAAATTGCGCAAAAAACATAAGATAAAACAATGATACCCAAGCCCAGGGTTGTACTTTAAGGGTTCCAGTGTTGTAATTGTTGATTGCGGTAGATTTATTAAGAATCAAATTGTAATACGCCGCAACATAGCCTCCCCCGTAAAGTTGTGCTATTGCCCGACTTTACCTAATTACATCCAACTTGGCCAACTTAACTACAGGTCGAGTAAGCAGCCCATTTTTAGTTTTTACCACAGCACTGCGCACAATTTTATCCCTTCCAGGATATACATCGATTACGACTCCTTTAGCCCAAGTACTTCGTTTAGAATTCTCATCTACGATAACAACTACGTCGTTCACAGCAATTTGACCAGTAGAGTTTTGAAACCACTTGGTCCGCCTGGTCATACAGGGTAAAACTTCTCTCACCCAACGCTTCCAGAATCTATCAGCAATCATGCCCGAAATTCGGAAGTTTTTACTCAAAGCTAAGCCACTGCTATTCGGAGTCGCTCGCTCTCGTATGCCACCAGAAGAACCGATCAAAAAATGGTTTGGAGTAAGAGCTTCACTTTCCGCTGATTCTAGGGGCACATATGTCAATGGTCGTGAATTTAAAATGCTCTCTATGTCTGCTAAGGCCGCTCGCAAGACTTCTTCTCGTAGGCAACTCTCCGGCAAAATATCCATCAACACTGCCTTAGTAGATCGGACCATCCTTTCCCAACTTCCTCCCATATGTGGGGCGGATGGTGTTATGAAAGCCCACTCGATACCTGGAAATTTCCGTTCAAGCTCGTTTAGAGAAATTCTTTCGATTTCCTGCTTCAGAACCTTGGAAGCTCCACGAAAATTTGTTGCGTTGTCTGAGAGAACACGCTGTGGTACTCCCCGGCGACTTGTAAACAGCTTAAAGGCCATTAGAAAGGAGTCTGTAGATAGAGATGGTGCAATTTCTATGTGCACCGCCCGAACCGTCATGCAGGTAAACAACACACCCCAGCGTTTTTCCGTCCGCCTTCCTATTACGATTTCAAGTGGCCCAAAGTAGTCTACGCCTGTGAAGTGAAACGGGGCCGTAAACGACGAAAGACGTTCAATTGGTAGATTTCCCATTTCAGGTATAATTGGAGCAGCCTTTCTATTCTTACACATCTGACAGGCCTTTGCGACCGACCGAACTGCTGTTCTTAAGCCACTTATCCAAAATCTTTGACGGATTTCATTTACGACAACTTCATTATGATGGTGATGATACTTGCGGTGGTAGAAATCAATAAGTAAAAATGTAACGCGGTGCTTCTTAGGAAGAATTATTGGCCTTTTAACACTAACGAGTACATCTAGTATAGCATCGATGCGGCCCTTTACACGTAGCACACCAAATTCATCAATATATGCTGAACATTTATAAATAATGCTGTTCCTTGAAATACACATGTTTGACTGTAGGGCAACAATTTCTTCATAATACGCTTCTTCTTGACAGGCCTTAAATATAAACAATTCAAATGCGTCCATATTCGTTGCATTAACAAACGGCCTATAAGTGGCACTAATATTATGAGTGCCCATGGTTACGGATATATATTTAAAAACTAATCTTTGGCTTTGGCGAAATGTTTCCCATTTACTAAATCTCTTAGGGTCTGGAACAATGGTTGACAAAGGAAATTTGGGTTTTTTAACTTCAACGTGACAAAGTCGTTCGGTTTTTGTATTAGAAATATAGTTAAATTCAGATATTGGCCACAATGTTTCTTCCGAAGTTAAAAAGGGTGGACCTGAAAACCAGCGTGATTCGAGCAGAGTACATGGGATCGAACTCCATTTTGTCCCTTCATCAGCTACGTTTTGCCCGGATGGTACCCATCTCCATTGTTTAGTTTGAGAGCCTTCTAAAATTTCTCCTATACGTAAAGACACAAACTGTTGAAATTTTCGTGCATCTGAATTTATCCAATAAAGAACATCTTTAGAGTCACACCAGAAATATTTGCTATGTATTCTAATAGACATTTCCTTTGTAATTAAGTTTGCTAATCTCAAGCCTATTACTGCAGCCATTAGTTCGAGTTTCGGTACAGAGATCGGTTTCAATGGAGCTACTCTAGTTTTAGATGCTACTATACTGCACCTTATATTTCCTTCATATTCAATTCTCAAGTAAGCGACGGCAGCGTATGCATCTATACTTGCATCTACAAAGGTGTGCAGTTGGATGTTTGAGGATCGACTAAGAAATTGGTGACATCTTGGAATCTGAATATTAGATATATTTTGAACCTCCTTAGTCCAGGTCCGCCACTTTTCACATTCAGAGTCAAGTAGCGGTTCATCCCAATCAACTCCAGATCGCCAAATTTCCTGTAGGATGATTTTTGCGTATATAATAAAATGTCCTAACAGCCCAAGGGGGTCAAAAATAGTCATAATTATTCTTAAAACACTTCGTTTAGTCGGCCTGATGTTTACATCAAATACTTCTGGTTCAAAGTTGGCAAAGAAGGTTAGCTTGTCGTCTGATGGTATCCACCACATTCCCAACACCTTTTCATAATTGTTTTCTGAGTCTTCAAAACACTTCTTCGACTCTAATGCAGGGTGTTCTAATGAGTCTATAACATATTTGGAATTTGATAGCCATCTAGCCATTTCAAAACCTCCCTCTCTGTGTATGTTACGTACAGTTATTGCCATTGAAACCATTTCATTTTCCGTATCCGTACTTTGCAGCCAATCATCTACAAATGTGTTATTCAAAATGGCATTAACCGCCCCAGGAAACTCTACAACAAATCTTTTCGCGTTTTTATTTTTTATATAGTTGGCCAAAGAAGGAGAACAGGTGGCACCAAAGGTTAACACAGTCATAGCATATGTATCGATTTTTTTAGAGGTTTCTCCGTCTCGCCATAGAAATTGCTGAGCGCATTGATCTTCTTTAATAACACGAACTTGATGAAACATTTCCCGTATGTCACCGGAAAGCGCTATTGGCCTTTCCCGAAAACGAATAAGTATGCCTACCAATGAGTTTAGAAGATCCGGACCCTTTAACAGAACGGAGTTCAAAGAAATACCTTCGACGGCCGCTGCAGCATCCCAAACAATGCGTTTCTTGTTTTTAAATTTATTTTTTACTGTAAATATGGGAATGAACCATGACTTGCCGCCGTATGAGATTTCAGTTTCCTTTAACTTCCTGATATAACCCTTCCGCTTATAATCCTGAATTTTATCGATTAGAAAGGATTTAAGTTGAGAATCTTTTTCCATTTTTGCCTCAAGACAAATTAGTCTACGCCGCGCCATAACGTATGAATCAGGCAGAGAAATATTTTTATGTTTCCATAGTAGCCCAGTTTCCCACACCCTCTTCTCAGGATTGTATTTTGTCGTTATTTCCATAATTTGTTTTGCAAGTTCGTCCTCTTTGGAGCGAAGTGGACTAACGTTTAGTTTTACTCCTATTGATTCAAGTGAAAAATAGTTCTGTAATAATTCATCCATACGTTTGTACATTCCGCAAGTGCAAACGTGCATTACCCGATTAATGGATGTATTGCTTTTGCACTGATTACCATAAACACCCCAGCCGATACGACATCTTATGGCAATCAATCCGTCATTTAAACTTTCCTTTATTTCTAGTGGAACGCAAAGCTTAGCATTGTCGATTCCAATTAAAAGTTTTGCTTTCACGGAAGTATATGGTAAAATAAACAAGTCTCTAAAGTGTTCACAAATATTAATTTCTTCTTGTGTAAGCGTTTGCATAGGCAGATCCAGGTTTGCAATAGTTCTGACATTCTGCAGTGCCATCTTATTTATAGGTTTATCCCTTGGCGATATTTGCAGAGAAACAATCCTAGAATCTTTATCTGTTTGAGTTATGTCACCTGTCCATTGCAAACACAACTCCTCTTTGCGTCCATTTAATCCTAATTCTTGGGCAAGATCATTTTCAATAAGAGTACACGAGGAACCTTCATCGATTAAAGCGAACGTATTTAAGGAGTGAGATTTCCCATACAGAGTCACTGGTACATAACGAAAAAGAGATTTATTTTCCCTGGCATGAAACAGCATCGACGAATTTACCTTTAGGTTTTGCTCTTGCGATTTATCTTTATAAATTTGGTTTTGATCTTGATTTTTGGTATGCAGGAGAGGATTGTGTGGCATTTTGCAGTTGTCCACTTCACATTGTTTTCTTGAATGACACCTGCGCAGAGAGTGCCTTTTAAGACATCGCAAGCAAAGACTATACCTACGTACAAAATTCCATCTGTCTTTTATCTTCAGTGACAAGAACTCTGGACATTCTGTTAAACGGTGATATTGCAAACATTTGAGGCAAGTGATCGCCGAGGCCCTTTTATCATTTTTCTCGATAACATCATGTAAATTTAAACGTTCTTTTGCAGATCTCTTTAACTCAAACTGGGTTGTGGGAACAAAGGGAGTCACGTGAGAAGCACATGTGGCTAGATTATATAACCAGCCATCAAAAACAATCATATCGACCCTTGGTAACGAACAACGGTATCGTCCCCAATCCAATTTTAAATCACATGGCAATTTCTACAACAATTCATCTAACAACATAGGATCATTTAAATAGTCCCCAAGGCCTATTGCTTGCAATGTTGTCCTGTAATTCTGCACGGCAAGTGCGAATTGGATGAGAGTATCCAATTTTTCTTTTCTGACCACTGGCTGCTCTTTTAGCTTCTTTTGCAAGGCATGGTGGATTATTTCTGGCCGGCCATACAACATACGAAGCGTTTCGATTGCATAATTTACTGTAGCTGGCATCATAAGCTTACCCCGGACTGCTTCTAAGGCTTGACCCTTTAAACATTTTTGTAGACGTATCAGGTTTTCTTGTTCTGTAAATCCACACCTTTCTGTAGACTGAACATAATTAGTTATAAAAATTGGCCACTCTTCCGGAATTCCATTGAATATTGGTAAATCTTTACTTATAGCCTGGCGAGCTGCAACCTGGGAGGCGGATAATGTTACATCATTTGTTGAATTATTTATATTTGATGGTTGAGTGCTGAAATTTGATCTATTACTGTTATGTGTGAACATAGGGTTCTGATGTAAGCTATTTAGTTGAAAAACTGAAGGATTGTTTATGTACGAAAAAGATGGAACAGAATTGGCATAATTATACATAAATGGCGCAAAAGGAATGGGTGCAGCTGTTTGCGAAGGTATCGACGGAAATATATTACTAGCTTGCAGCATAGGGAGAGAAGAATTGTATGCGCTTGCGCTGAAACTACTGAAATTGTGCCCATTGTTCACGGTATTAATGCCTTGCATTGGTATGTAATTGTTCTGATTACTGTTAAAGGTCTGAGTTGTAGAAGGAATGTTAAACTGAAATGCGCTCGTCGTTGCAGTGTGCCGATCACCTAGATAATTGCCTTTTGTCCATGAAGGCTGTTGTGAAAACGGATTCGTAGTTGTCAACGAATTGGTGTATATTGACCCCTGCACTGGCCTGTTACTTGCGACTGAATTTTGAAGTGAGAGCTTAGACATATGACCTACTATAGTTTCACTTTGAGGCTCGGTGCTAGCATTGAGTTGTTGTTTGAGCAACGTAGACGTACCACAGTGTGCCGTAGAATTTAAAAAAGAAGGTGCCATACAAGTTGTTTGTTGCACTTTATCACTTGCATTTTTTCTGGTGGCTTTAGCAACGAGGCGAGCGCGTTTTGGTGGTTCACGTATTAAACCAGAACGAGTACGAAGGGGCGTAAAAGAAGAAGATTTTCTTACCTTTGGTTTTTCTTTAGACAGTGGCTTTGCTATTTTTACCTCCTTATTGGAATTATCACGTTCACGATATGCATCATATTGCTTGTTTGGTCGTTTTGCTGTGTTGGCCTCAGCTGTGGAGGCGTTTAGTGCATTGGATCCTGAAGCTGTAGGCAAAGTTGTGATAATGGATTCATCCTCTGATAGGGGCATTGCGCTTACCTCCAGCCTGAGCAAATAAAATGGCGTTGACAAAGTATTTTAGAATTGTTGTTGCGTTTTGTTAGAGTAAATTGCAGCTATTATGCCCAACTGGCTAAATAGCTAAAATCTGTAGTTTATTTTCATTAATTTCAATGCAATACAATTATTATTTATAGATACCTACACTTATGCTAAACTCAACTGTTGGATATTTTCTCTGCTCAGCCGTCCAGTCAGGTCGCCGATAGTTAACAAAATGGCACCAAAATGTCCACTACCAAATTGCGCAAAAAACATAAGATAAAACAATGATACCCAAGCCCAGGGTTGTACTTTAAGGGTTCCAGTGTTGTAATTGTTGATTGCGGTAGATTTATTAAGAATCAAATTGTAATACGCCGCAACACATGGTTTAATGGTTAAAAAAAATGTCTTTTAAAGGTCTTAAAGTTATCATTAGCTTGTTCCCTTCTATTAATTACAGTGTAATTATACATTATATTTTGTGCTTTATTCCACAAAAGCTTTTGGCAGATTTACATAAATAAGTAGAATTGGTATAATATCAAGCGGCTTTAATCTAGCAATACTATAAGTTCGAATACCATTCGATGTCAATGGAGTTTAATGTTTGAAATGGCAGCGAAAATGTACAAATTCACCACTGCATTTGTTTATTTCTTTCGAAGATAATAATAATTTACATAGAAAGCTCAGAGTCTGATATATCAAGCCAAATTGATTAAATAAGAATTTTTTTCACTATTTTCTGGATAAGGTTTTCCATTGGGATTCCATTAGAAGCCATTAATATGTAATTTGAAAAATAACGATAATAAAAAAAATTTCTAAACATTTTTACAAAAATGTAATGTGGAATACAATTAGGTTACAGAGTTAACAACTTTTACCAGGATAATTAAGAAAATATAAATTGTCGCAGTAATAAAAACTCTCCTTATAATGTCAATATAATTTTCTTTTAATTGTCCTAAAAAGTAATAACAAAAGTTGAATTTTTATTGAATCTATTGCCTGCATTTGCTTAATCAAAGGCAGTGTCATGCCCTTAAGTACTGCTGCAATCATTGTTAATAGATTTTTAAATGTTTAGAGAACAAAACACATTCTTGAAACTCGAGTTTTTTTTCTAAAATGCCTCTTAAACGCTCCTTATTTCTAAACTTATAATTTGTGACCTTTTCCGGTTGGATAGTAAATCCATGTTAATTCGCTTCTGAACATTATTGTGCGGAATATCTGCTTCCAACAATTAGCATTTCTTAAGATATGCAGCTCTGAATTATATTTCCCAATGCATAACTGAAATATTTTTCCAGGTGCACTTAAGTTTTAGCAGAACTGACTTTCTATTACTTACATAACTGCAGTCAGTCGGAAAGTACTGAAAGGAACTTCCTTAAATTGAATGCCTCTTCTTAAGAAAGAATTGATAATAATGTCTGTCTTAGTGAGTTATTAGCAAAATTTAATACTTGTCTTCAAGTTGTCCCATATGTTTATTGTTCTTCGTCAACAACATATTTTAATAATTGATAGAATTTGTAACATCCTGACAAAGATTTTCGATTTGTTTATAATATATGCGAAATTTTAATAACAAAGCGTCATTCTCTCGTATTTTGTGGTAGTTTCCAACTGTTTTCCTTAAATCTTTTAAAAAATCTCTAGACACTTGAACAAGTGCTAAGTTTAAAAAAAAAAACGAAAACCTTAATTTAGACAAAAAAAGTTGAAATTAATTTGAGCAACTGATTAAAAAACGTTGAATTTATTTTATTGTCATCTTAGTTTTAAATTAATAACAAACTTCAATGCTAGTTATACACGACGTAATATGAAAGATTATTGCTTAGAACCAATAAATCTTTTTTCCATGCAGACAAGCAACAATAAAAGAAACACGGGGAAGAAAAAATAAAAATAAAATGGGTAACGACCAGAGAACATATATATATATTAAAAAAATGGTTGTAAAATGAAAGACTTTTGAAAAAATTAAATGGAATGAGCCAAAGACTACCGAAATTATATGAGGATATAGAAAATTACTATTAACAAAGTTGTTAAATAAGGTAAAATACAAATAAGTCAACTACAAAAAACAAAAATGATACGGTTATGCAACAAGTTTCAGTTTATTTAGTTTCAACTGTATAACATTCATATTTTACGGCGCCCAGTTACCTAAAATTTTAAAACATACCAACAAAATCAGTCAAATTTTCACTATTGCTGCCATTTTATTTTAAATTTGTTTAAACTTTACGAATCATCAAACTCACACCATGACTTCTTTCGCACAAATAACACAAGAAAAATAGCAAACATCATGTTAAATGAGAAAACTTTGTGTAAGGAAATATGAAATGATATTTTAGGCAACATGAGGGGATATATGAATATTAACAAGAAATATTGCTGTACACGAGAAAAAATTAGGTGGTTCATGCTTATATTTCCGTCCATGTCTACTCGTGTGTATTTAGCATAACTTTTAATACATAGACACATGAGTGAACCATAGTAGACAAAAAATACTTTTAAGAAAACTATTAAAGTCATGAAGAAAAATAATTATGGGCCATTACGTTTTCATAAATACTAAAGAGTTAAAGTGAAAAATAATTGTTATTCAAATATAAATGTGTTGTGAAATATTATTTGTATTTCATAATAATGAAAGATATGTCTGGTTTATCCAAGATTAAAAACAGACTAAATTTAATGCTCAAAACTATCTGTTATATTTTTACTAAACTCCCCATGGCTTCTTCAAAGAAACCGCATTACGGATTCACTTTTATATATCTGAGAATTTACAGGCTGCTAACCTGAATTTTATATATCTGATTAAGAACTGTATGAGCAAAGTATCTTTTCGTTTTAGAATAGAAAAAGTTGAAATCAAAAATGTATATACTACTGCACCTTTTAGGCTCGAATTGTATTAAATTTACCATTTCCTTATGGAACCTTTTAATACTCTATCAATCAGCTAAATCTTAACTTTGACTTATTAAAAATCATCCATGAAACACTCAGATCTTTCCAGGATCTTATTCATACATGCAGCAGTTCCATTAGTTTGTGCAGAGCAACGTGCTTTCTTATTCAAATAACTAAACGAAAATCTAATAGATGCTTAACTTGGAAGCATTATCTAAAAATTAAGTTCGTACATATTAAATTAAAAATAAATTCTACACTTATGTAACACTACCTTATAACGCGATTTTTAACGGTGTTTTGATTTTTCAGTTTTCGCTCCTTGAAAGAAGTAGTCTTAATCCACTGGACTAAAATTTGCACAATAAAATGTTATTATTTGAATACTTATTTCTAGTTCACCATTTTTTTTTAATATTTATTAATTTATTTTTAAAAATTTAATTATTTAAAAAAATCATAAAGAATACGGTAGGACCGTCTCTTAAACAATTTGAACAATTAAATAAATATTTAATAACTACAGCTTCTACGGTGCATTTTATCTTTACCAAGGCTTCGACAGCTTAAGTGCTTTAAATGTCGAAAAATTAAAAAAGAAAACTATTTAGTTGGAATTAAAACCCCAAATTCTAGAAACAAAATTAAAATCAGAAGATACCAAAATAGCTTGGATAAGCATTGCACTAGACAGACAAATAAAACACAAGACATTGAATATGCCTACATGAAATTTTCTTTAGCAAACTCATCACACCCAACAATCGATCATCTTCAACAACAAGACAGACACAATCAATTTCAGATTTCAACGCTTTAAAAAGTTTAATTTTTTATAAATTTACAAAAACTCTTAAAAGAAAGAAAAAAAAAACAACATTTTGCTGAATTTGTGTTTTTCTTTTATTTTCGTGCGTCGATAGATTTTCAATTTGTATCTGATATTTTTTATTTCAAACTCTTTGTTATAAATCTGTGATACTCTTTTGATTTTTTTTTAATTGAAAAAATATTTAACCATTGAAGTTTGCCGTCAGTGTCAATCAGTCACTAAATAGAATGATAAAAAAGTACCGTGGTATCAACATCACCAGTCACCACAACAGCAGCAATATCAATTCACAGCTAAAATAACACCAGATAATTATCATGATCATCATCATCGTCACCAGCATTATCGCTTTTTACATATTCAGCGCAGCAAACGTTGGCAAGAATGCTCTATATAACTGCGCTTCAACCGATTTAGTTGCATGAATATGCATGTAAGACAATGTGGTGCATGTTGCCAGAAAGCATTGGGATCACTTGACACAGACCACCCATTATGCATTTTCACGCAAACATTCATACACACACACATAAAAGTATTTTTGAGATACATTCCGCATGGAGATATTAAAATAAGAATATAGTCTAATTATATGTATGTTCGTTTGTTCTTTTTGTGCGGCGAGTTTTCTTCTTTTTTTATTTTCTTCTATTCCCTTTAATGTCTATTTTAGAGAAACCGCAGAAAACATAATTTGTATAAAGAAATAAAAGTGCTTTTACGATTCATTGGTATGATCAATTGTAATCTTAAAAACGAAATATTTGTTGCATGTGTAAACATGTGTAAATCATGTAGGCATCCCCCTTCTTACAATGCAACAACATGTTGCCGTCATTGAATTGCGATGCATGAGTGTGCTATTGACGGTTGGATATACATTTTGGGAGAACAAATTTAGATAAATGTGATAAAATTTTAAAGATAAAATTTTAAATGCAGTTAACCAACTTTTATCAGACTGCAGGAAAATTTAAAATTTACATTCGAAGCAAAAACAACACATGAGTGTACTGTTGTCACGAAAACAATAGTATAGTTTTGCAAAAATATATTATTGCATAAAACAAATTACTATACTTATATAAAATATATATTTAATTTGATTACAAGGCATAAAGAAGGATATGGTGGTATTTAAGGACATAGCATTTGTTCAGAACCGTATCATACAACAATCATCTAATTTATTTATATACTGAATACATTTAGCCGTAATGCAGATTAAAAGTTATTATGGTTTCAAGTTGCAATATTTAAGAATGACACACATAGAGAATTTACTTGTTTTATAAGTATGTTTTAAATGCACCCATACAAATTAGCTAAAATAGAATGATGCTCTTAAGTTATGGTTACGAGATTGAAAAATATTAAAAATTAAAAAATTTTTAAAATTTTAAAATCGAAAATAAGAATTTATAAAAATAAGACTTTGATTTTACAAGAGTCTCGGAATAAATTTATAGTGAATGGACGTCTGTAATATATTACGCGGGTAATATCTATTTATTAGAACAAAATTTTAAAAACAAAGATCAAATATAAAAAAATAAAAAAATTTAACAAAAATAAAACAAACAAACGGATTAGTGAACATTTCAAAAGTTAATCCCCGTTACAAGGCAAGTCTGCCTTTGTGGAATAATTGCTGTGGCAATAATATGGCTGATGATACAAATGTATCAGAAGCGGGCAGTGATTTTGAGTGGCAGAAAATAGTCTCTGCAAGAAAGAGACATTTGCCGGAATCGCCTAAACTGTATTTAAATAAACGTAAACAAGTGCAAAATGATAAACCTTCTACAAGTAACCGCTTTGCTATGATTCAAAATGATGATGATGATGATGATGTTAACAATAGTGATGACGAACAAGAGGTTGCGGAAACAACAAGAACAACAAATATTCCCAAACCACCGCCAATATATATTCCTGATGTTATTGACATTAAAAAAATGATAAGTAATATAAGTACAATTATATCTAATGATCAGTTCACTTATAAGTCACTTAGAAATAATCAAGTTAGGCTTATGGTAAAAACTGTTGAGTTATATAGGAAATTAATCAAACACTTAGATGATCATAAAATAGGTTTTCACACTTATCAACTTAAACAGGAACGCGCATTTAGGGTAGTTATTAAAGGCCTTCACCACTCTACTTCAGTTGCTGATATAAAAGCTGAGTTATTAGCATTAGGACATCAAGTTCGCAGTGTAACAAATGTTAGAAGTCGACTCACCAAGGGACCATTGCCCATGTTTTATGTTGATTTGGATCCTAATCCAAATAATAAAGAAATTTATAATGTCAAGCATATAAACTATGCTATAATAACAGTTGAAGCCCCAAGGAAAACAATGGACTTAATCCAATGTCACAGGTGCCAACTTTTTGGTCATACAAAGGCCTACTGCAAAAGGCCATTTAACTGTGTGAAATGCGGTCTAAATCATTCGTCGGCCGATTGTAATAAAAATGCGGATACACCACCCCGCTGCTATCACTGTCTGAGAGATCATACCGCTAATTACAAAGGTTGTCAGGTCTACAAAAACATACTTCAAAAAAGATTGTACCAGGGTTATAACTTCCCCAATCCTCCGCAACAGATTAACACCGCAAATCAACAGTAATAATGCATTCAGTAAATCGAACTTTTCCAAAAATAATAAATCGTACTCAGAAGTATTAAAAACCAATAATAACAATAATAATAACATTAATAATATAGCCATGGAAAGAATTGAATCCATGTTAGCAAACCTTCTCAATATGATAACCATGCTTGTCTCAAAACTATGCAAATAAATCTCCGTATTGCAATATGGAATGCTAATGGTCTTATAAACCATATAAGAGAAATTGAGACTTTCATTCACTTACAA